>BQMB01001817.1:0-265055 GCA_027943415.1 Closterium sp. NIES-67
AGTGTCCAGTGGTCCAGTGGTCCAGTGGTCGAGTGGTCCAGTGGTCCAGTGGTCCAGTGGTCCAGTGGTCCAGTGGTCGAGTGGTCCAGTGGTCCAGTGGTCCAGTGGTCGAGTGGTCCAGTGGTCGAGTGGTCCAGTGGTCGAGTGGTCCAGTGGTCCAGTGGTCCAGTGGTCCAGTGGTCGAGTGGTCGAGTGGTCCAGTGGTCCAGAGGTCCAGTGGTCGAGTGGTCCAGTGGTCGAGTGGTCCAGTGGTCGAGTGGTCCAGTGGTCCAGTGGTCCAGTGGTCGAGTGGTCCAGTGGTCCAGTGGTCGAGTGGTCCAGTGGTCCAGTGGTCCAGTGGTCGAGTGGTCCACTGGTCCAGTGGTCCAGTGGTCCAGTGGTCCAGTGGTCGAGTGGTCCAGTGGTCCAGTGGTCCAGTGGTCGAGTGGTCCAGTGGTCCAGTGGTCGAGTGGTCGAGTGGTCCAGTGGTCCAGTGGTCCAGTGGTCCAGTGGTCGAGTGGTCCAGCGGTCCAGTGGTCCAGTGGTCGAGTGGTCCAGTGGTCCAGTGGTCCAGTGGTCGAGTGGTCCAGTGGTCGAGTGGTCCAGTGGTCCAGTGGTCCAGTGGTCCAGTGGTCGAGTGGTCCAGCGGTCCAGTGGTCCAGTGGTCGAGTGGTCCAGTGGTCCAGTGGTCCAGTGGTCGAGTGGTCCAGTGGTCGAGTGGTCCAGTGGTCGAGTGGTCCAGTGGTCGAGTGGTCCGTGGTCGAGTGGTCCAGTGGTCGAGTGGTCTAGTGGTCCAGTGGTCGAGTGGTCCAGTGGTCCAGTGGTCGAGTGGTCGAGTGGTCGAGTGGTCCAGTGGTCCAGTGGTCCAGTGGTCCAGTGGTCCAGTGGTCCAGTGGTCCAGTGGTCGAGTGGTCCAGTGGTCCAGTGGTCCAGTGGTCCAGTGGTCGAGTGGTCCAGTGGTCCAGTGGTCGAGTGGTCGAGTGGTCCAGTGGTCGAGTGGTCCAGTGATCCAGTGGTCCAGTGGTCCAGTGGTCCAGTGGTCCAGTGGTCCAGTGGTCCAGTGGTCCAGTGGTGCAGTGGTCCAGGTGGGTCCAGTGGTCGAGTGGTCCAGTGGTCCAGTGGTCGGCAGTGGTCCCAGTGGTCCAGTGGTCCCAGTGGTCCAGTGGTCCAGTGGTCATAGTGGTCAAGTGGGTCCAGTGGTCCAGTGGTCCAGTGGTCGAGTGGTCCAGTGGTCCAGTGGTCCAGTGGTCCAGTGGTCCAGTGGTCGAGTGGTCCAGTGGTCGAGTGGTCCAGTGGTCGAGTGTGTCCAGTGGTCGAGTGGTCCAGTGGTCGAGTGGTCCAGTGGTCCCAGTGGTCCAGTGGTCCAGTGGTCGAGTGGTCCACTGGTCCAGTGGGTCCAGTGGTCCAGTGGTTCCAGTGGTCCAGTGGTCGAGTGGTCAAGTGGGGTCCAGTGGGGTCCAGAGGTCCGAGTGGTCCAGTGGTCCAGTGGTCGAGTGGTCCAGTGGTCGAGTGGTCCAGTGGTCCAGTGGTCCAGTGGTCGAGTGGTCGAGTGGTCCAGTGGTCCAGATGGTCCAGTGGTCGAGTGGTCCAGTGGTCCAGTGGTCCAGTGGTCGAGTGGTCCAGTGGTCCAGTGGTCCAGTGGTCCAGTGGTCCAGTGGTCCAGTGGTCGAGTGGTCCAGTGGTCGAGTGGTCCAGTGGTCGAGTGGTCCAGTGGTGCAGTGGTCCAGTGGTCCAGTGGTCGAGTGGTCGAGTGGTCCAGTGGTCCAGAGGTCCAGTGGTCCAGTGGTCCAGTGGTCCAGTGGTCGAGTGGTCCACTGGTCCACTGGTCCACTGGTCCACTGGTCCACTGTTCCACTGGTCCACTGGTCCACTGGTCCACTGGTCCAGTGGTCGAGTGGTCGAGTGTTCGAGTGGTCGAGTGGTCGAGTGGTCCAGTGGTCCAGTGGTCCCAGTGGTCAGTGGTCCAGTGGTCCAGTGGTCCAGTGGTCCAGTGGTCCAGTGGTCGAGTGGTCCAGTGGTCGAGTGGTCCAGTGGTCCAGTGGTCCAGTGGTCGAGTGGTCCAGTGGTCCAGTGGTCGAGTGGTCCAGTGGTCCAGTGGTCCAGTGGTCCAGTGGTCCAGTGGTCCAGTGGTCGAGTGGTCCAGTGGTCCAGTGGTCCAGTGGTCCAGTGGTCCAGTGGTCGAGTGGTCCAGTGGTCCAGTGGTCGAGTGGTCCAGTGGTCCAGTGGTCCAGTGGTCCAGTGGTCCAGTGGTCGAGGGGTCCAGTGGTCGAGTGGTCCAGTGGTCGAGTGGTCCAGTGGTCGAGTGGTCCAGTGCTTAGTTGCTACAAACGCTCTGGGAGACAAGCGTTTGGCGTTCAAACGCTAGCGTTTGAACGCAAACGCCAAACGCACCCAAAAACGCAAACGCTCTCTGGGATTTTTTTCGGGCTGCCCCCCCAAAAAAAACACGAGATTGTCGTTGGAGAATAGCCTTAAGGATAGGTGATTTACATGACATATGAGGATGCTGGCTTAAATGTTAAGCACGGTTCTTTTTTATGAGACAAAATGCTTGCTGGTAGAACCCCCATGTTTCCCCCCTCCCCCACAGGAATCTTGAACCCCTGCCCGGGTAAAAATTTTACCCCTGCCCGGGCAAGCGTTTGCCTAGCGTTCACATACATGCTGCCGAGCGTTTAGCGTTCAAACGCTAGCGTTTAAACGCTAGCGTTCAAACGCCAAACGCGTTTGTAGCAACTAAGGTCCAGTGGTCGAGTGGTCCAGTGGTCGAGTGGACCAGTGGACCAGTCAGTTGTCCAGTGGACCAGGCAGTGGTCCAGTGGACTAGTGGACCGACCACTGTTCGCCTGCCTATGTATTCAGCAGACAGTCAAATATGTTCCCACTGGACCACACAACTGAACCACTGGACCGCTGGTCCACTGGACCACTGGACCACTGAACCACTAGCATGCATGTGAGAGGCAAACTGGTGAACAATCAATCTTCCCTTTCCCACTGCGAGGTTTCCCTTCTCACCGTGAGGCTTCCCATGAGCTCAAACTCGTCAAACTTCTGTGAGAGCTGCGCCTGCCACTGGCGGGTGAGGTGCACCATCTGGCGGGGGGAAGGGTAGGGCAGAGGGGTAGAGGGGAGGTAGAGGGGAGGTAGAGGGGAGGTAAAGGGGAGGGGAGAGGAGAGGTGATGTGAGGTGCACCATCTGGCGGGGGGGAAGGGGAGAGGAGAGGGGTAGAGGGGAGGTGCACCATCTGGCGGGGGGGAAGGGGAGAGGAGAGGGGTAGAGGGGAGGTGCACCATCTGGCGGGGGGAAGGGGAGAGGAGAGGGGTAGAGGGGAGGTGCACATCTGGCGGGGTAGAGGGGAGGTTCACCATCTGGCGGGGTAGAGGGGAGGTGCACCATCTGGCGGGGTAGAGGGGAGGTGCACCATCTGGCGGGGTAGAGGGGAGGTGCACCATCTGGCGGGGTAGAGGGGAGGTGCACCATCTGGCGGGGTAGAGGGGAGGTGCACCATCTGGCGGGGTAGAGGGGAGGTGCACCATCTGGCGGGGTAGAGGGGAGGTGCACCATCTGGCGGGGTAGAGGGGAGGTGCACCATCTGGCGGGGTAGAGGGGAGGTGCACCATCTGGCGGGGTAGAGGGGAGGTGCACCATCTGGCGGGGTAGAGGGGAGGTGCACCATCTGGCGGGGTAGAGGGGAGGTGCACCATCCGGCGGGGTAGAGGGGAGGTGCACCATCTGGCGGGGTAGAGGGGAGGTGCACCATCTGGCGGGGTAGAGGGGAGGTGCACCATCTGGCGGGGTAGAGGGGAGGTGCACCATCTGGCGGGGTAGAGGGGAGGTGCACCATCTGGCGGGGTAGAGGGGAGGTGCACCATCTGGCGGGGTAGAGGGGAGGTGGAAGGGAAGAAGGAAGGAGGGGAGTCACACTTCTGCGAGACCTGCGCCTGCCACTGGCACCATCTGGGGGGGAAGACTTTTGAGGCGCCTTAAAAGGAGGTGAGTCAAACTTCTGCGAGACCTGCGCCTGCCAGTGGCACCATCTGGGGGGGAAGGGGGAGGGGAGAGGATGGGAGGAAGGGGGGGCAGGCTGGCTTCCCATGAGCTCAAACTCGTTAAACTTCTGCGATAGCTGCTCCTGCCACTCGCGCGTGAGGTGCATCAACTGATGCAAAGGAGGAGGGGGAGGGGGGGAGAGGGGAGGAGAGCTAAGGAGGAAGGAAGGGGGTTGGTTTGGTTGTGGAGGCATGCGGCAAGGAGAGGGAGGAAAGCCAAGATGGGCGGCACAGCAGGGATGGGAAGGGTTGGGAGAGAAGCCGGTTATCCACACTTCAGCTGGTGGACTAATATGTTAATATGCCTGGTAACGGTTGCAACTTGCAGGCAGGCACAACCTGCCTCACCACAAGTCTCATACGAACAGACATTGTTCCTTACCAGTCGGTTGGCCAGCCATTCGGGGAGCTCCTCTTTCTCAATGAACCTGCAAGCACACAGGAGAGTGATCGAGGGAAGAGCAGTGGAAAGCAAGATGGAAGAACCACGAGACAAGAGACGACTACAGCGAGACAAGAAAACTTTACTTCGAAACAAATAAACCAACTAGAAGTTAGAACGCGGGAGACGACAAACAAACTACAAGTTCGAATGCAAGAGACGAAAGAAAAAGCAAGGGGAGCATGCGAATGATAACGATTGGGAGAAAGGGATGAGAGCAGCGAAAGCGGAAGGACAGGGAGAGCAAGAAGGAAGAGAGGGGCCCACTTGTGGAGTGTCCCAAAGCGTTGCCTCGCATTCTCCCGCCGCTCCCTGAGGGGGGGGGAAGCACAGGTGCAGGCAGGAGCAGGGGCAGCGGCAGGTGCAGGGGCAGGGGCAGAGGCAGGGGAAAGGGCAGGGGCAGAGGCAGGGGAAAGGGCAGGGGCAGAGGCAGGGGAAAGGGCAGGGGCAGAGGCAGGGGAAAGGGCAGGGGCAGAGGCAGGGGAAAGGGCGCGAGCAAGGGAAAGTGGGAGAGGGCAGGGGCAGAGGAAGTGGGAGGGGCAGAGGGTGAGCCAGGGTCAGAGCCCAGAGGCAGAGGCAGTGATAGAGGTAGAGGCAGAGGCAGAGGCAGAATACCCAAGAGCACCCACGCCCAAGAGCACCCACGCCCAAGAGCACTCACGCCCAAGAGCACCCACGCCCAAGAGCACCCACGCCCAAGAGCACCCACGCCCAAGAGCACCCACGCCCAAGAGCACCCACGCCCAAGAGCACCCACGCCCAAGAGCACCCACGCCCAAGAGCACCCACGCCCAAGCGCACCCACGCCCAAGCGCACCCAACGCCCAAGATCGCCCGACGCCCAAGATCGCCCAACACCCAAGATCGCCCGACGCCCAAGATCGCCCAACGCCCAAGATCGCCCAACGCCCAAGATCGCCCAACTCGCAAGATTGCCCAGCTTGCAAGATCGCCCAACACCGAAGATCGCCCGACGCCCAAGACACCCAAGGCCCAAGATCGCCCAACGCCCAAGATCGCCCAACGACCAAGGTGGCCGAACGCCTAAGATCGCCCAACGCCCAAGATCGCCCAACACCCAAGATCACCCAACGCCCAAGGTCGCCCAACACGCACGATCGTCGCCAAAGGCACAAGATCGCCCAACGCCCAAGATCACATAGCCCAGATGAGGGAGGTGATTCGCCGGATGGCATGGCCCAGCACAATGGCAGCTAGCAGGTTGTAGACGGTCGGTCAATCCCACGGAAGAAACACTGTCTCGGATACGGTACTACGGGCTCACCTGCTGGCTGTAGATGAGGGAGGGTGATTTGACCGACAGCGTAGCCCAGCATGATGGTAGCCAGCAAGTTGTAGCCGGTCGAAATAAGTGAAGCACACATGCCGAGAAGAATAGTACCACGGGTTAACCTGCTAGCATGAATGAAGGAGAGTTTACCTGCTGGCGTAGATGAGGGAGGTGATTTGACCGACAGCGTAGCCCAGCATGATGGCAGCCAGCAGGTTGTACACAGTGCCGAATATGCGCTCTGAGAGGGTGTCCTGGGGGTAGATGTCGCCATAGCCCACCTGTGGTGTGGGCATGGGGTTGGGATTGGGAAATAAGGAGACTTGAACGACAATGAGCGGGAAGGGAACACTGTGCTCTGGGAGGGTCTCTTGGGGGTAGATGTCGCCATAGGCCCACCTGTGGGTATGGGGGTATGGGGCATGGATATGGGTATGGGGTATGGTAAGGGGAATAGAGGGTGTGGTGGGAAAGGGGAATGGGGTTTATGGGAGGCATGAGAGGGGAGACAAGGCAAAGGGGACATGAAGACTCACAGTATGATGTGCGTATAATGATGCAGGTTTGATGGGCATATGAGGGGCATATGAGGGGCATATGATGGGCATATGATAGGCATATGATGGGCATATGATGGGCATATGATGGGCATATGATGGGCATATGATGGGCATATGACGGGCATATGATGGGCATATGATGGTATATGATGGGCATATGATGGTATATGATGGGCATATGATGGTATATGATGGGCATATGATGGTATATGATGGGCATATGATGGTATATGATGGGCATATGATGGTATATGATGGGCATATGATGGTATATGATGGGCATATGATGGTATATGATGGGCATATGATGGTATATGATGGGCATATGATGGTATATGATGGGCATATGATGGTATATGATGGGCATATGATGGTATATGATGGGCATGTGATGGGATATCATGGGCATATGATGGGCATATGATGGGCATATGATGGGCATATGATGGGCATATGACGCTATGTTGGAAAATACGCGCATTGCGTTTTATACGCTAGCGTATACACGCTTGCGTATATACGCTATACGCTTGGGTTTGGGGTCCAATACGGCAGGAATACGCATGCCCAGGCAGGAAAAAAGGTTTGCCCGGGCAGGGTAACAAAACCAGGGGGCAGCAAGGAAGCCATGATGGGAGCGGCTAGGCTAGGGTTTCTGAAAACGTGACTCTCAAATGAGAGGCATTTTCTGAGGGGTCGAATTTTGACCTGCCAATTCCCTCCCTTTCACCGCACTCAACCCCCCCGTCTACAAAGTCAAATTGCCTTCCAGCCAACCAACTCCCTCCCTTTCACCGCACTGAACCCCCACCCATCTAAAAACTCCAACCTTTCCTCACAAATGCTCGACTCTCCCCCCATCATCTCCCCCATCGTTTTGGTAGAAGACCAACAAGCACCGTAACTCGCGCAATCTCCGCCACCTAGCTAAGCACACCACCGTTTCGCTTCAAAGCTGAGATTTCGACGGAAATGGGGAACGACAAACACGGGATGGCTTTCAAACACGTACAGAGCAGGCTGGGGTATGGGCAAAAAATCATGGGCGAAAAAACCGCGACGTCGCGAGCCGCGGAAAAAAAAAGGGTTTTTTTTTTTTTTTTTTTTTTTTTTTTTTTTTTGCCGGGCAGCCCGGGTATCGCGTATCGCGTATTCCAAGCGTATCTGCGTATTGCGTGTATTCGCAAGCGTATATACGCAATACGCAAAGCCTTCTGTGCGTATATTCCAACATAGATATGACGGGCATATGATGGGCATATGATGGTATATGATGGGCATATGATGGTATATGATGGGCATATGATGGTATATGATGGGCATATGATGGTATATGATGGGCATATGATGGTATATGATGGGCGCTCACCGATGCGAATGTGACCATGGACCAATAGATGGCTGCCACGTAGGCGACGACCGGAGGAGGCACGTGGCATGGGGTGTACGGGGGTATGTGGTATGATGGGGTATAATGGGCACTCACCGACGCCAATGTGACCATGGACCAATAGACGGCTGCCACGTAGGCGACGACCGGGGACGCCGTGTCGAGCGGCCGGGCCTCCCCGTCATCGTTCCAGAAGAAGTTGGCCAGCCAGGACTGCCCCGCTGGCTCCAGCCGGCCAATCATAGCGAAGGCGCACGCGCCCAGGTGGCAGAACATGCAGATCTGAGTGGGCAGGAAGGGGAGAACAGGGAAATAAGGGGGCATGGGAAATAAGTGCACGGCATTGTGAGTAAGGGCGTTGGCAAGTGACTAGTGTTTGCTTGAATGCAATGGTCGCCTGCTGAGTGAGCGCCAGAGCACACCTGCAGGATGAGGATGGTGAGCTCTATCCATGTGGAGCGCAGGGAGGACGACCTCTCGTGACTGTTGAGTGCACACATGTCACATATTTCATACCTGGGGGGCACGGTGAGCTCCATCCACGTGGAGCTTAGTGAGGAGGTGACCGCTGAGTGCAGTATCACATGCACGTGCATGGCATGGGCAGTCATACCTGGGGGGCAAGAGCTCACCTGCAGGATGAGCATGGTGAGCTCCATCCACGTGGAGCAGGGAGGGAGGACGACCTCGAGTTGGGCCTTGCATTAGTCACTTGGAAGATCCAGTTGGGTATGTCAGTCGCACCTGCAGAATGCCTCACCCGCAGGATGCCTCACGTGCAAGCATGCACCTCAGCTGCAAGCATGCACCTCAGCTGCACCGCAGAACGCCTCACCTGCAGGATGAGCACGGTGAGCTCCATCCACGTGGAGCTCAGTGAGGACGTCCTCAGCTGGTTCGTGGCGTTCAGCAGGCGCCGCATGCGGAACAGCTTCAGCAGGCGGAACACCTGATAGGGGGCGGAAAGCACAGGCAAGGGGGAAGTGGAGGAGCGTGCTGCATGCGCGTGAGTACGCGGGAGTTCAGCAGGCGGCACGCGACGCGAGGAAGAGCTCCAGCAGGTGGAAGACCTGGTGGGATGGGGATACGAGTGGAAGTATAAAGGACGATTGGCACTCAGGACTCACCGCAGCTATCACCACTCAGGACTCACCGCAGCTATCACCACTCAGGACTCACCGCAGCTATCACCACTCAGGACTCACCGCAGCTATCACCACTCAGGACTCACCGCAGCTATCACCACTCAGGACTCACCACAGCTATCACCACTCAGGACTCACAGTGGAGATCCAGAAGCCGGAGGAGGAGGGGTTGGTGCGGGAGATGGTGAGGGAAGCAAGGGGGTGAGCATTAGGCACACCGTGAGACCAGAGGCACTCACAGCGGCAAGCAGCAGTCAAAGACTCCCGCAGCAGGGCAAGCGGCAATGCAGACTCACGGTGGAGATCCAGAAGCCGGAGGAGGAGGCGGTGGTGAGCGAGATGACGAGGTCCATGGGCAGCGAGGAGAGCAGGTCTAATAGGAACCACGTGCGCAGGTAGTGCCACACAATGCGCCGCTGGTGGGTGATGGTACGGGTGACGAGGAAAGCGATGTGGGGGGACGGAACGGGCAGGCAAGGTGTGGGGCAGGGCAAGGGGCGCCACAGGCAGCGAGGAGAGCAGTTCCAGCACGAACCACGTGCGCAGGTAGTGCCACACGATGCGCCGCTGGTGGGTGCGGTGGAAAAGGTGGAGACAGGGGAAATGGGAGAAGAGGGGCAGGAGGACAGGGGTGTGGGGGAAGGCCAGAGGTCCAAGGGCAGGCAGGGAGGAGAGCAGGTTCATCAGGATCAAGCGCACGGATACTGCCAGTGTGCCGCCGCACAATGCGATGCTGGTCGTGACAGAGGAAACGGAGGGGGTTGCAGCGAGGGGTGGCAGGAAGAGGGGAAAGAAGGGCGAGAAGCGTTCAGAGGTGCAGCAGGAACCACGTGCCCACGTAGTAGCACGCGATGTGACACGATGCGACCCCAGACCAGCGTAATGGGAAGAGAGAGGCAATCAGGCTCAGGCGCTTCAGCTGCTCTTGATCACCATCCGCTGCGCTTGCATGATCTTGATGCTGTCCGCTTTGTATCTTCCCTTGCCACCCCCTTGCACCACTTCATATCCTTTCATATCCCACCACTCATCCCCCTTTTGCACCAGCTCCAGCACGACCCACTGTGCTTGCATGATTGTGATGACATCCTCTGTGCGGAATGGCGCTCTCCCCCTACATCCTTCCCTTCCCTCCGTTCCAATATCACCCTTTCCTACATCTCTCTGTCTCTCTGTGTCTCTCTGTCTCTCTGCCCCTCTGTCTCTCTGTGTCTCTCTGCATCCCTGCATCCCCCTCGCACCTGCTCCATCACGATATGCTGTGCTTGCATGATCTTGATGCCATCCTCCGTGCGAACATGGCGCTCTCGCGTCACATACCTGATGCCACACGCATGTAAATACAAGTACATGAATATATATGTGTATGTATATACAGAAATCAACCATCGCAGAGAATATTATTCAGAGGTAAGCAGACGCAGAATGGACTCACAAGGAGAACAGGCGAGGGGATGGACATAGGAGAATAGGCAAAGAATCTACAATAGGAGCACGGACTGCAGTCACTGCAGTCCGTGCAGTCCGTGCAGCCACTGCAGCCCCTGAAGCCCCTGCAGCCCGTTGATATCTTGTTTGCGGGGAAGCATGGACTGCACCGGGTTCTCGATAACTCTGCAGGGCGTGGTTCAGAACTCTAAAAAACACCCTGGATTTGCATTGCAAGGAAAACGGGCGACCTAACATAGGGTGACATCTTGTTTGTCCTTGCCGTATCCCTTGCCATATTGGCAAATACCATGCCAGACCCCTGCCATATGGCGAACCCCTCACCGGGAGCGAAGCGGCTCACTCACCCAGTTTTGAACCCCAGGAGGGCATCGACCAGATAGATGGCGGAGAGGATGGAGCGGAAAAGGTGGTTTGAGTGCAGTCGGAAGTCGCCCCGCACCGGATTAGAGGTCGCCCCGGATTAGAGCCCCACCCCACTCACCCAGTTTTGAACCCCAGGAGGACATCGACCAGATAGATGGCGGAGAGAGTGGAGTCGAGAATGAGCCATGGGCCAGTGGAGCGCAGGTCAAACGCCAGCTGGAAGAGAATCTCCCACTGGGGGATGGGGGAGGCGGAGAATAGGCAACAGGGTGGGTGGCACAGGTGGGGCGTGAGGGCGTGTGAGGGAGTGACGTGAGAGAGGGTGGAGTCGAGAATGGGCCAAGGGGCGGTGGAGCGCAGGTCACAGGCCAGTTGAAAGAGAATCTCCCACTAAAGGCCGGGAGGGGGAGGGGGAGCGGGAGGGGGAGGGGGAGCGGGAGGGGGAGGGGATGATGCATAGTTGGTGAGGGAGGGGAGGGGGGAGCTGGTGGACACAAGCAAACCAAAGCCCAGTACAGTCACGATTTGCCCTCCATGTCCTGTAATAAACTCGATAATGACGTCCCACCCACCATGCTGTACAGTCCACCTGATACAGACCCTACCCACCAGTTGTGCAGATATGAGCCCCTTCTAGGGGATTGGAGATATGGGGCGCTTCAGCACTCACCATGTTGTAGAGGATGCACGCGCCGACAACGAGGTTGATATCACGTCTGAACCGCGAGTACGGGTGGATCACGGGGATCTTCATCCGTCTCATGAGCCCCAGCATCCACCGGTACAGCAAGTATCGCACCCCGCCCGCCTGGCTCGGCGGCGGGGACGACGGCGCGCGCCGAGCCTGCTTCTGAGGTGCGGCCTGGTTCAGGTACGCCGCCCACGCCGCCTCGGACAAACACCCGCCTGCCCCCTCTCCTCGCTCTCCCCACGCGCTGCTCCACGCATCCCCCCCCCTGCACTCCTCCTCCTGGCTTCCCTCTCTTCCCCTCTCCTTGTTCTCTCCAGACGGCGAGTCGGGCGGATGGGGGAGGCAGCAGCCCCACAGGAAGGCTCCTCCGTCGCTGCTACTGCTGCTTGCTCCACGTCTAAAACCGCTGCTCCCGCCGCGTCTATTACTGCTGGCTCCCCCGTGCCTGCTACTATAGTGCGACTCTGACCCTTGCTCTCGCCTTTCCCGCCGCTGCCCCGCCTCTGCTTTTAAACCCGGAGCCCAGCTCACTCGTCCCCACGACGTCCCCGCGTCAGAACGTAAACGTTTTCCGTGAAGTCGGATCTCGTCGTCTGGCTCTCCGTCAGGTCTGATTTCTAACCGCCTGTCTGGTCTGATCCCACCACCCACTGCGTGCGATCTGCTCTCTGTCGCCCGCACTGCTCCCGAGGCCTCCCTCCTGTCGCTCGCTCCGTCGCCTGCGACATTCCATCCCCCAAGCGACCCTTCTGATCGCCCGGACGCACCTCCCAGTCGACCCGACTCTCCATCTAATCTCTCGAAAGCACCTTCCGATCGCCCAGACGACACTTCCAGTCGCCCAAACGACACTTCCAGTCGCCCAGGCGACACTTCCGATCGCCCAGACGGCACTTCCAGTCGCCCAGACGACTCATCCGATCGCCCTGACGACCCCGCCACGCTTTGTCTCGACGGTAGCGGGAGGGTGAAACTCGCCCGGTCGCTTTCAGTTGGGTCCAGATCCCCGTGGCTTCCCCCGCCTCCCCCGCCCCCCCCGCTTTGCCCGCTTCCCCGGCTTCCCCCGACGTCCAGGCGGAGGCTACCAGTACCAGTAGGGCTCAGATCCGGTTGCCGCGGTAATGACGCGGGGGAGCGCGGAATCGGCGGAAGCGCTGCGGCAGATCGTGACCGTCCATGCTGACGGTAACGGGGGTGGCGGCTGCTGGCGGCACGCGGCGTGACGGAAACCGTCACCGCGCGAGAGCCGGTGGACGCATGGGAAACTTCGGGCGCTTGAAAGGGGTGAGGCGCGTGCGAACGGCTGGAGCGCATCTCGCGGGAGATGAGTGGCTGCAAGCAGGGGATGCAGGAAATCCCCTCGCTATTGTCACAGCCATGGAGGGCGTCCAGCTCAGCATCGCTGCGGAACGAAAGTCTGTCGCGATCGCTCGAACCGCTGGGGGTTCTCGCACGGTCGCTATGGGAGGCTCTACTTCGTGAAGCCGCTCTATCGCTCGCTTCGCCACCTCTCGACGCTCTATCTCTCGTTTCTGTGACTCGCGAGGCTGTATCAGTTGACTGCGAGGGTCGGTCATCCGTCGTGAAGGACCGGGCGAGAACCATCGGAGAGCTAGTCTTCGAAGTGAGGGTCTTCGAAGTAAGGAAACGGCGTGGCGTTGACTGAAGGAGCTCGTTTCAGCATCAATGACTGTTTCACCCTAGTATCGGCCACGTACATAACATGTTAGACGCATTGTATTCGAAATTACAGAACTCTTCACTCTAGAATGGCGGTCCGAAATATTGCGGCTCATCAACGATTAGTTACTAGCTCAGGCCTAGACTACCGCAAGTGTATTACATCTGACGGGATACTGGGCCGAGGATAAGGTACTGCACTTGAAGCAACACCACGCAAAGTGTACACCATGGTTGTTACCTAGACCTGGTCTTAGCAACTCCCTACTTTTGAGTGCTTTCTGCAGCAGTCGCGCAACGGATGCTGGAAACGACGTGCGAGCCAATCCATGGGACCAAACCACACCAAAGCAAACACGTGCAAGGACAATCCCAAAACATCGGCTTCGACCAGGGCCTATTTTTCAAGGGTTGCTGCCCTGAAATTGAGTCAAATAAAGGGTAGTTTTTCAGCTGGCCCCACAAATTAAGGGTTGGATTTTTATGAACCCAGAGGATTAAGGTTTTATACTGAGTGTAACCCTTGAGATTAAAAGTATATTTGTTTCCTACCCTGAGTGTACTAATAGTGCTGGTAGGGCTACAGGGGGGATCTCCTTAAGAGGAACAACTCCCTTAGAAGATTTTCGTTGTTCTCCCCTCACAGCACGTACTCACACCAACTGACTGAGGGGAGATACCTCAGAAGGTTTTCGACCTTCTCCCCTCACAGCACGTTACTCACACCTTGTAGTCACCAACAGAGGGGAGACAACTCCCTTCGTATATTTTTGTTCTTCTTCCCTCACAGCACGTTTCTCACACCTCGTAGTCACCAACAGATGGGAGACAACTCCCTTAGTAGATTTTCGTTCTTCTCCCCTCACAGCACGTTACTCACACCTCGTTGTCACAAATAGAGAGGAGACAACTCACTTTGTGGATTTTCGTCATTCTCCCCTCACAGCCCTGTGCACGTTACTCACGCCCTTTTCATCTTGTCCATACATCTCCTGATAGATTCTAACCGTTGCAGTAAAAAGGGTACTGTTCGAACGAACCCTGACGATTAAGGGTTGCCTTCCGTTGGACCCTAAACATTAAGGGTAAACTTTTAAAGAGCCCAATTTTTTAAGGGTGACTAAAAACCAAAAGTAAGCCCTGGCTTCGACACGATACGCCAGGAGGACGCCAAACAGTAACTGTATCAGCTGAGGGTGTGTCCCACTGGCTCAATTGTTGTTCGCTCAGCGCGTTTCAGTCGGGTGCATCACGTTCGGAAGCGGTGCCTGCGATTCACTGATTTTTTTACCACTGCGCACCAGGCTGAACCGTACGAAGTGAATTGTAAAGTAAGTGACAGCCAGGGCAGATGGAGGGAGGGAGTGGACCAATTGGACTGAGCGATGGAAGGCGGTGTCGCTAGTGGTAGGTTCTAAGGTCAACGTGTGAGGACGAAGTAAAACATACAACAGGTACTGTATTCCGTTATCTCCAAATCCGCGACTCGCAAATATGGAGTACAGTACGACGAATAGGGGCGTTACGCAACGGGCAAACTGGATACTGTAATAGAGTAGCACTAGGGATTTTAGGTGGCGTGGCGTAGGCCGTTTTACTCGCTTTGTACACGATGAGTTCCTTGGCGTATTGGCCACTAGAGCCAGGTTACCAGCGATTTCGCCGCGTGTCATGTGAGGGGTCATGTGGCCTCTTCAAGAACGCGCAATGAATCTGTCGTCTGGTCAGAAACACGTGGACAAAAAAAGTCACACCTCGTCCTCGAAATTCCCGCAAGCAGCGCAGGCTCAAAACGCGCAAAACAAATATTAAGGAAAACCCTTTCGTGGTCTCACGAAAAGGGCTAAATGGAACTAAATTTTGACGACTTTATTGAGCGGTTTCGCTAACCAACAACAAGTTTTTTACGAAAGTGAAAGAGACCCCCTTGAGAAAATCATTTTCGAAATGTGTAGTTGTTAATGGTGATTGAGAGACAAAGGGCCGTTTTTTCGTATTCAGGACGGTCATGTTTGTGTCACGCGGGAAGCTTGAATATTTACGCGATTGGTTCTAAAAAATGGAAAACGCATCGAATGCTCTTAATACGAGGATTAGTTTAGGACCGTAATCGTAAGACGGAATGGATAAAAACGTATGAACAGTACACGTGCCTGCGTACAGCTTGCTGATTGTCCAGCTAGCGATATTTTATTGGCCGTTGGGTCGCCATTTGGATTGCGACCCCAATTTATTGCGACTGGGTGGCACATATGATCGTACACATGTCCTCCGTCATTTTCTCAGTTCACTGTATCTTGTCGGTATAAGAACTGTAGCTTGTCGTTAGTAGGAGGTGGAGAAATTAGCGCCAACCAGTGCGTTGGCACCAATTTCTCGAAAAGGAACCATGCTGGCGGTCCTGCTGACGGGGTGCCATAAAATTATCTAGCTGAATCATGACCTTTGAGAAATTGTATGGTTGTGAGAATGGTAGAATCCACATCGACTTATCGCAATGCCCTACGTGTTTTTTCAAGCAATCGCATCCTTTCATACCAACGGCTACGATTCCGCGATGATGGCCAAGCATGTAGCTGACATGGCGAACTAAACTGAACCTTTTCTATAACTTTTGAGCAGGACTTGACAGATAGACAGAAGAAGCGACAAAACCTGAGAAGTTGCTGCCAGAGAAATTGGCAGAGGACAAGTGTATTGGATTTCGCGAAAATAATCTACGACTTTCGTCGAGCCACTCTCAAATCGCAAGGAACCTCGTCAGAAATTTCATTGGCAGACGGGGCATTTTTCGACGTTGACCGTACGCACTACAGGAGTTGTACTCCGTACGATCGGAGTATAGCGTGCTGGATCCTACCGAATTATGGACGGTAGGATAGTATCTGGACAAAAATATCAAGGACCTAATGACATATCTGATGTATGACATAGCAGTGTAATGTTGAACAGTTGTGCTACACTTGCCATTTTCTTATAGATGGAGAAAATCGTATGGGCAATATTCAGTTGATATTTGATATGTAGTAACGCATTATCTATAGAGCTCGAATTACATAGTAAGGAGGCTTACAATATCACTTATTCCGCACTAATGATTTTTGAAACACGGCCCCACCTCAGGTGTTGGTGGCAGGTTCCAGCAAGGGTACTGTGCTGAATGTTCACTGACTGCTGTGCTGTCACATGAAGTCTCACTCTACATTATCTCCAACTGCTAGTGACAGTAGTTGTGTGATCCGGGTTTAGGAGCCTATCCGTCAGGCTGTCGAGCAGCAGGCACTGAATCACGCCAGGCACGCCGGACTCACAGGACACTCGTTTGTCGTAAACTCAATATAAGAGCGAAGTCAAGGCAAGAGCTTTGGTCTCTGACCCCTCGATGACGACAGCAATGAACGCGAACGCCGATGATGCCGAAACTGAAGCATTAGAACCGAGGTATGGTCTTACCCGTCAACTTCTCTCATAGTAAATGCTGCCGTTGCCATTTCCGTCTTCAAATTTGTTCTAATCCACACTTTCAAAATGCGGATTTGGGTTCGGGGAGGGGTGCATGCACAGCGCCGAAGTAGCCACATTATCCGCAAATAGAGTACCTCCATCTGACGCAAATACAGGGTTTAGCGTCATTATTAGACGTTCCAAACTTTCTACCACATGCCCGTCAAACCTGATCACTGCCGTCAGGCATTTTCCCCCCTACAAATTAACTAGCATGTTTCCTCTGACAACTTAACCAGCATGTTTCCCCTATTATCTCCTGCATGTATCTGGTGGTGGTGACCCGGGCTTTAAAGCAGAATCTCCGTGGCGGAAGCGCCAAGCACGACCATCACCACCGACAACCACGCTGACCATTCTGCGAATTCTCCTGGACTCTTGCACCGCTTTAAGCACGTGAAATGGCGTTCGTTCCCTGCGTGGCTCCGCAATCAAGTGACCTTTTATCGAATCCACTTCCTCTGCTTCGTTTTAGTGGACCTGGTCGCCGCGCTGATCATGCTCGCCTCTCCCGCCGGCAGCCTTGGAAAAATCTCCTTTATAGACGCGCTCTTTAACTGCACGTCCGCGCTGACCGTTACAGGCCTGGCATCCGTCCGTATGAACGTGTTTTCCACGTTCGATCAGGTGCTTCTGCTGCTGCTCATGGTGATGGGGAGTGCGGTTTTCACATCCCTCGTCCCCGTTTTAATCCGGAGGCACTATTTCTTAAAGCACCTCCAAGAGGAGGAAGCTAGGGGCGTGTTTACACTGCCATCGGCAGCATCCGCGGTCAGAGACCAGCCCAGCGGCCGCAGCAGCAGGGCGGCTTTTCAGAGATCTGAGAGTGTGTTGAGCCGCGGGCACGGACATGGCAGTGCGCTTATCAGACAGACTATGGAAAAACTGGACGCGGAGAGGAGGCAGGAAACGGAGGAGTGGGCGAGCATGAGGGAGAGAGAACGGGGGGGCGGTGGGGGGGGAGAGGCGGGGGAAGATGAGGAAGGCGGGGGTGGGGGCAACCCTCCGCTCACGAGGCTGCAGAGGAAGCTGTCCCGAGCGCTGACCACAGTGTCTAGAATCTCCACAGAGCCTTTGCACAGAGAGCATAGTGGCGTACCGAGTCGCAGCACGTGGCCCAGCAGTATGGAGCACAACAACATGCAGCATGCTGGCTCTGCTGCTAGCTCTTTCGCCCAGGATGTTCCTAGTGGCGGCGATAACATGGCAAGCGCGCGGGCTGGGGGGGGAAGTGACGTGATTCTGGAGCATCCGGGGGGGTATGGAGAGGGCGGAGGCGAGGGGGGAGGGGACTGGGAGCAGCCGGGGGAGGCGGTGAAAGTGGCACCGTTTGAGAGACGGTTTATCGAGCTCAGGTGAGCGAGTGTGCGCCGTGCGGGGGGAGAAGGGGGCGTGGGGGAGAAGGGGGCGTGGGGTAGAAGGGGGCGTGGGGGAGAAGGGGGCGTGGGGTAGAAGGGGGTGTGGGGTTGTGGGGAGAGGGGGAGTAAGTCCTGTTGTTCTCAACCACATTATGCGCCGCCCAGTCTCCTCCTCGCCGCCCAGTGTCTTCCTCGCTGCTGCGCGCCCAGTCTCATGGCTGGGCTCATGGCTGGGCTCATGGCTGGGCTCAACCGCATTATCCACTTTCAGGCGAACGAGCAGCACGGAGCTTAAGAGAGCTGCTCAAATCCCCCTTCCCTCAACACCTCTCATCCTATCCCCACCTTACAGCGCCCTTGAGCTGCCGAGCTGGCTGGTGCCTGCGTATTTCCTGAGCAGTGAACATCTTCACCTGGTGGCGGTCGCCTCTTCGCCGCAGACCCCCTCTTCCCTCTGCCCTCTACCCTTCCCTCCCCCACTCCTCTCCTCCCCACCGTGCAGGGCCTTTGAGCTCCTGAGCTGGCTGGTGGTGCTGGCGTATGTCCTGGGCAGTGGGCACCATCGGCTCCGCCTCATCCTTGTCGACCCCGCCACCTGGTGGCGTTCGCCTCGCCACAGACCCCCTCTCCTCTCTGCCCTCTTCCCTCTCCGCTCTTGCCTCTTCCCCCTTGCATCCAACCTTCTCCCGACGTCTCTCATCTCATCCCCACTCTACAGGGCCCTTGAGCTCCTGAGCTGGCTGGTGCCTGCCTATTTCCTGGGGACCATCATCACGGGCTTCGTGCTCTTCATCCTCATCACCTGGTGGTGGCCCGAGTACCATGATCTGCTCTCAGGCAAGTAGCACGACCTGCTCTCAGGCAAGTAGCACGACCTGCTCTCAGGCAAGGAGCACGACCTGCTCTCAGGCAAGTAGCACGACCTGCTCTCAGGCAAGTAGCACGACCTGCTCTCAGGCAAGTGCGGTGGTCTGCTCAGACACAAGTGAGGCACCTCAGAGCACCATCCTCACTGCCTTCGACCTGCTCACAGGCAAGTACCATGACGTGCTCTCAAGCAGGTAGCGCATCTGGCAGATGGCTTGTCCAGAATTCTCAGAAGGCGGAATTCTGGTTTTGAGGCGCCTCAAAACTGAATTCTCAAAGACCTACCACAGCATGTTCCGCTCAAGAGGCGTCTCTCGAGGCTCACTGGCAAGGGCTCACCGGCAAGGGCCTCTACAAGGGCTCTGCCCTCGTCAGCCTCGTGCTGCCAGCGACTATCTCTGCCTCTGCATCCCCCGTCCCATCCCCCCTTCAGGCAGGGGCATCAACATTGTCTTCAACTCGGCCTTCCAGTCCGTGTCTGCATTCGCCAACTCTGGGTTCGGGCTCATGGACGAGAACCTCATCCCCTTCCAGCGCAACGTGCCGTACCTGCTTGTGGTGGGCGTGCTCATCCTGGTGGGCAACACCATGTATGCCCCCATGCTGCGAGGCGTGCTGACACTGCTGCATGTCACGAGCAGGAAGGACAGCAGCCGATGGTGAGAGGGAGGGAGGGAGAGAGGAAGGAAGAGAATGAAAGACGGGTTGCCTTGCATTGCATTGCATTGCAATGTGAACGCCTGAATCCCTTCCAGACCAGCGTGCTTTACCTGTGCTCAACTCAGAGGGTACCGTCCTCGCCCCTTCCCTTCCCTCCCTCTCTTCACCCTTCCCCTCCCCCATTCCCCCGTCTGGCACATAACCCAGTATCTGCTGGACCACCCGCATTAGTGCTACACGCACCTGTTCCCCTCTCAAGCAGACGCTCTGGCTGCTGCTCACCATCGTTGCCTTCATTTCAACACCATTCGAGACTCTCCCCCTCTCCCCCTCTCCCCCTCTCCCCCTCTCCCCCTCTCCCCCTCTCCCCCTCTCCCCCTCTCCCCCTCTCCCCCTCTTCCCCTCTGTCCCTGCAATCCTCCCTCTCCTCCTTGCCCCCCCCCCCTCAGGTACATAACCCAGTATCTGCTGGACCACCCGCGCAAGTGCTACACACACCTTTTCCCGCACAAGCAGACGCTGTGGCTGCTGCTCACCATCGTTGCCTTCAACACCTTCCAGGCCTTCTTCCTCATGATCCTCGACTGGAACTCTCAAGCCTTTGCGGGCCTTGGGGGTAAGCCTTGCTAGCTAGTCAGCATGGTGTTGAGCATCTCTGTGGTCGTCAGTGACCCATGTGGCCCCATGCTGCTCACCATCGTCGCCTTCAGCGCCGGCCAGGCCTTCTTCCCCATGATCCTCGACTGGAACTCCCAGGCCGTTGCCGGCCTTGGTGGTAAGCAGAAATGCAGGCGCAGCAGAGCTTTTGCAGTCCGTCGGAAGTCGCATGCAAGCTCCCCACCTCTCTCCTTCCCAGGCGGGTACCGTATCTTCGACAGCTGCATGCAGTCTGTGAGCACTCGCTATGCCGGTCTCCCCACAACCTCGTCCCTCTTCCCCCCCCCCCTGCTTCCCCCCACACCCCCTGCCCCCGTCCCCCCTCGCCCTGGATCAGGCGGGTACCGTTTCTTCGACAGCTGCATGCAGTCTGTGAGCACTCGCAATGCCGGCTTCTCCATCGTCAACCTCTCCTACCTCTCAGCTGCCACCAACTTCCTCTTCGTCGGCTTCATGTGAGCGCCTTGCTTACCATACACATTGCGCATGGCATAAATGCCATACCCACCAAGCCATACGGGTATAAATCCGATAACCATACATGCCATTATCATAAAGCAATGTAGTCAGCTCAGCACTGTGAGTTTCTGCGTCATCAACCTCTCCTACCTCTCCACTGCCACCAACTTCCTCTTCATCGGCTTCCTTTATCCCCCATGCATCCCCCCCCCATGGAAACCCCCCCCATGCATCCCCCCCCATGCATCCCCCCCCCATGCATCCCACCCCCATGCATCCCCCTCCATTCATCCCCCCCCATACACCCCCCCCCCATGCACCCCCCCCCCCATGCACCCCCCCCCCCCATGTATTCCCCCCCATGCACCCCCCCCTATGCATCCCCCCCCATGCATTCCCCCCAATGCATCCCCCCCTCATGCATCCCCCACTATGCATTCCCCCCCATGCTTTCGCATGCTGCAGGCTGCATGCTGCCCCACCTGACCCTCCCCTCCCTCTGTGTGTCCCTTCCCAACCTGCAGGTACGTGGCAGTGTACCCGGTCTTCTTGACGCGCCAGTCCTCCCGTGAGCAGCGCGACGTGCACGACTCGGAGGACATCGGGGTGTTTGCAGAGGACGTGCAGGGGGGCGTGCTGGACTCGTCCGTGCTCTCGCAGGGGCGCCACCTCGTGGCGCAGGATTCCGTGTACATCTTCTTCTCCATCTTCCTCGTCTGCGTCATCCAGGTCAGTCCAGTAGCACCTTTCTTGGTACTGCTGCCCTTCCTGTCAGGTCAGGTCATCCAGGTCAGTCCAGTAACATTGGTCTTGGTACTCCTGCCCTTCCAACCTTGAGTGACCAGGTCGCTGTCTACCCCGTCCTCGCTGTCTACCCCGTCCTCGCTGTTGTCCTCGTCGGCGCCATTCTCGTCGTTCCAGCAGCGCTGACGAAGGCTTCGCCAGTCTAGCCGGTTTCCCAACGTTCGTTCTTTCTTGCTCAAGAGCTTTCTTCGTACTGCTGCCCTTCCAACCACGAGCGACCGGGTTTTCGTGCTTCCCTTCCTCTTCCTCATTCTGCATCTTCCTCCCCGCCTTCCTCTTCCTCCCCATCTTCCTCTTCCTCTCCTTCCTCGTCTGCATCATCCAGGACAGCAATTTCACGGTCGACCCCAGTAACTGGAGCGTGTTCAAAGTGATCTTCGAAATTATCAGGTGATCCACACGTCTGCTTCAACCCCTACCATTCCCCCTCCCATTCCCCCTCCCATTCCCTTTCCCATTCCCCCTCCCATTCCCCCTCCCATTCCCCCTCCCATTCCCCCTACCCTTCCCCCTCCCATTCCAATTCCCCTTTTCATCCCCCCTCCTCTCCTCTCATCCCCCCTCCTCTCCTCTCATCCCCTCTCTTCAACCATCGTCTAGGACATCATGCCCCAGACATTGTGGCCCGGACACCATGCTCCGGACACCATGCCCCGGACACCATGCCCCGGACACCATGCACAGGACATCATGCACAGGACATCATGCACAGGACATCATGCGCAGGACATCATGCCTACGACACCGCGAACCGCCCACCAACCACCACCGCCCGTCACCGCCCGCCACCGCCCGTCACTGCCCGTCACCGCCCGTCACCGCCCACCACCGCCCGCTGCCACCGTGCCCTCCACAGCCCGCCACCGCCCGTCTCCGCCCCCCACCGCCCGTCAACGCCCGCCACCGCCCACCACCGCCCGCCCCTGCTTGCCACCACCCGCCACCGCCCGTCACCACCCATCACCGCCCGCCACCGCCCGTCACCGCCCACCACCGCCCGCCACTGCGCCCTCCACAGCCCGCCACCGCCCGTCACCGCCTGCCACCGTCCGTCAACGCGCGCTACCGCGCGCCACCGCCCGCCTCCGCTTGCCACCACCCGCCACCGCTCGCCACCGCCCGTCACCGCCCGCCAGTGCCCGCCACCGCCCGTCACCGTCCGTCAACGCCCGCCAACGCCCGTCACCACCCGCCCCCGCTTGCCACCGCCCGCCACCACCTGTCACCACCCGTCACCACTCGCCACCGTCGCCACCGCCCGTCACCGTCCGTCACCGTCCGTCACCGCCCGCCACTGCCCTCCACCGCCTGTCACCGCCCCCCGCCGCCCGTCACCGCCCCCCACCGCCCGTCACCAGACACAGCCCGTCACTGCCTGTTTATCCCTATTCCGACTCCCTATGTCAATTCTGTCCTGGCTCCCTCTGTCGGCCTCTCTCGCATCTTCCCCCCACCCCCGCCAACCCATCAAGTCACAGTGCCTACAGCATGTGGGCTTGAGCATGTGCCCCATTCTTCCATCCCTCCGCCATCCCATCACCACCCAGTGCCTACAGCATTGTGGGGTTGTCTGTCCAATCCACCCCCTGTCTCCCCGCCATCCCATCACCTCACAGCCCCCAATCAATGCTGGACTGCCTCTGTATCAACTCCCCCTATTCGCCCTCTGTCTCATCTCCCACCGTGCCACCAACCCACAGTGCCTACAGCAATATTGGCCCACTGTCTCTATCAACTTCCCTGTATTCGCCCTCTGTCTCATCTCCTGCCATCCCATGAACCCACAGTGCCTACGGCAACGTTGGATTGTCTTTGGGGAACGGCTGCCCCACCAGCAACCCCGACTGCACCGATGCCCCGCCCTACAGCTTCTCAGGTATTTTCTCAGGTAGATTTGCTGCCAGCAGCTTCTCAGGTATTTAGCGCCGCCCTACAGCTTCTGAGGTGGACCCTCAAGGAAGCCCTGCAAGGATCTGTGCGACCGCTCATGCGACCGTCTATGTGGGATACGCTGGATGTAGTCATGGTGCTGGGGTTTCCTGTGCGCGCCTCATCTTGTCATCTTGTCATCTTGCCATCTTGTCATCCTGTCATCTTGTCATCTTGTCATATTGTCATCTTGTCATCTTGTCATCTTGTCATCTTGTCATCTTGTCATCTAGTCATCTTGTCATCTTGTCATCTTGTCATCTTGTCATCTTGTCATCTTGTCATCTTGTCATCTTGTCATCTTGTCATCTTGTCATCTTGTCATCTAGTCATCTAGTCATCTAGTCATCGTGTCATCTTCCTCATTCCTCCATTCTCTCCATCCCCTGTTGCCCGGGCAAACACTTGGTCCGTGCTCTCCCTAGGCTCATGGCGTTTGAGTCGACTCGAAAGTCACATGGTCCGTGCTCTCCCTAGGCTCATGGCGCTTCTGCCGATCCTGCTAGGGCACTAGTCAGTCAGTCTTTCGCCTCCTCTTCCCTCACTTCACCCTGCACGCATGGTCCGCGCTCCCTATTTGATTGTCATCATGGCATGCTGCTCGGGCAGCACAGAGGGGTGCATGTGCCCCTCTTGACCGTACTCTGTCCATACTCCACCTCCTCTCTTTGGCCTTACAGGCACATGGTCGGTGCTCTCTAAATTACAAGTCATCCTGCTGATGCTGCTCGGGCTGCACCGAGTGCCGCCCGTGCTGGCCTTGTTCTCATCACCCACTCGTTCTGGCCTTCCCTCTTTGGCCATACTCCACCCTGCAGGCACACGCTCTCTAAGCTGATTGCGATTCTGGTCGTGCTGCCCGAGTGGCACAGTCGGCTGCCTGTGCCCATTCTGGCTTCATCAGCTTCTCATTCTCGGCTTCCCTCTCTCGCCCTGCAGGCACGTGGTCGGTGCTCTCCAAGCTGATCGTGATCCTAGTCATGCTGCTCGGGCGGCACAGGGGCCTGCCCGACAACATTGATGCCGCCATTGTCATCCCGCCGGCCAAACAGTTCAAACGACTACCCGGCCGACGATTCCGAGGTAAGGCGATTACAGGGGGGTTACAGGGGGGTTACAGGGGGATTTCAGGGGGATTTCAGGGGGATTCCAGGGGGATTTCAGGGGGATTCCAGGGGGATTTCAGGGGGATTTCAGGGGGATTTCAGGGGGATTTCAGGGGGATTTCAGGGGGGTTACAGGGGGCGGGGCAGCTGTTGCAAGTTGACGGGCTGTGAAGCTCATCTCCTGTAACAGGCTTCAAGGCCAGGATGCATAGTAGGCGGCGGGATGGGTACGACTCAGCTGAGTTGATTAGCTGCTGCTTTTGAGTCGACTTAAAGCAGTCTGAACTGCTGCATGCACGGTCATCACACGCTGCATGCACGGTCATCATCAACGACAATGGAGCCTCTCTCACTTCTTCCAACACCTCTCTCTTAGAAAGGGCTCCCTCCCTCCTCCTGGCCCCACTGGCCTCACTGGCCTAGCTTCCCCGTCACCAGAACTGCCTCTCTGTCCCTTTCTCCATTTTCCTGTCTTCCGCATCAGAGGATCCTGCTGTGTTGCTCACGCGAGCGCTCACCATGACCAAATCCCAGCCCAGCTCGCTCATGCGCCGCCTCTCCTCGTACGTGTCCATCGCAACCACATGTTGCTAGTACTCACATATGCCCTTGATTTGAGAAGTCTCATGATGACCAAGTCCCAGCCCAGCTCCCTCATGCACCGCCTCTCCTCATATGTGTGTGTGCCATCGCATCGCAACAACATGTTGCTATTAATCATGCATATGCCATTGTCAACTCTCTTGTGCATGCCCCGACCGGTTTGTTTTGCGTGCTTAGTCTCCTCGAGTGCTTGTCTCCATTGGAAGTTGGAACCATATCCAATGTATTCCTCCGTTTCCAAGCTCTTTATGTTTCTTTCCCCCCCCTTTCCAGTTTGCATGCTACTTCAACGCCTGCAGCTGCTCAAGACATTTCGCCGATAGTGACTTCCTCCGTTCCATCAGAAGTTCCATATCGGGTGCACACCAGCTAAAATATACCATTGATGGCATTTTAGCATACCGTATCTGTCAACCCATACAAGATTTTTGTTGATGTATCATGTGTCCAAATGAGCCAAGATACTGTGTAGCACCTTTGATACCAGCCAATTGAGAAATGGGCTATTCCGAAAATGGCATTTTAGAGTATTGTGATCATATGCGCAAGAGCATAACAAAGATATTGATGACTCCTGCCCAGGGACTGTTTTGTAAGGGCCTTGTTCCCTAATAGCTCCAGCCAAGGATATTTCGCCGCAACTGGGGAATTAGGTTGGGTTTAGGCTCGCGAAACCAAATTGAGGCTCGTTTTGAGAGCCCCCGAGGTATGGGTCGAAAAAAGTGGCCTCAGTTGCGTCAGTTTCCTCGTCAGTGTGTGGAGACGGCGCGTGGCCCTTTGATGCTGCTGTTGCCCGTTGACATTGCGATGTCAACGGTCGCGCGACAGGTTTGTCGTAATACCCTAGGTTCGGATTCCGCCAGCTAGCCTACGGGTTTCGGGTCTCGGATTTCGACTGTTACGTCACCTTCTCGTTCCGAAGGACGGCTGGGCTCGCGAACAGAGCCCAGAATTTATGCATGCCAACTAACTACAGTATTTTCCCTCGCCAGGGCGGTTCCGACAACAGTGTACTTTATGTACAAATTTTCTTCTGTATTGTTCCACCCGTAACAGTTCAGATTGCAATCCCACCTACCAAGTTCTCAGCATGACTAGTGTTGACAATGAACCTGATTGGCTGCATTCTGAACGATAGCGAACAGCCAAGTTGAGTCTCGACAGTTGCGATTCAGAGCTGGGACGTCGCGCAGGCAATTAATCTAGTGCAGGAGCTAGAATTTGTAACCAAGTAGTCAGTGTTTACTGTAGGTTCTTTTCAAGGTCCCGTTTGCCCGTGTTTTACCATTTCCTGTTTCCAGGCTTAAGCCGCGTGAAAGGGGCTTAAAACGAAGTATAAACAAGGCTCGACACCAATGCGTCGTCGGGGTTGCGTAGCAGCTTAATAGAATCCTGAAATGAAAGAGCAATTCTCTCATGCAAGTAAATTGGTAATATAGTTCGTTTGTAAGGTAAGCTATGTGCAATTGTTTTTTAGACTAGATATGAGCGTGAACATGATTTGAAGTAATCAGGGCATACCTAGTTGTATTGTATGCATGTATGGGCATAGCATGCATGGCTGTATGCATGTAAGGGCATAGCATGCCTGGCTGTATGTGTGTATGGGCATAACATGCCTAGTTGTATGCGTGTATGTGCATAACGTGCCTGGCTGTATGCATGTATGGGCATAGCATACCAGGCTGTATGTGTATATTGGCATAGCATGCCTGGCTGTGTGTGTGTATGGGCATGGTATGCCTAGCTGTATGTGTGTATGGGGATGGCATGCCTAGTTGTATGCATGTATGGGCATAGCATGCCACGCTGTATGTGTGTATGGGCATAGCATACCTAGTTGTATGCATGTATGGGCATAGCATGCATGGCTGTATGCATGTATGGGCATAGCATGCTTGGCTGTTAGTGTGTTTTGGCAGAGCATGCCTAGTTGTATGCGTGTATGTGCATAACGTGCCTCGCTGTACGCATGTATGGGCATCGCATGCCAGGCTGTATGTGTGTATGGGGATGGCATGCCTGGCTGTATGTGTATATGGGCATAGCATTCCTGGCTGTGTGTGTGTATGGGCATGTTATGCCTAGCTGTATGTGTGTATGGGGATGGCATGCCTAGCTGTATGCATGTATGG
Source organism: Closterium sp. NIES-67 (assembly GCA_027943415.1). NCBI lineage: Eukaryota > Viridiplantae > Streptophyta > Zygnematophyceae > Desmidiales > Closteriaceae > Closterium > Closterium sp. NIES-67. The sequence goes on from BQMB01001817.1 coordinate 27,129, forward strand.
GCATAGCATGCCACGCTGTATGTGTGTATGGGCATAGCATACCTAGTTGTATGCATGTATGGGCATAGCATGCATGGCTGTATGCATGTATGGGCATAGCATGCTTGGCTATAAGTGTGTTTTAGCATGGCATGCCTAGTTGTATTGTATGCATGTATGGGCATAGCATGCATGGCTGTATGCATGTAAGGGCATAGCATGCCTGGCTGTATGTGTGTATGGGCATAACATGCCTAGTTGTATGCGTGTATGTGCATAACGTGCCTGGCTGTATGCATGTATGGGCATAGCATACCAGGCTGTATGTGTATATTGGCATAGCATGCCTGGCTGTGTGTGTGTATGGGCATGGTATGCCTAGCTGTATGTGTGTATGGGGATGGCATGCCTAGTTGTATGCATGTATGGGCATAGCATGCCACGCTGTATGTGTGTATGGGCATAGCATACCTAGTTGTATGCATGTATGGGCATAGCATGCATGGCTGTATGCATGTATGGGCATAGCATGCTTGGCTGTTAGTGTGTTTTGGCAGAGCATGCCTAGTTGTATGCGTGTATGTGCATAACGTGCCTGGCTGTACGCATGTATGGGCATCGCATGCCAGGCTGTATGTGTGTATGGGGATGGCATGCCTGGCTGTATGTGTATATGGGCATAGCATTCCTGGCTGTGTGTGTGTATGGGCATGTTATGCCTAGCTGTATGTGTGTATGGGGATGGCATGCCTAGCTGTATGCATGTATGGGCATAGCATGCCACGCTGTATGTGTGTATGGGCATAGCATACCTAGTTGTATGCATGTATGGGCATAGCATGCATGGCTGTATGCATGTATGGGCATAGCATGCTTGGCTATAAGTGTGTTTTGGCATGGCATGCCTAGTTGTATGCGTATATGTGCATAACGTGCCTGGCTGTACGCATGTATGGGCATCGCATGCCAGGCTGTATGTGTGTATGGGGATGGCATGCCTGGCTGTATGTGTATATGGGCATAGCATTCCTGGCTGTATGTGTGTATGAGGATGGCATGCCTAGCTGTATGTGTGTATGGGGATAGCATGCCTGGCTGTATGTGTGTATGGGCATATCATACCTAGTTGTATGCATGTATGCACATAGCATGCATGGCTGTATGCATGTATGAGCATAGAATGCCTGGCTGTATGCGTGTATGGGCATAGCATGCCTAGTTGTATGCGTGTATGTGCGTAACGTGCCGGGCTGTATGCATGTATGGGCATAGCATGCCAGGCTGTATGTGTGTATGGGCATGGCATGCCTGGCTGTGTGTGTGTATGGGCATGGCATGCCTGGCTGTATGTGTGTATGGGGATGGCATGCCTAGCTGTATGTGTGTATGGGGATAGCATGCCAGGCTGTATGTGTGTATGGGCATAGCATGCCTGGCTGTATGTGTGTGTGGGCATAGCATACCTAGTTGTATGCATGTATGGGTAGAGCATGCATGGCTGTATGCATGTATGGGCATCGCATGCAGGGCTGTATGTGTATATGGGCATAGCATGCCTGGCTGTGTGTGTGTATGGGCATGGCATGCGTGACTGTATGTGTATGTGGGCATAGCATACCTAGTTGTATGCATGTATGGGCATAGCATGCATGGCTGTATACATGTATGGGCATAGCACGCAGGGCTGTATGTGTATATGGGCATAGCATGCCTGGCTGTGTGTGTGTTTGGACATGGTATGCCTGGCTGTATGTGTGTATGGGGATGGCATGCCTTGCTGTATGTGTGTATGGGCATAGCATGCCTGGCTGTATGTGTGTATGGGCATAGCATAGCTAGTTGTATTGTATGCATGTATGGGCATAGCATGCATGGCTGTATGCATTTATGGGCATAGCATGCTTGGCTGTATGTGTGTATGGGCATAGCATGCCTAGTGGTATGTGTGTATGTGCATAACGTGCCTGGCTGTATCGCATGTATGGGCATAGCATGCCAGGCTGTTTGTGTGTATGGGCATAGCATGCCTGGCTGTATGTGTATATGGGCATAGCATGCCTGGCTGTATGTGTGTATGGGCATAGCATGCCTGGCTGTGTGTGTGTATGTGCATGGTATGCCTGGGTGTATGTGTGTATGGGGATGGCATGCCTAGCTGTATGTGTGGATGGGGATAGCATGCCAGGCTGTATGTGTGTATGGGCATAGCATGCCTAGTTGTATGCATGTATGTGCATAACGTTCCTGGCTGTATGCGTGTATGGGGATGGCATGCCTAGCTGTATGTGTGTATGGGCATAGCATGCCTGGCTGTATGTGTGTATGGGCATAGCATACCTAGTTGTATGCATGTATGGGCATAGCATGCATGTCTGTATGCATGTATGTGCATGGAATGCCTGGCTGTATGTGTTTATGGGGATGGCATGCCTAGCTGTATGTGTGTATGGGCATAGCATGCCTGGCTGTATGTGTGTATGGGGATAGCATGCCAGGCTGTATGTGTGTATGGGCATAGCATGCCTAGTTGTATGCATGTATGTGCATATCGTGCCTGGCTGTATGCGTGTATGGGGATGGCATGCCTAGCTGTATGTGTGTATGGGCATAGCATGCCTGGCTGTATGTGTGTATGGGCATAGCATACCTAGTTGTATGCATGTATGGGCATAGCATGCATGTCTGTATGCATGTATGGGCATGGAATGCCTGGCTGTATGTGTTTATGGGGATGGCATGCCTAGCTGTATGTGTGTATGGGCATAGCATGCCTGGCTGTATGTGTGTGTGGGCATAGCATACCTAGTTGTATGCATGTATGGGCATAGCATGCATGGCTGTATGCATGTATGGGCATCGCATGCAGGGCTGCATGTGTATATGGGCATAGCATGCCTGGCTGTGTGTGTGTATGGGCATGGCATGCGTGACTGTATGTGTATGTGGGCATAGCATACCTAGTTGTATGCATGTATGGGCATAGCATGCAGGGCTGTATGTGTATATGGGCATAGCATGCCTGGCTGTGTGTGTGTTTGGGCATGGTATGCCTGGCTGTATGTGTGTATGGGGATGGCATGCCTTGCTATATGTGTGTATGGGCATAGCATGCCTGGCTGTATGTGTGTATGGGCATAGCATAGCTAGATGTATTGTATGCATGTATGGGCATAGCATGCATGGCTGTATGCATTTATGGGCATAGCATGCTTGGCTGTATGTGTGTATGGGCATAGCATGCCTAGTGGTATGCGTGTATGTGCATAACGTGCCTGGCTGTACTCATGTATGGGCATAGCATGCCAGGCTGTTTGTGTGTATGGGCATAGCATGCCTGGCTGTATGTGTATATGGGCGTAGCATGCCTGGCTGTATGTGTGTATGGGCATAGCATGCCTGGCTGTGTGTGTGTATGTGCATGGTATGCCTGGGTGTATGTTTGTATGGGGATGGCATGCCTAGGTGTATGTGTGTATGGGGATGGCATGCCAGGCTGTATATGTGTATTGGGCATAGCATGCCTAGTTGTATGCATGTATGTGGATAACGTGCCTGGCTGTATGCGTGTATGGGGATGGCATGCCTAGCTGGATGTGTGTATGGGCATACCCTGCCTGGCTGTATGTGTGTATGGGCATTGCATACCTAGTTGTATGCATGTATGGGCATGGCATGTATGTCTGTATGCATGTATGGGCATGGTATGCCTGACTGTATGTGTATATGGGCATGGTATGCCTGGCTGTATGTGTGTATGGGCATAGCATGCCTAGCTGTGTGTGTATGGGCATAGCATACCTAGTTGTATGCATGTATGGGCATAGCATGCATGGCTGTATGCATGTATGGGCATAGCATCCCTGGATGTATGTGTGTATGGGCATAGCATGCCTAGTTGTATGCGTGTATGTGCATGACGTGCCTGGCTGTACGCATGTATGGGCATAGCATGCACGGCTGTTTGTGTGTATGGGCATAGCATGCCTGACTGTATGTGTATATGGGCATAGCATGCCTGGCTGTGTGTGTGTATGGGCATGGTATGCCTGGCTGGATGTGTGTATGGGGATGGCATGCCTGGCTGTATGTGTGTATGGGCATAGCATACCTAGTTGTATTGTATGCATGTATGGGCGTAGCATGCATGGCTGTATGCATGTTTGGGCATAGAATGCCTGGGTGTATGTGTGTCTGGGCATAGCATTCCTAGTTGTATGCGTGTATGTGCATAACGTGCCTGGCTGTATGCATGTATGGGCATAGCATGCCAAGCTGTATGTGTGTATAGGCATAGCATGCCTGGCTGTGTGTGTGTATGGGCATGGCATGCCTGACTGTATGTGTATATGGGCATAGCATGCCTGGCTGTGTGTGTGTATGGGCTTGGTATGCCTGGCGTTATGTGGGTATGGGGATGGCATGCTTAGCTGAATGTGTGTATGAGCATAGCATGCCTGGCTGAATGTGTGTATGGGCATAGCATACCTAGTTGTATGCATGTATGGGCAAAGCATGCATGGTTGTAAGCATGTATGGGCATAGAATGCATGGCTGTATGTGTGTATGGGCAGAGCATGCCTAGTTGTATGCGTGTATGTGCATAATGTGCCTGGCTGTACGCATGTATGGGCATAGCATGCCAGGCTGTTTGTGTGTATGGGCATGGCATGCCTGGCTGTATGCATGTATGGGCATAGCATGCCAGGCTGTATGTGTATATTGGCATAGCATGGCTATCTCTGTGTGTGTATGGGCATGGTATGCCTAGCTGTATGTGTGTATGGGGATGGCATGCCTAGCTGTATGCATGTAAGGGCATAGCATGCCACGCTGTATGTGTGTATGGGCATAGCAGACCTAGTTGTATGCATGTATGGGCAAAGCATGCATGGCTGTATGCATTTATGGGCCTAGCATGCTTGGCTGTATGTGTGTTTTGGCATAGCATGCCTAGTTGTATGCGTGTATGTGCATAACGTGCCTGGCTGTACGCATGTATGGGCATCTCATGCCAGGCTGTATGTGTGTATGGGCATAGCATGCCTGGCTGTGTGTGTGTATGGGGATGGCATGCCTGACTGTATGTGTATATGTGCATAGCATTCCTGGTTGTGTATGTGTATGGGCATGGTATGCCTGGCTGTATGTGTGTATGGGCATAGCATGCTTGGTTGTGTGTGTGTATGGGCATAGCATACCTAGTTGTATTATTTGCATGTATGGGCATAGCATGCATGGCTGTATGCATGTATGGGCATAGAATGCCTGGCTGTATGTGTGTATGGGCATAGCATGCCTAGTTGTATGCGTGTATGTGCATAACGTGGCTTGCTGTATGCATGTATGGGCATAGCATGCTATGCCGTGCGAGCTGGTGCTGCCCGCGCTGGCCCGGTCTGTGCTGGTGACTTGCGTGCTGGCGCCGTCTGCTATGGCATTTTGCTCATGCCACATATTCTTTTTTTACGTGTCCCCCTCCTTTTAACCCCTCCTGCTCCTCTTTCCATCCCTTCATTCATTCCTAGGTACCACGTAGGTCATCGCCAGCGTCCCCACAATTGAAGTCTATAATTTTCTCCTTACTGCCCTTTTTCTCCCTCTCCTTCTGTTTTTCTCTTCCTCCCTTCCATCCCATGTAGTACTTCCGGACTAAACCTTAAACCCCAAACACAATATCTAACACAATGAATGCATATTAACAAATTATGTGGTCCACTTTTGAACGTATGTTGTGTTTCTATGATTTACTGGTGTACTGTGCAGGTCGTGTAGCACGCGCTGTCTGTTCCAGCCGCAAGACAAAGAACATCTTCCAATACCAATTTCTATTGCTTGTTGGAACATCTCGCGGGGACAAATTTGTAATTGCACTATGTTATCGCTGTTCTCTAATTTGGATATAGGGGACTCCAATTATTAGGCTATTTGCGATGCTGCATCTGTCTGCTTGATTGTTGTTTGCATGAGAGGGGTGCGCATGGGTTTGGTAAATACTGCCTGTTTAAAGGGTGTGTCTGCTGCTCTTAGTCTCTATGTTCATAGTGCTTTTGGCTGCAAATGTGATAAGGCGTGGATTGTGTTTGCTTCGGACGTGCTGCTTATATGCAAGGTGTTGCAATTGGAGGTTGTCATCGTGCCTTGGGCAACTCTGTTGTCATCGCGCACCCTATCATTCTCTATTGCAGCATTGATGCATATATGCAATCGTTTCGTAGCACTCACAATCCTATCGTACATACATGTTCATTCCATCCACTGTATTTATTGACGAGATGGGGTGGCTGGCACGAGGTGTATTTGGATTGTGTTTGCCTCGAGCGTGCTGCTTATAGGCTAGGTGTTGCAATTAGAGATTGTCATCGTGTCTGGGGCAGCTCTGCTGTCATCGTGCACCCCATCAATCTCTACTGCAACACTACTAATACATACATGCACTCGTTTCTTGGCATTTGCAATCCTACAAGATGTTTAAGTATACATAAATTTTGTTAAAATGTGTCATGCGGTCTGATTGTTCCATCCGCCGTACTTATCGACGCGATGGAGCACTTTGGACATTTGGATTCATATTTTGGAGTTGCACCGAACAGTTAACTAAATTCTTAAAAGTTTAACTGTTTGTATCATCGCTCCGAAATGTGAAACCGATTTTATAGGGTTGCTACGCAACCCAAAAACAAGTGTATGCTCACGTGATTGCGTGAGGTTCTCCGCGTGACAGCTAACGGCCACGCTCTCCCCGTGGACCTTTCCAGCGTGGCAAGATGCCAAGATAGGACCTCCCAGCATGTGATGATCGACGGTGAGGGGGGCTTGATGCCCTTACAACTGCCCTGCCTCGGATCGAATGTGATTCTGTGCCATGTAAAGCAGCGAGTTTCCAGCGAGCCATTCTTGCATTATGATACTCGCTATCGATGCATTATGTATTTCCGCTGCCCGCTCAACGGAGAGGTTCAACGAATCTGACGCACGCTGGTTGCTGAAGATTCGCCCCAAAGTTCCCTCTTGTCGCTCGATGATGGACACTGGCCTGCTTTGGCGCGCATGCTTGTGGTCCCTTCTTGATTGTCATGTCATCTCCTTCTCTCGACTCGAGTCCAGTCTTCTCGACCTCGTTCTGCTCATGGTTGGTCGTTATGAGCGAAATTAATGCGATTGACCGTGGGTAGAGTATTTCCTGGGTCGTTTTCTATCTCCATAAGTAAATCAATGTTTCTCACAAGGTTTGTGTACACCAGTTGTCCAAAAAGTTCCGGAAAATTGACCAGTCCCACCCCCTAACCTGCGCCCATCTGCCACGGGCAACGGCCCTTTCACCTGATGGCCCATTCACCCCGGTTTTGTGGCTCCTGCGGCACGGCGGCGGCGAAAGTGTGCATGCAAAGGAGCTCGCGAAAGCAAGTGTGTCCACTTAATGGCCCATTCTTCCGTGGCGAAGACTGGCGAGAAAAGTGCGCGCATTTCGCCAACGCTGTTCGTAAAAATCGGAGCTGAATGGTGCGCACGCGGTGTACACAACGACTATTTTGCAGCAGTAACTATACGGGCTTGTAAAGCTTACGATAATTCAGGGTGAGATGTTCTTCTTCGTTGCTGCCCGCTACCCGCAGAACTGTGCGCATTTATGACACCCGACTGCAACCCTCCTCCACCTCCACTCCACTCCCCCACTGGGGGGCGTCATTTGCGGTTGTGTTTTGCGGCACGCGGAAGGAAAGTCCATTTGCTGGCGGGAAGCGGGCGGGTGAAGCAATCTTTTTTGCGCACATGCTGGGAATCTGAAAACTGTACAGTACAGTATGTGATTGGGGGGGTGTGCTGCTGTAATCTGCAGTCAGGTGCCCCCCACCAATCCCCCCAATCCCCGAAGGGGCAATTTTCAACTCTCTCCACCGTTGTACACCGTACAGGTCTCAGTGCCCCTTCTTCCCCCTTTCCGTCCACCTCCCCTGTTGCCTGCTTGTGTGTAGTTTTGCCTTCAATGCAGCTTTGCGCCAAATCACGCGGTGTATTTGCTCGAAGCAGGTGTGTTGGTTGCCGCTCCTCGTGATTCGTGTCATGAATCTGTATGCTGTCTTTCCTCACAGCGCACCCCTAGAAAACTAACACATCCCGCCGCCTCCTACCTTCACTGCTTCTCTCCACGTTACCGCAAACTAGCACGTCTGGACGCCTGGACTGACACCTACCTATCTCCTCCCCGGCCTGGCTCACCACCAGCTTGAGAGTCCACAACATGGACGGCTCGCTCTGATAAAGTCATCGCTCCAATTTTTCCCAAGCGTTACCAGAAGTGAACTTCGTGCCAGCAAATAGAACCACGACGCCGAACGTGTACGTGCAGCCTCGACCGAGACAGAGCGCCTTAGCTCATAAAAACTCTCTAGTCTCCCGTCGTCCACCCCACGATCTAGACACCGACCTGTAACTCGTCGGTCGCGTCTCGATCAATTCCATCGGCCAAGCCCGTTGCATCTCAGCAGAGCATTTCTCCGCGCGGCAATGGCCGCAATGGTTGCCGTTCCCTCAGCCGCCCCTCTCAGTAACCTTTCCGCCACCATTCCGCCCACCCTTCCGCCATCGTCTGACTTCATTCCCGCGGAATTTCCGTCAATGCCGCGGCGCAGCCTCACGGTCCAGATCCCCGACCCCGAGGGCGACGACCTCTGCGCCGCACCCCCGCAGCCCATCCAGTGGGTCCCCGCGGGCGACGCTTGCGACGACGACGACAACGACGACGAGATTTGGGACATCGACATTTCGCGAACGAGCACTGGGGGGTCCCGTTACAGTGCGCCTCCTTATTGTAACGGCGGGTACCAGGACCCGCAAGTGCTGCTGCTTGGCCTCCGCGGGGAAGCGGACCGTCCGCCAATTTCCCGCAGCGGCCCCCAGCCATGCACGGGCGCGACTGGCGGAAACTCGAGATTTTCCAAGGGGCAGACGAGCTGCCCGTCCGTACCCGACCGCAACGCTGCTGCGCAATTTGGCGGAGATGAGGATGACGAGGGGGAAGAGGAGTGGGATGAGGACAGGGACGGCGAGGAGCAATCGCCCGACGCGGGGATCACGGCGTCCGAGATTTCCGCGCGATTGAAGCTTCTAGAGGCGGAGCTGCAGATCCTGGAGACGCACCGTCGAGTCGCGGTGTTGCGCTGTCAGCGCGAAGTCAACGGCGCCGCGGAAATTAACTCCAGTGCGGGGAGGACCTCCGCCTCTTCAGCCGCCGCTTGCGCCAGCGGAGGCGCTGACGCTGCTGCTGCTACGACTGCGGGAAGCCGAGCCGCCAGTAGCTGCGCGGTCAGTAGCGCGGGAAATTCCGGGAGCAATTCCGCCAACTCGTCCCGCGCATCCTCCCGATCGGAGTCCCCCCTGCGCCTGGGCAGGTGGCGGCGCAGCCGGCGGACGATGTCGGGTACCGGGAGCAGCGGAAGCAGCCTGGGGCAGAGCAGCGCGACGAGCAGCGCGGGGAGCGGACTGAGCTTTGGGAGGCGGAGCTTCGAGTGGGATGGGCGGAAAGCCGCGGAGAAGGACAAGGATTCCGCGCGGGCTTCTCAAGACCTCGCCGTGGCGTGTTTGGCGGAGGAGGGTGCGGAGGACGAGAAGGGGAATGGAGAGTGCTCGGATGGAGAGAGTGACTGTGACGAGGGATTGCAGCTGAGCCCGCAATTTCGGGGATGCATGATGCGCGTGGCTTGTCGAGCGCCTAAGACGACGACTTCCCCGCGCGGCGCTCAAACGGTAGCGTGTGTTCCGCTGGCGGTGAAAGGCCATAGTGTCATTGCTGCGCTGCGAAAGCACCATCATAGTTGATTGGGTGAGTAGTGTGGCTTCCTTGTCTACACAGGGATAGTAGAATTCATGCAGCCTTTCTTTGGCTACGGAAACTGCTTACTCTGTAAAATAATATAATACTAAATGATTTGTCTTTGGTTTAAGAATATAGATCTTCGTATACCGTACATCCATCAGTTATGACCTAATGATCAAGGTGTAGAAATGGCCTGCACAAAATTGATGTGGCTTTGGATGTTTTGCAGGTTGGTTTGTTGGTGTAGTTGCAAATAATTTACCTGGTGCTGTGTGACTATTTGAGAGCAGTTAGTGAGTTGTAAGCGAGGCATCAGGAAAGGCTTCAGTAAAGCTACCAATCCGAATTCAGGATCGACCGCTGCCGCGTAAGCACACGGTCAGCTCGCGCTCCAAGATCAGTGCCATTTCCCACCACTCACAGGTCAGCCAGGCCACCACGTCGACAGCGAAACGCTGACGGCGCGCCCATCAAGCCCGAGATCACACGAATGGATCCAGACCGCATTTAATTTCCCGCTGCTACAGTAAAAAGAGCTGGCGGTGGCGGAACCTCTGGGGAAAAACAGCCAGCACCAGTGCCACTTCGTGGGAGTGGCGGAAACGGGGCGGAAGCTCCAGTCTGGCAGGCTCCGCTTGCGCTGCCCTCCCCCGCCAGCCTCGCCCTGACTGCGCCACCAGAGCAGCTCAGCGTTCAGGACGTCGAAGGTACAACACGGTTCACTGCGTTTCCGGAAGTTTCTGTAGGTGTTTGTATATACTGCGTTTCGTCAACGGATGTCGCGAGGCACTCTGGTGGACACTCCCCAGATGAGAGCTCGGGGGAGCTTTTCCGGCGCACCCAGCACGAAATGCCACTAGTCCAGACTAGACCAGAGCCGCTCTAGCGAACATATTATGAGCATTTTGCACGTAGACTGATCTATTTTCGTTTGGTCGGATTGAAAGCTGGGATGTGTGGCAGCTTACTCTGATAGATTACTCCTCTCATTGTGTTTCTGGGCTCGGTTTTTAAGCTCTAGCTTGTGATTTGCCTCTTGTGCAGCATGGCGACAGCGGTGATCAAGCCGCAATGCCATGCGGCTCTCGCCAGCGCATCGCGCGCGCGACTGGCGAAGTCGTCGTCGTCGCAGCCGTCGCACATGAAATCGCCGATCTACGGCCGGCCCGTCGCCGCCAGCTCGTACCTCGAGTCGCACGCCGCGATCGTCGCAGCGTCGCCGATCGCAGCCACTCCGGCCTCGGCAATTCGCAACCGTCGCGAGAAGCGCCGCGCCGTCGCCTCCGCAGCAGAAGGTGAAGCGGCGGGAGCTGCGCCGGTGCCGGCGGCTCCCGCGGCGGTGGTGCCGTGGAGGGGCGCGAATATGAAGACGCTGGGCGTGGCGGTGGCGACGGGCGTGGCGGTGTGGTACTGCCCGCGGCCCGATGGCGTGGCTGCAAACGCGTGGCAGCTGTTGGCGATCTTCCTCGCGACGATCATCGGCATCATCACTCAGGTGCGCGCTCTCGCTGTAACGATGTGCATGCTCGGCGCGGTCTCGCATTAACAATGTGCATGCTCGGCGCGCTCTCGCCGTAACGCGGACATCTCTTGAGCCAGCCGCATTGGTCGTTGGTTACGGTGTTAGTGCTGTATGAGAAAGAAGGCGTCAAGGCGTGATACATAGCATCATATCGTGATTTTTCATAAGGCGTACATTACACACTGAGTGGCCTCGTACAGGACGGCCGTTGTAATGAACAGAATGCGTTACAACGGAATGTGACCCTGTCTTGCCTGCCTTTCCCCGAGTCCCCTTCCTTTCTCATACCACCTTCAATCCCGCGTCATTCTTCACCGTAATCATCCTAAATCGTGCCTGCTTCCCCGTCACATGCTCTAACCTTGGATGCATCCTTTCCATCTCCTCTATTCATTGCTCCTTTCCGCTCTCTTCGCCTCGTCGTTCCCCTCTCCCCCCGGTTCTCCCCGCATCAGCCGCTGCCGTTGGGAGCGGTGGCGCTCATGGGGCTGGGCGTGAGCGTGCTCACCAAGACGCTCACCTTCGCTGCCGCCTTCAGGTAACACTGTAACCATTGTAACACACTTACCTTCGGGTAACATCGTCACCATTGTTACACGCTTACCTTCAGGTAACATTGTAACGCATTATCCTCTACCTAACACGCGGAGGGGTGTATGAGCCTTGAGGCAGCATTTGTCGCACTCGGAAAGCATTCGTCACGCATCAGCCTTCGCATGACACTCGGGAGGCGTGACACGCGCATTACCCTTGGAGCACCGCCGCCTGTGCGCCCTTGCACCTCATCTTTCGCCTTATTTCTTCCGCAGCCACTTCCGCGACTCCATTCCGTGTCGCATCGCGCGCTCGCCTTTTTCCTTCCCTTCATCTCTCCAATGTGCTTCTTTTCTCCCTCCCCTCCCCTTCCTCTTCTTCCCCCCGCCTTCCCCCTCCCCCCTCCGCAGCTCCTTCGGTGATCCCATCCCGTGGCTCATCGCGCTCGCCTTCTTCTTCGCCAAGGGCTTCATCAACACGGGGCTCGGCAACCGCGTGGGTTACCAGTTCGTCGCCGCTTTCGGCAGCACGTCGCTGGGCCTGGGCTACAGCCTCGTGCTGTCGGAAGCCATGCTCGCGCCCGCCATCCCCTCCGTGTCCGCACGCGCGGGCGGGATCTTCCTCCCGCTGCTGAAGGCGCTCTGCCAGGCGTGCGGCAGCCGCACGGACGACGGGACTGAGAAGAAGCTGGGTGCCTGGCTCGTGCTGACGTGCTTCCAGGTACGCTGGTCATTCTAATCAACTGCTTGTGAGGCGTGCGGGAGAAGAAGCTGCTTCTCCGTGCCGTCGTCCGTTGCCAGGTGTACGGCAGCCGCACGGACGACGGCACGGAGAAGAAGCTGGGCGCCTGGCTCGTGCTGACGTGCTTCCAGGTACGCTGGTCATTCTAGTCGAATTCTTCTGGCCCCGTCACTATCCCCTGCTGCCCGTACCCGTCATTCCCCCTCTCTCTCCCCCTTCCTACTGAACGCCCATCGTCCCTTCCTCCGTGTTCCACTACGCTCCTGACCGCCATGGCGGCTAGCCCAACCCACTTAATCTCACACTTCCTCTCTCTCCTCCCCCCCCCCCCCCCCCCCCTCCCCCCCTCCGCTTCCCCCCCAGACGTCCATCATCTCATCCGCCATGTTCCTCACCGGCATGGCCGCCAACCCCCTGGCAGTGAACCTGGCGGCAGGCGCCATCGGGCACACGATCGGGTGGACGGAGTGGGCCAAGGCGGCCATGGTGCCGGGACTCATCTCGCTGGCCGTCATGCCGGCGCTGCTGTACGTCATCTACCCGCCCGAGATCAAGTCCAGCCCCGACGCGCCCAAGCTCGCCAAGGAGAAGCTGGCGGCCATGGGGCCCATGAGCACCAACGAGAAGATCATGGCGGCCGTGCTGGTTGGCACGGTGAGTATGTGTGTTACTTGAGATGCTGGTACGCATGGCATGCCTGCACACATGTCTGCTCGCCCGCAAGAAGCTGGCGGCCATGGGGCCCATGAGCACCAACGAGAAGATCATGGCGGCTGTGCTGGTCGGCACGGTACGTGTGCGAATGTGGTAACGGCGTGCATGTGCCCTGCCCTGCTGCGTGCTTCTGCCTGTGCACATGTCTCCTCGCCTTCCCCGCCTCCCATGCCCTCTGCCCTGTGGGTGTTCGGTGGAGTGCTGGGCATCGACGCAGTGACAGCCGCCATAACGGGCAGCTCATAACGGGCGTGGTGACGTCCCCCTCCTCCGCTTACCCTTCTCTCTTTCCCCCTCGCCTCTCTCCCTTTCCCATCCGCAGGTTGGCCTGTGGGTGTTCGGTGGCGTGCTGGGCATTGACGCGGTGACGGCCGCCATAATGGGCCTGAGCGGGCTGCTGATAACGGGCGTGGTGACGTGGAAGGAGTGCCTGGGGGAGGGCGTGGCCTGGGACACACTCACCTGGTTTGCGGCGCTCATTGCCATGGCCAACTACCTCAACAAATTCGGGCTCATTGCGTGGTTCAGCCAGACTGTTGTCAACGTGAGTGTGGGAGTCTGGGAGAGTGTGGAGGTGCGTGAGTGAGTGTGAGTGAGGCGCTTCAAGCTGTCACGTGGTTCGCGGTGCTCATCGCCATGGCAAACTACCTCAACAAATTCGGGCTCAGTGCGTGGTTCAGCCAGACTTGTTGTCAACGTGAGTGAGGGAGAGAGAGTGAGAGAGGGAGGATGAAGGGAGGGAGGGAGAGGGGGAGGGAATCCCTGAGTCTCTGTTATTGACCCAGCAGCCTGGCTATTTTAACCTTGGTTACATGTATAGGTGGGTCTTGATCTTCCTGTCCCCGTCCCCACTACATACACCTCCCCTTTGGCTCGTGTCACCCCTGGGAATCGCCTGGCAGCCTGCCTTCGGCCTGCCTGTCATTCTCTACTGCCACTAACTCGCACTATTCTCGTTCCTTCCCCCCCTCCATCTTCTTCCCCCCCTCCCTCCAGGTCGTGTCATCCATGGGTCTGGCCTGGCAGCCAGCCTTCGGCCTCCTCGTGATCCTCTACTTCTACTCGCACTACTTCTTTGCGTCCGGCGCGGCGCACATCGGAGCCATGTTCGTCGCCTTCATCTCAGTGGCCTCTGCCCTCGGCACGCCGCCCCTGCTCGCTGCCATGGTGCTCTCCTTCGTCTCCAACCTCATGGGGGGCATCACGCACTACGGGATTGGGTCCGGCCCGCCGTTCTACGGGTCGGGGTACGTGTCGCTGAATGATTGGTGGTTCTACGGGTTTATCTGCAGCGTGGTGAATCTGGTGATCTGGCTTGGAGTGGGTGGCGTGTGGTGGAAGTTTCTGGGGATCTGGTAAACGGAATGAGGAAGGGGTGTGGAGTGGAGGGGATATATCATGCGCAAAACTTATGTAGCGTGCAGTGCAGAGCAGACTGTTTCTTTAGGGTTGGTGTATCAACACCGTAGATGGTTGATTATCACAAGCTATTGAACAGAGAGATCCATGGCCATTGCATTTTGAGTTCGGATTTACAAGCCCCATGTGAACATGAGTGACAATAGTATAAGATAAAAACATCAATTGTGATGCTGATACGGTAGATGAAGAAATAATCAAACTTGCAAAAGGTTGATAGCCGAATGAACCAACTGAATATTAGGAATTAATCATTACATTATTATATTCCACCTACATGGTTCCATCAGCTCCCACCACAATCCCCATCTGTTCATTCCACTGCACACGCGGCGGCATTGGCTGCGAATAGAAATGCTTCGTCCGTCTTGGCGCACTGCCAGTCGATCCCCCGCCACTACCGCCAACTTTCCCACCCCCATCCCCACTAGCACTCTCCCTGCTGCTACCACCAAGCAGCTTCGATCGACGCCCCCCACCAACCGACCCCCCACCTGCTGAACCACCCACCCTCTCTCCACTCACTCTCTCCCCACTCCCCCTCGACCTGCTTCCAGCAGTGCCCGGCCGAGAGCCACCCCCTCCCCCTCCTCTCCTCCCCCCTTCCGCCTCGGACTCACTATCCACCGCTGCTGCTGCCCCTCCCCCTGTGAAGCACCCCACTATGGCCCCCCCTTGCATGGCCTTGCGCAGCCGCCTTGTCTCCAGCAACGACGGGGAGAGCAACAAGCTCCCATCAAACCCGCCAGCAGCAGCAGCGGCATCACCGCCTGCACCAGTAGGGCTAGTATCAGAATTGCAATAATTGATGTCAGAAGTCACCACGTCGCATGACGAGAGGCCGTTAGGTGGGGGGGTGGACGGCTGAGCAGGAGTTGAGGGCCGAGAGGGAGTGGACGGTGCAGTGGACACTCGCACGGATTTGGACTTGCCAAAGCCCCAGCGCTGGGAGCCCCAGCTGCGGGAGGATGAGGAGGAGACAGAGGATGGGATAGAGGGGATGGAGGACGGGAGGGAGGAGAGAGCGGAGGAGTGGGAGGAGAGGGTGGAGGAGGGGAGGGAGGAGGGAAAGGAGGAGGAGGAAGAGCGGGGATCACTGTCAGTGGAGAGGAAAGAGTCGGTGCTGACCTGGCGGGCGACAGAGGAGGCAGCAGAGGACGAGGGGGGGATGGAGGCGGAGGAGGAGGAGGAGACAGCAGAGGAGGAAGGAGGGACGGGCTTAGGGTTTGCACCGGCACTGCTGCTAGTGCTGCTTTGCCTGCTGCTGCTGCCCTCCTTGGTGCTCCTCCTGTTAATGCTGCTGCTTTTGGTGCTCCTGCTGCTGCTGCTTTGCCCCTTATCACTCCCAGCACACTCTCCCTGTCTCTTACTGCCGTTACAACCGCTGCTGCCGCGTCTCCTCGACCGTCCCTTGGACTCGTCCATCCCTTCCTGCCCCTGACACTCCCTCTCTCGCTCTCGCCCCCTGAGCCCCTCCCTGGTACGCTCTCCTTCCCCCAACCCTTCCCCCGCGGTTCCCCTCGCCTCCCCACGCCCCTGTCCGGACGAGTGGGGGGACGAGCGGGGGGAGTCAGCAGGGGAGGGGGTACCAGCGGGGGAGAGGAAGGGCCCGCTCTGAGGGGAGAAGCAGGCGGAGGCTTGCCCAGGGGAGGCTCGACCCGAGGAGGCTTGACTTGGGGAGGGTCGGCCAGGGGAGGAGGAAGTGCAGGTAGCGACCACGAGGCGGTCTGCCTGGGGGCTGCTGCTGCTGCACTTCCTGATGCTGCTGCTCTTTCCTCTCTGCCCTGCGCTTCCCTGTTGCGCCAGACAGGAGCTGTCAGATCGAGACGAGGGGATGCGCGGCCGGGAGTAGGTGGCGGGAGGAGGTGGGGTGGGAAGACGAGAGGGGGAAGAAGTGGAATCAGAAGCACCACCACCACCACCACTAGCGCCAGCACCACCAGCACCAACACCAGCGCCAGCGCCAGCACCAGCAGCAGCAGTGGCATCTGTTCCCTTGAACCGGCTGCTGCTGGGTCGTGATCTGCTGGGGCGGCCAGAGGAGGGCCTGCTGGGGGCCCGAGAGGGGGACCCAGCAGCGCTGCTGCCGGTGCTGGCGCTTGTAACAGTGCTGCCACCGCCATAAGTATCACCGTTGCCTCTTTCACCGCCTACTGCCACTGCTGTCGTTTCAACAGCAGGGGAGGTGTGAGCTCGTGGGAGCTCTTTCTGCTGCTGCTGCTGCTGCTGCGCTTTGCTTCTGCCTCTCGCCTTACCACTGCTGGACGCCACACCCTGACTGCTCTTCGCTCTGCCACCCGCTGCCCTGCTCCCATCACCCTGCCCCGTTTCACCTAACCCCTCCCCTCTCCCCCCCTTGTCTCCAGACACTCCCTCGGGGCTCCGCTTCCACTCCTCCCCCTCTCTCCTACCCCCCCTCCTCCCCTCCCTCCTCCCGGCATGCCCCCTCTCCGCCCCCCCACCATCTGAGCGGGATGCAGGGATGGGGGGCGGCTGCGCGATGGCACTGGCAGGTGACTCAGGGGGGGTCATGAAACCTGTGCTGCCCGTGCCGTCACTCGTACCACCGGCCCCACCGCCAGCACTACCCGTGCTGCTGCTCTTGTCCATAGCCATGCCTGCACCCATGCTTGTAACCATGCTTGTGCCCGTGCCTGCACCATAGATTGTGTCCGTGCTGCGGTCTCCCTTCCCGTCGTAAGCTGAACACGCACCAGCATCACAAGCGGCAGCCGCAGCACCAGAGGCAGAGCCCGCAGCAGCCGCCGCCGCAGCCGCAGCAGCATTGGCGGCAATGGCAGTAGCAGAGACGGTGGCAGCAGTGGGAGCCGGGGTATGAGGACGTTTAGTCTGCGACGAATCACCAAGCACCTTCGCCACCTGGGCTTGAACCCCCACCAAACCTGCCGCCGTCTCAGCACCTGCCGGCGGCGGCGCGTGCCCCAGTCTCGACCGGCAAGAATCATCATGCACCTTGGTGACCTCCCCTCCAAACCAGTCCTCATCCCGCCCATCCATTCCGCACGCCTTGCGGAAGTGCCGGTCCGCCTCCGCCACCTTGTCCGCCACGAGCTGCGAGTAGTCCAGAGAGGCGGGGATCTGCGTGGACACGCACCCGATGGCCGACTCCACGCCGCAGATGCGGCACAGCCCCAACAGCACGTCCACTAGGGTCGCATTGACCGCCTGCAGGTTTGCAAAGTAAAAGGTCTGGGGAGGGGGGGGTTGGGGGTGGGTGGGGAGGAGCACTGGGCGATTGTTAGGGGAGGGAGAGAGGAGAAAGAGTGACTCCACGCCTTGCGGAAGCGCCGGTCCGCCTCAGCCACCTTGTCGGTCACCAGCTGCGAGTGGTCCAGTGAGTGGGGCCTCGGTGGAAGACGGCCTCAGTGGAATTCAACGCTGCCCTTGGAGTTGGAGCGAGTGCCAGGTGATGGTGTTGCGCGCCATGGTGGGCAGCAGCAGCAGCAGCAGCAGGAGGAGGAGGAGGAAGAGGAGAGGCAGAGGGAGATGACGGAACAGCAGCTCGCAGGGGGCATCTCCAACAACCAGCTGACCCACCTGCACTTGGAAAACCGTCTCATTGGAGTCCAGCACCGAGCCCGGCGTGTGCAGCGAGTGCCAGGTGATGGTGTTGTGCGCCATGGTGGGCAGCAGCAGCAGCCCGCGCTTGAGGTTCGCCTCCACGCGCCCGTCCGCCTGGAAGTTTAGGTCGTCCTGCAGCTGCACGCGCAGCAGGTACTGGATGTTTCGTGGAAGCATCTCGTACAGCTCGTCCCTGCATGTTTGGGGGGGGGGGGAAAGGGGGGGAGGAAGAGAGACAAGAGGCGGGTACTGAGATGAGAAGCACAACACGCCCGTCCGTCCGCCTGTAAGTTCAGCTCGTCCTGCAGCTGCATGTGCAGCAGGTACTGGATGTTTCGAGGAAGCATCTCATACAGCTCGTCCCTGTGTGTGTGCGGCGGCTGGCGGGTTACGGGTATGGGTGTGGGAAGTCAAACTGCGGCCTTTGATTCGGCTCAAGTCCCCCTCAACCCTGGCGTGCACCCAACCTCGTTGGCTCAGCAATAAGAACACCTGGCCATAACAGCCTACCTGGTGTGTCCCATCCCAGCAGCACTTTGACCGGCTGCTGAATGATCCGCTCTCGCAGCACCAACATGTTCAAATAGTGCAGCGCCAGGCAATAGGGGTTACCAGCATAGGGTTACCGGATGAGGTTACGACACTATAACAGCCTACCTGGTGGGTCCCAGCACTTCGTCCGGCTGCTGAATGATCCTCTCCAGCAGCACCACCACGTTGGCATAGTGCAGCGCCAGGCCCGCCTCCCCCAGACACGCCTCCCGGATGCGCGGCGGGCACATGCCGTGGCCGAACGACGCGAAGATCTTCTTGCGCACATAGCACGCCGCAATGATGAGCAGCTGGGGGGAAGGAATGGGGGGGGGAGGGGGCAGGGGAGGGTGGATAGGGGTTGGAGGAGATAAGTTATGGAAAGAGGGGCGGGCGCATGGCGTGGTGGCGCAACGCGCGGACCTTGTTGCGCACATAGCACGCCGCTATGGCGGGCAGCTGAAGAATTAGAAGGGCGGGGGGAAAGGGGGGAAGGGAAAGGGGACTGGACGACTGGGGCGGCGGAAGCTGCTCGGGAGGGCCGGAGAGATCAGCTAGGAAGGGAGGGACGGGGTATGGCATGGTAAGGCGATGCATCTGCCCTCTTGCCCACAGCGCACACGCATGGACAGGGGAGGGGAGTGGGGGGAGGAGGGGGGAGGGGGGAGGAGGGGGAGGGGGGAGGGGGGAGGGGGGTGTGGGGGTGTTTTTGGGGAGGGGGGGGGGGGGGGGGGGGAGGGAAGAAGGCGAAAGGGGGGAGAGGGGGGGATACCTGGACGAGGTAGTCGAGGTGGAAGGCCCAGAGGCAGTGGCCCTGCAGCTTCTCCACGAGCTTGCCCTGCGTCACCATCTCCTGCAGCGAGTTCCACTCGCCGTACTCCTGGATGCTGCAGCGAGGACGAGCGGGATGACGGAGGGGAACGGGGAGAGGGCAGCGCGGACAGGCGTGTCAGCACCTACAGCTTGCCCTGCGTCACCATCTCCTGCAGCGAGTTCCACTCGCCGTACTCCTGGAGGTTGGTGAAGTACGGGGCAGCGGAAGAGGCAGGGGCTAAGGGGGACGGCTATGGAGGAAAAAGAAAGTCCCTCCCAACAATGATTGATCATTCCACCCCCCCCCCCCCCCCCTTCCCCCCCCCCCCCACCTCTCACCATACACCTTCCCCCCTCCTCCTCCCCGCGTTCCTGCCAAGCAACGGGCAGTGCGCTCAGTGGCTGTGCAGCTGCTGGATGGAATGTCACTCTCCGATCCCCCCCTCCCGCCATCCCCCCATCCCCCACATTCCACTTTCCCCCCACCCCCCACATTCCACCATCCCCCCACCCCCCACATTCCACCATCCCCCCACCCCCCACATTCCACCATCCCCCCACCCCCCACATTCCCCCATCCCCCCATCCCCCCATCCCCCCCATTCATCCCCCCCCCATTACCCCCATACCCCCATCCCCCCCCCTTCCCCCATCCCCCCTCGTGGCGCGCACCGGCTGTGCAGCTCCTGGATGGACTCCATCTCGTTCTTGAGCTCGCTCGTCGCCTCCGCCTGCTCGCGCATGAACCTGGCGGGCGCGCCATGCCAAGGCGAACAAGTACCACGGCAAGAGGTAAGAACGAGCAATGAGGAGAAGGGAAGTGGCGTGTGAGGGGAAGGAAAGCCGGGGAGCAGGGGAGCTTGAGCAGAGCGCAATGCGACGCAGACGGAAATGAATCGGTCGACCCCACCTCGCCATCCCTCCAATATCCGTCCTTCCAGATTATATCGCCACCAAAGTATATCCCCACTACCAGACTCACACTACCTTTGCACGACATCGTATCACCACCGCTCACCAGCTTGAAAAACACCTCCCCTTCAGCTCACCTAAGGTGACTTTTGAGTTGACTCAAAATATGACTTGTGAGTTTTGAGTCGACTCAAAAGTCACCACCTCTCACCAGCTTGAAAATCACCTCCCATTCAGCCATCCCTCCATACTTTATCTCCACCAAACTTTATCTCCGCCGAGCTGTATCCCCACCAGCGGACTCACACTACCTTTGCTCGACATTGTGTAAACTTCCCCCCCTTCAGCTCACCTAAGCAGCACCTCGCCTTCAGCGGACGACGCGGAGAACATCTTATAATCCGCGTCCGTGCTGTCGAGCCGCGCGAACAGCCTCTCGAGTCGGTGCAGCCGCGATTCGCGGCACTTGCGGCCCAACACGGCGACGCGGCACGCGACGGATCGCAGCTCCTGGTGCTTCTCGTAGCCGGCGAGGCCCCATAGCACTCTAAGATCGCTGGAGATTAAAGTCACCACGCCAGGCGCCTGGGCGGGGCGAACCGACAGGGAGACACAGGGGATATCGCAGAACGAATGCTATTTCGCTTCTCGGAACGCAGCGCGAACGGAAAAGAATCCGGCGAGCACAAAAAGAATCTGCAACAACCGCTCTACTACCGGAATTTGCGGTGGAGCTGGTTTGCTCGGCGCGTCCGTTTCCTAGGGGTAACAGCAGCAGGACAATACGAAGAGCGAGTCACGACTATATTGGACCTGAAGGTTGGCGCGCAGCGAGGAGAGCATTTTCTCGGACATGGAGTCGAAGATTTCGAGCATGCGGCGCATGATGGATCCTATTTCGAACGCCAGCATTTCCGTCGGTACCTCCTTCCCCGTTCCCCCGCGCCCATCCACCAGCGGTTCCCCTCCCCCCGACGCGTCGCTGTAGAACGACCGCTTAACGACTTTCTTAAGCGTCGACTCGCCTAGGGCCGCGATCGACGGCGATCCCAGGCGCAGGGGGGAGTCGGGCCGCTGATCGGACGGCCCTGAGGGGACGTCTTTTCCGCTAAGCGGGGAATTGTCTCCGGTGGTTTCATGGTCCCCCTTCGCCCGCCGCTTGAAGCTGGTGCTTTGGCTGAAGACTCTGTTAATCGTCTGAAGCATGGCTGCTAGGGTGCGAGCTGATAGGGTTACGAGCTGCAGATATATCTATCAGACATTGTCAAGGGGTAAGCACGAGGGGAGATTGACGCCGTGACTACATCAGAGAGAAAAGATAACAATGTGCTGGTTGAACTATCACTAAACAACTTAGCAGAGAAAGGTCACCTCTGGTCTGGACTGGACACGAAGACTAGATGAACAGTGAATCACACT
Organism: Closterium sp. NIES-67; assembly: GCA_027943415.1. Classification (NCBI taxonomy): domain Eukaryota; kingdom Viridiplantae; phylum Streptophyta; class Zygnematophyceae; order Desmidiales; family Closteriaceae; genus Closterium; species Closterium sp. NIES-67. The sequence continues at coordinate 49,109 of BQMB01001817.1, forward strand.
CAACGAAACCCTAACTTCTGGCATGGTTGGGCTATGCTCAACGGATGGAGGAGTTGGGCTAGCTTGCTGCTCTGCTGCATTCCTCAACCACAAAAGCATGGCGGCGGAAAGGGGGAAAGGGGGAAAGGTAGGGAGCGGAGAGCGTGTTTTTGTTCGGATAGTCGATTGATGTTGGAAACATGGTGTGTCAAATCAGCGGCAGAGTTCATTCTAGGAGACAATGTGTCGGCCTCGGCGACTGCGGCTCTGCTTCAGAAAGCATTCAGAATAGGCCCCAACTGACCCGACCGAGCCCTTGTCGCAATCGTGTCAACAGCATGTTTCCACAAGCCGAAGCGCAGGGCAGATTTCACCCCTGCCGCTGGCGAACTTCCCTGCTGCGCCCACTTCACCTGGGCCCTCCCTGCCAGGCCCGCCTCCACTTCCCTTGACTGCTGCCATCGGATTCTGGACACTGTTGCTCATGATTGACTTCACGGCGACGTTGCGAACTTGCGACCCGAGCCCAGGTCAGGAAACAGGCTTCTCGAGAGGGCAGTTGCTAGAGTGTGAATCGCTGTACAATACAAAATGTCAATGATTCCTTACACACTCTGCTAGAACGTACGCTTTGAACCTAAATTTTGTGATATTTGTCATAATTGGATAAATTTTAAAATGCTTGGCGAGATAAAGCTGACAAACCAAATCAGATCGATTGACATGGGCTTGTTATTATGCAAAAGGCTTGAACAATGTGATACCGTAAAAGCCGGATAGAAGTGTTAAAGTAGCTCTAGGCTAGGATACTAGGCAGGAACAAGGCCGCCATGAATGTGGCGGCAGGGTTTAGTTAGGAGCTGGACGAGAGTGTCGAGAGAGAAGAGAGTGTTAAAGTAGCTCTAGGCTAGGATACTAGGCAGGAACAAGGCGCCATGAATGTGGCGGCGGGGTTTAGCTAGGAGGGTAGGAAAAGTGTCGAGAGAAAAGAGTGTTGGATTAGGAAAAGAGAGGAGTACAAGGAGGGGTTTGTACCCTCTACAGAAAAGGTTCAGTAACAACCTACCAAGCCTATATAAATTATAACTTATATAATTTGAACAGAGAGGTGGATTAGAAAGAGAGAGGAGTACAAGGAGGGGTTTGTACCCCCTACAGAAAGGTTCAGTAACAACCTACCAAGCCTATATTAAATTATAACTTATATAATTTGAACACACCCCTTAGGCTTGGTAGTCACACACCCACCCAACACACCACACACCCCCTAACCTAGCACCCCCATTCCAGCCACAGGGACAGCGACACTAGGTCGGTCGACCCCACGGTGCGTGAGGCGGCGACGTCGACCGCAGGGGCTGCGGCGGCGACGGCGGCAGCGGCGGCAGTGTCGACAGCGGCGGCGGCGGCGCCGTGCGGCTGCGTGGCCCTGACGCAAGCGGCGACAGCGGCGGCGGCGGCGGCTTCGACAACAGCGGCGGCGGCGGCGGCACCCGCACCTCTCGGTGACGTGGCCAGGCCCCGCGACGGTGGGACGGCCGGCGGGAGTCAGCCGTCGGCTGCGGCAAGATACAGGACACAGGGAAGGGGGGCGGGGCGTGGTCCAGCCTCACGCTTGAGGCTGGCGTGCGGGCAGCAGGTGTGGCGGCGCCATGAACGTCGCGCGGCAAGCTGCCGTCCGACGACGCTGCCACGGCAGCATTACGACGCCGACACATCGCGGCGTCGATGCAGTGGTGGGACGTCGCCGCTGCGACGGTAAGCACGGCGCCGTCACAGCAGTGTGGCGTCGACGCCACGCGTGACGACGCGACGGCATGGCAGATACGGGCATGGCCGCCACGGCGGCACGGCAGGAAGTCGGAAGGCAGTGAACGAGAACGCAGCGGAAGCACGGAGGGGAGCAGGCCCAGGAAGGACGTCCTGCTCTCGATACCATGTTAAAGTAGCTCTAGGCTAGGATATTAGGCAGGAACAAGGCCGCCATGAATGTGGCGGCAGGGTTTAGTTAGGAGCTGGACGAGAGTGTCGAGAGAGAAGAGAGGTGGATTAGAGAGGAGTACAAGGAGGGGTTTGTACCCCCTACAGAAAGGTTCAGTAACAACCTACCAAGCCTATATTGAATTATGACTTATATAATTTGAACAAGAAGACCCCCTAGTAATAGAAGACCCAGGGTCTTGTATTAGGCGTCTATCTTGTATTCGGAATTCCCGTTTATAAGACACCCTCAAGGCGGTATGAGATAAGACCCTCCCTTCTTTAGTGTTTTTTATTCCCTCAAAGCAAGAACTGTGTCTCGCACAAACGATTTTTATTGACTAAGACGATGAACGGTTGGGATTAAGCCCGGGCGGAGTGTTGTTGCAGGCATTCGCATCTTCATCACATGTGTTTTACCATCACGATTGACTTCCAGAAATTTTCCCCATTCCGCTGAATTCTCGTTATCAGATGACTCGATATGTTTGGTTCACCTCTCGGGCTGTTTTTCCGGTGAACTTATGAGGGTTCCGTTTATAAGACACTCAAATGCCCCATTTTTTTCCGTTTATAACATAAAATGCAGTTTTGAATGGTGTTATATGATAAGACCCATACATCTTATATCAGGGCTTTTACGGTAGAAGAAAAAAAAATGTGATCAACTTTCCAAAAGTATTTCATGTGTGATGGATGGCTGACGTTTCAAAAAAAGGCACTCTGAGCCAACCCCCCCGAACGAAGAAGAAGAAGAAGAAGAAAAGAAAAGAAAAGAAAAAACTGAAGGGCCTTCAGCTAGAATATCGATCGTCTGAAACGTCAGAGTCCATAACTTAGTTTGTCTGATTTTCTCATGGTCCAGCTAATACAATCAGAGCTTAAAAAAAAAAAAAAGAAAAAAAAAAAAGAGAAATTTTGCAGATCTTTTAAGGGTACTGACGACGATACGTTAGTATGAAAATGTTTTTGACCACAGACGGGGAGAGACGAAACACCTATTTTCTAATAGTCGTCTCTTTTAGGGAAATTCTCGCCAGCTGCACGTTTGGCCAACGGAAAGTGTATCAAAATTCGACGGCCTCGATCGATTGCGATCGTTTCGACATGTTTCGACCGTTCGATTATCGCTAATGATTGACGTCCAAGATCTACCAACCGGGGTGTTGTAAGGGCGCGAAACTCCCACCGCTCTATTCGCCCTGCTTGCCCCCTCTCCCCAGTTTCGATCCCCCCCTCCCCCTCTGTTTCACTTCCCCCCCTCCGTCTGTTTCGATCTCCCCCCTTCCCCTCCATTTCGCTTCCCCCCTCCCCTCAGGGAAGGTTTGTCTATGTGCCCAGCTCACCCTCATATCTATATCTGTTTATGACTTAGCCAAAAGTTTGGGCTGTTTGGGGTCGGGGTGTTAGGGAGACTGTGTCTGATAACCCCACTTAGCCGAGATGTTCGATATGTTGTGGGGTGTGTGGGGGATGTCTCTAACGTTCGGGGAGTTGGCCAAAATCTTCGATGGGTTGTGGGGTGTGTGGGGGATGTCTCTAGCGTTTGGGGATTAGGCCGAAATTTTCGATGGGTTGTGGGGTGTGTAGGGGATGTCTCTATCGTTCGGGGACTTAGCCGAGATTTTTTGGGTCGCATGTTGGTAGTAGGTACATGTGTTTCAGGGTCTGTATGCGTTGTGCTCTGGAAACTCAACACTGGGTTAGCAACAAGTCTGATTTTTTCAGGATCCCTAAAATCGTACTCTGAAGTGATTAGGATTGGGAAAATGGGTAATATGAAAATCCAGATTTGGCCAACAATAGGGTCTGAAATTTCAGACTAATCAGACTAGATAGTCTGATAACGCCAGCCTTAGATGGATCCCACCTATTCAGTAGAAGGGTATGCTTTATGACAAAACCCACATTTTCAACAAAAATAGCATGCATTTATTTGTGTATAGTAGCAAGCATCAGAGTACAAGCCCACCCTACTCAAATTGCCTTACTCTATAATATAAAATACGGTACGGTACATACTGTCAAACATATCTTTATATCTTGTTATAGGCTACACAGGGTTGTGCCGTATAGAGTACAACCCACTAGGTTATATTCCCTTGTATGCCATGGTTCTAATCATTCGTTAACTTTGATATGGTATCAAGAGTAGGTTCGGTCCCCCCCGCCCACTAGCGCTTCCGCCCTAGGTCCTAGCCGCCTCGTTGCCCTCCCGCCCGTGCTGGCCCGTCCCCTAGTGGTCCCCGTCGCCTAGCCAACCCCGTCCCCAAGCCGGCCTCATAGCCCAGCCGGCCCCGCCTCCTAGCCGGCCCCGTCGCCCAGCCGGCCCTGTCGCCCAGCCAGCCCCGTAGCTCAGCCGACTCCGCCTTCTAGCCGGCCCCGTCGCCTAGCCGGCCCCGTCGCCGAGCCGGCCCCGTCGCCCAGCCGGCCCTGTCGCCTAGCCGGCCCCGTCGCCCAGCTGGCCCCGTCGCCCAGTCGGCCCCGTCGCTCAGCCGGCCCCGTCGCCTAGCCCACCCCGTCGCCTAGCCGGCCTTCTCGCCTAGTCGGCCTCGTCTCCCAGCCGGTCCCGTCGCCTAGCCGGTCCCGTCGCCTAGCTGGCCCCTGTCGCCCAGCCGGCCCCGTCGCCTAACCGGCCCCGTCCCTCAGCCGACCCCGTAGGCTAGCCAGCCCTGTCGCCTAGCCGGCCCTGTCGCCTAGCCGGCCCCGCCACCTCACCGCTTAGCTGGCCTCGTCGCCTCGCCGCCCGCGGCTCCGACTCCTAGCTGCCTCACGGCCCCCGTCCTTCAGCTGCCCCTGCCCCCCCCCACCCCCCCCCCCATCCCCCACCTCGCTTCATCGGCCCTCTCCACCGCACTGCACCGCACTGCACTACACCCTACCGTACTGCACCTCACTCTACCGCCGTCTACCGCATTGCACCGCACACCACTGCTTCCCGCCGCACTCTGTCACTCCGTAAAGCCCAGTACCGCCTCTCTGCTGTTGCAGCGACCATGATGGCAGACTCGGTCCTGCGCTTTGATGCGGAGGGTCAGCCGGTTGAGTTCGATACGTGGCTCGTCGACCTCCGCCACCACCTCACTGGTCAGCGGCAGGACGGCCACTCCCTGGCCGTCCACATCGACGGTACGCTCCCCTGCCCTGACCCCCCTATTGCTCTACCCGCTGACCCCTTGTCTACTGACCGTGAGTCCGCTGCCGCTGCTGCCCTTGCCCGTGCTGTCTAGTTGTCGCGTGACGCTGTCGCACAGCTCGCGATTAGTCATGCCGTCCCCCTGTCCGAGCGCCCCGCTTTAGGTCGGTCAGGACTGCGCAGGAGTTCTTAGAGGCTGTTGTTGCGCGCCATTCCACCCCGCCCTCTGCCTCCGTTGGTCGCCTGATCCTGCCCATGCTCTTTCCTGATCTCGCATCTTTCTCTACTATCGCTTACCTGGCCGCCCACCTACACACGCTAGACACGACCTGGCGCGCTACCTGCACTGAGGCCTAGCTTCGTGTGTTTCAGCCCCCCATCTGCTCTACCCTCTACATGCTTGCCACCCGCCTCCCTGACCGCCTTGCTACTGCCCGCGATCACTTCCTTAGTCTCCACCCCGATGACCTCACCCTCACTGACTTTGTCGACACCCTGTCTGCCATAGAGACTCGTTAGCGCTCTATCGCCCAGTCTAGCGGTACTGTGCGTCACTATCTTTCAGGGCTGTGCCCCCGCTCAGCGGTACTGACGGTTCTGATGCTGTCGCAGAGATAGGCCCTGCTTGCGGAGACAGCCGCCGCAGCTACCGCAGCTCAGTTTCGTCCAGGTGGTCTATACCCCCACTCGTTGCTTCAGTCGCATAGACCACATGTTTCATCTCCGCTTCGGCCCGTCGCCAAACCTCCCCGACTGGCACAGTCTGCTCCGCCGTGGTGTAAGGATCTTTGATAGGGACATGGATGAGACTAGCTCTGCTTTGTATGTGCTGTATGTCGATGACTCTAGTGTGACTGGTTCCTATTACTCTATGTTGCCCAGTGTAGTTGTGCCCAGTGTGCCTAGTTCAGGCTCCCTTGCTACGTCAGGCGTAGGATCCCCTACCTTGTTTAGCCTTGGGTCCTCCCTCGCTCCTCCGACCCTTGTCGCCACTGCCGCGTTCTCCTTCACCCTGGACTCCGGCGCTTCCCGGTGTTTCTTTCGGGACTCCACCACGCTTACGTCGCTTGCCGCTCCTGCCGCAGTTGCCCTTGCAGACCCTTCCTCCGGTGTTTCTTTTCCTGTAGTCGCCCGTAGCTCCACCACCCTTCCCTGTCCGGCGTTTCCCTCAGGCTCCCTTATAGGCCTGCACATCCCTTCGTTCTCTAGGAACCTAGTTGGTGCCGACTGCCTCCAGGACCTTGGCGTCACCACTACGTTCCCTGGGCACGAGCGGTACGCTGTCTGTAGAGAGGCCGCCACTGGTGCCCCCATCACCACGTTCCCCCGGGACCCGGAATCCGGCCTGTTCACGCTGGACACTGCATCCCCCCCGATTGGGACGCCTCCCAAGGTGGCAGCGTCTACCCAGGTTGTCGCAGATTGCTCGTGTCAGTCGCTTACTCACCCGTCGCTTCTGTGGCACCACCATCTAGGTCACCCCGCTCTCACCCGCCTCCGCCACATGTCCCAGCACGGTGTTGTCTTAGGCCTCCTTGAGTCGTTCCCTACGCTCCCCTCCTCACCAGCGCCTCTGTGCACGCCCTGTGTCGAGGGCCGTGCCCCTCACCCCTCCTCGTTCCCCCCACCATCGCACCGCTGCAGACCCTGCACATGGACGTCTAGGGCCCCGCCCCTGTCCATGGGCCGCGTCGCAAACACTACTTCCTAGTGCTTGTCGACGACTACACGTGCTACACCATGGTGTTTCCCTTGGAGCGGAAGGCCGATGTGCCTGACGTTCTTATCCCGTGGCTTGTCTCTGCGCGAGTGCACCGAGGTCTCCTTGTGTTGCGTCTTCACTCTGACCGCGGTGGCGAGTTTGCCTCCGGTTGCCTTGGTCGTTTCTGTCGTGCGGAGGGCATCACCCAGACGTTCACCTTGCCGGACTCCCCGTAGCAGAATGGGGTCGCTGAGCGATGCATTGGTCTGTTCATGGAGGTGGCTCGTACCTCCATGATCCACGCCAGTGCACCCTATTTTCTGTGGCCGTTTGCCATTCGCTATGCCGCTCACCAGCTTAACCTGTGGCCGCACCCTCAGCGGCCGCAGGTTTCGCCGACCCTCCTGTGGACCGAGTTCCCTGGTGACGCGTCTGCATTCCATATTTGGGGCTGCCTTGCTCATGTTCGTGCCTCTGGCACGGACAAGCTCACTGCCCGCACCCTCCCCTGTGTCTTCCTAGGTTTCCCCATCGATTCGTCCGACTGGCACTTCTACCACCCGCTGTCTCACCGCTTCTTTCACTCCCACGACGTCACCTTTGACAAGTCCGTCTCCTTTTACCACCGCTTTCCCCAACGTGGTCCCCCGGTTACCACCCCCTTGTTCCTAGTTCCTCCTCTCCAGGTCACCCCAGCTCTCCCCCCTCCCCTCTCTGCCCCGTCCGGTGTGTCTCACATCACCCCTCTCCCGTCGGGTGTCCCGGCCAAGGAGTTTGCTAACTCCCGCGGCTTTGCTGAGTCCCTTCCCCCGCCCCGGTCTCTCCTTCACCGTCGCCGCTGTTGTTGTCAATGCCGCAACTGCCTCCGCTGCTGCCGTCGCCGCCACGGCCGCAGATGCCGTCGTCACCGCCGTTGGGGTTCGTGCGTTCTAGAGGTGCTGGGGAGCGTGTTAGAGCGGGTGCTGGAGCGGGTTCCCGTTCTGGGGGTGCTAGCGTGGAGCTTCTTGGAGGGAGCCGTGCTGTCGCCGGAAATTCTGGTGTTGGAGTCAAGCAGCAGCCGCAGCAGCTGCAGCCAAAGTCCGCTCTTCGCCTCCTTGGTCTTCCTTCCCCTGACCGCCTGCCGCTGCCTCCTCCATCGCCGCCGCCTCCTCCTTCGCCAGTCTACGGCCCAGTGTTTCCACCTCCGAACTCCTCTCCGGCTGGTTTCCCTCCCCGTTCTCCTCCTGTGTCTCCCCCCCTCTCTCCTGACCCGACTCCTCCGTCTCACGTCTGGTCTCGTCGTCCGCCTCGTGCTCGTCCTACCTCCCCTGTTCCGCAATCTACCCTATGTTTCTTTGCTCTCACGCATCTTGTGCTCCCCCTCTCCTCCCGTCTCCTCCCCCGTCGTCGCTTGCTGTGGCCCCGCCTCCGTTCTCTGACTTCCTCCGTGCTGCGTGTCCCCTTGTTCCTCTTGTCCTTGCCGCTCTTGTTACTGACCCATCCATTCCTGTCTCCAGTCTGTTGGCTCTTGTCGCTGCTGTCACTGACTTCGCCACTACCCGCCGCCTGGACTACGCCACCGCTCTGGTCTCTAACCCTACCTGCCCTCCGCCTGTCGGAGGTGTGGCTGCCCTTGGCAGTAACGTCCTAGAGGAAAGGTAGTACGAGCTCGCTTTCCTGTCTGAGGCCGCTCCCCATCTTTGTTCCATGCTACTAGTCCCTGAGGGTGACCCAGACGCCCTTGACATCCCGACCCCTCGCACCTACGCTGAGGCCACCTCGGGACCTTGGGCCTCTCAGTGGATAGCTGCCATGGAGCAGGAGATGGCATCTTGGAGATTCACCGGTACCTTCGTTGATGCAGTTCCCCCACCTGGGGTGAACGTAGTCGATGGCCGATGGCTCTTCAAGGTGAAGCACCCTTCTGGAGAGCCGCCTGTCTTGAAGGCGCGCTACGTTGCTCGAGGCTTCAGTCAGCGTGAGGGGGTGGACTTCTTTCCGACCTTCGCCCCGACCCCAAAGATGACTACTCTTCGGGCACTACTACACGTAGCTTCACAGCGTGACTATGAGCTCCACTCCCTTGACTTCTCGACAGCATTCCTCCAGGGCAGTCCATACGAGCAAGTCTACCTGCGCCACCCCCAGGGCTTCTCCGGTACCTTTCCCCCTGGTATCGAGTAGCTCCTCCGGTGCCCCATCTACGGCTTGCGACAGGCGCCCTGTGAGTGGCACGACACGCTACGTGCTACACTTGCTGACCTGCAGCTCTTCGCGTCGTCTGCAGACCCCTCGCTCTTCGTCTGTTCCAGCCAGACTCCGTTCTACATCCTTGTCTACGTAGACGACCTGGTCTTTGCTACTGCAGACAAAGACACGCTGGCCTCCGTGAAGGACGAGTTGCTGAGGAGACACAAATGCACTGACCTAGGAGAGCTGCGCCACTACCTTGGCTTGCAGATCTCCAGGGACAGAGCAGCGCTCACCATCACTCTCTCACAGTCACACTTGGTGCGCCAGGTCCTTCAGAGGTTCGGCCTTCAGTTCTCTTCCGCACAGCCCACCCCTCTACCAATAGGCCAAAGACTCTCTGCTCTAGTCCCGAAGGAGACTGTTGAGCCTAGTAGCCCCTACACAGAGCTGGTGGGTTGCCTTATGTACCTGATGACTTGCACTCGTCCAGATCTCATATACCCTCTCAGCATCCTGGCTCGCTTTGTGGCCACCGGCAGTCACCGACCACAGCACTGGTCGGCAGCTAAGAGGGTTTTGCGTTATCTAGCAAGTACATCGGGCTTGGGGTTAGTGCTAGGAGGACGCAGACCAGTGGTCCTTACTCGGCACACAGACGCTTCTTGGGCCGACGACACCGAGACTCTCCGGTCCTCCCAAGGCTACTGCTCTAGCCTTGGTGCAGGTGCTGTCTCGTGGCGGTCCACTCGCTTGTTGTCTGTTGCCCAGTCTAGTTGTGAGGCTGCCATCTACGCTGGTGCCATGGCGGCACAGGAGCTCCGTTGGCTGACTTTCTTGCTCACAGACTTAGGTGAGCGGCCTAGCTCTGCCCCGGTCCTCTACGCTGACAATAGGGCCATGATCCTCTAGTGTCAGGATCCCAAACTCGAGGGTAGAGCGAAGCACATCCAGCTACGGTACTTCCTTCTGCGCGAGCTACAGCAGCATCGCTAGGCTAGCGTAGTACACTTGGCCTCCGGTGCCAACACATCTGATATCTTTGCGAAGGCGCTTGCACCTAAAGATCATCAACGGCACTGTGTACAGCTCGGTCTTGTTCCTGTTGCCTCTCATTTGCTATGACCTTTATACCTTGCAAATGGCTGGCCTTTATATATATTACCCTGATTAGCCTTGTGGCCTCTTCCCAATGGCTGGAGTAGTAGAGCCGCCCTGGTTTTCCTCTTGCCTTGTCTGTACTCGTTTGACTGGTCTTTAGACCCTTGTCTCAGAGGTTGGACTAGTAGTGCCATCCTGAGCTGCTTGTCCCTTCACAGGCACTGCCCCTATCCAGTCTAGGGGGTGTGTCAAACATATCTTTGTATGTTGTTATATACTACACAGGGTTGTGCCTTAAAGAGTACAACCCACTAGGTTATATTCCCTTATATGCCATGGTTCTAGTCATTCGTAAAATTTGCTACATACCGTATCCACCCAGATAAGCTCCCTGCCAGGGGATCGGACCCTGTATCCTAATAATTCAAATGAAGGGGCCTATAGACGAAATTTGATAATAGGCCCCGCCCCTCAAAGTTCCGCGATCCCCCATTACAGAGAACTCCAAAATCTGTTCAGGAATTGAAAACTACACTACCTAGTTTTTGTCTAAAATCTACAAAATTGGACTTTTGTAAAGCCCTAGGGGTTGTATCTAAAAATTCGATTCTAGGCCACCCTAAAAAGAGTTGTTTTCCCTATACGCCCCCAGGGTTGTCTATCCAGGTGGATATTGATACGGAAGAGGAGAGGGAAGAGGAGACTCATTCTATATGCTGCAGGCAATAAAAACCCTGAAAATAAGGATTTGTTAGATCGGGTTGAGGCAGAATTAGGAGGCGTTTCATCATACCACTATCCAGGAGCGGGTGAGCGGGTGAGCGGGAAAGCGGGAGAGCGGGTGAGCGGGATAGCAGGTGAGCCGGTGAGCGGGAGAATGGAGAGAGCGGGAGAGCAGGAGAGCGGGTAAGGGGGAGAGCGGGTGAGCTTGTGAGCAGTTGAGCGGGAGAGTGGGAGAGCGGGAGAGCGGGAGGGGGTGAGTGGGAGAGCGGGTGAGTGGGTGAGCGGGTGAGCGGGAGAGCAGGTGAGCGGGAGAGCGGGTGAGCGGGTGAGCGGGTGAGCAGGTGAGCGGGTGAGAGGGTGAGCGGGAGAGCGGGAGAGCAGGTGAGCGGGTGAGCGTGAGAGCGGGAGAGCATGAGAGCGAGAGAGCGGGTGAGCGGGAGAGCGGGTGAGCGGAAGAGCGGGTGAGCGGGAGAGAGGGTGAGCGGGAGAGCGGGTGAGCGGGAGTGCAGGTGAGCGGGTCAGCGGGAGAGCGGGAGAGTGGAAGAGTGGGAAAGGGGGAGAGCGGGAGTGCGGGTCGGCGGGTGGGCGGGTGAGCGGGAGAGCGGGTGAGTGGGAGCTCTCCCACTCTCCCCCTCACCCGCTCTCCCGCTCACCCGCTCTCCCGCTCACCCGCTCTCCGGCTCCCCCGCTCACCCGCTCTCCTGCTCTCCCGCTCTCCTGCTCTCCCACTCACCCGCTCCCGCTCACCCGCTCTCCCCCTCACCCACTTTCCCCCTCACCCGCTCATCCGCTCACCCGTTCCCCCGCTCTCCCGCTCTCCCGCTCACCCGCTCTCCCGCTCACCCGCTCACCCGCCCAGCCGCTCACCCGCCCACCCGCCCACCCGCACCCGCTCACCCACACCTGTGCACCTGCCCACCCCCTCACCCACTCACCCACTCTCCCGCTCTCCCTCTCTCCCGCTCTCCCTCTCTCCCGCTCTCACGCTGTCCCGCTCTCCCGCTCACCCGCTCTCCCGTTCACCCGCTCACCCGCTCTCCCGCTCCCCCGCTCACCCGCTCCCCGTTCTCCCCCACACCCGCTCTCCCGCTCTCCTGCTCTCCCGCTCTCCAGCTCATCCGCTCACCCGCTCACTCGTTCACCCGCTCTCCCACTCTCCCGCTCACCCCCTCTCACGCTCACCCGCTCACCCGCTCTCCCGCTCACCCGCCCACCCGCTCACCCGCCCACCCGCCCACCCGCACCCGCTCACCCACACCCGCGCACCTGCCCACCCCCTCACCCGCTCTCCCGCTCTCCCGCTGTCTCGCTCTCCCGCTCTCCCGCTCACCAGCTCACCCACTCTCCCGCTCACCCGCTCACCCGCTCTCCCGTTCACCCGCTCACCCGCTCTCCCGCTCACCCGCTCACCCACTCACCCTCTCATCCGATCTCCCCCTCACACGCTCACCCGCTCTCCCCCTCTCCCGCTCTCTTTCGCTCTCCCTCTCTCCCGCTCTCCCGCTCTCCCGCTCTCCTGCTCTCTCGCTCTCCCGCTTACCTGCTCTCCCGCTCACCCGCTCATCTGCTCACCCCCTCACCCGCTCACCCGCTCTCCTCCTCACCCGCTCGCCCGCTCTCCCCCTCTCCTGCTCTCTTTTGCTCTCCCTCTCTCCCGCTCTCTGGCTCTCCTGCTCTCCCGTTCTCCTGCTCTCCCTCTCACCCACTCTCCTGCTCCCCGCTCACCCGCTCACGCGTTCACCCGCTCACACGTTCACCCGATCTCCCACTCATCTTCCACTGTCCCGCTCATCTCCCGCTCTCTCGCTCACCCGCTCTCCCGCTCACCCGCTCCCACGTTCACTGGCTCACCCGCTCTCCAGCTCACTCGCTCACTCGCACTTCCGCTCACCCGCTCACCCGCTCACCTGCACCTGCACACCCGCCCACCTGCTCACCTGCTCACCCGCTCACCCACTCTCCCACTCTCCTGCTCTCCCCCTCTCCCGCTCTCCCGCTCACCCGCTCACCTGCTCACCCGCTCTCCGGCTCACCTACTCACCCGCTCACCCACTCTCCCCCTCACCCGCTCACATGCTCTCCCCCTCTCCTGCTCTCTTTTGCTCTCCCTCTCTCCCGCTCTCCGCCTCTCCCGGTCTCCTGCTCTCCCACTCTCATACTCACCCGCTCACCTGCTCACCCGCTCACCCAATCTCCCGCTCACCCGTTCTCCTGCTCACCCGCACTCCCGCTCTCCACCCGCTGAGTTGCTCACCCGCTCTACCACTCACGCGCTTACCCGCAATCCTGCTCACCCGCTCACCCGCTCTCCCGCTATCCCGCTATCCCACTCTCCCACTCTCCCGCTCCCCCGCTCTCCCGCTCTCCCGCTCTGCCGCTCTGCCGCTCTGCCGCTCTCCCGCTCACCCGCTCACCCGCTCACCTTCTCACCCGCTCTCCCGCTCATCTGCTCACCCGCTCACCAGCTCTCCTGCTCACTCGCTCTCCCACTCACCCGCTCTCCGCTCACCCGCTGTCCCGCTCACCCGCTCTCTCGCTCACCCGCTCTCCTGCTCACCCGATCTCTCGCTCACCTGATCACCCGATCACCCGCTCACCCGCTCACCCGCTCACCCGCTCACCCGCTCTCCCACTCACCCCCTCTCCCGCTCACCCGCTCTCCCGCTCTCCCGCTCACCCGCTCTCCCCTTCACCCGCTCTCCTGCTCACCCGCTCTCCCGCTCACCCAATCACCCGCTCTCCTGCTCTCCCATTCTCCCGCTCACCCACTCACCCGATCACCTGATCAGCCGCTCACCCCTCACCTGCTCACCCACTGACCTGCTGGCGGCAACGGGCAGCCGGCGGCGGCGGGCGGCTGGCGGCAACAGGCGGCCGGCGGGGCTGGCGACGGGCGCTGGGCTACGAGTGGCCAATGGCGACGGGCGGCTGGCGGCTACGAGCGGCCAGCAGCTACAGGCGGCTGACGGCTATGGGCGACACAAGACGGCGGGCGGCCAGCGGCGGTGAGTGGCGAGCAACTAGCAGAGGCGGCTAGCGACGAACGGCTAGGGCTAGGACTAGGACTAGAGCGGAAGCGCGGGTGAGTGGGGAGGACCTAACCTAGTGCATGATACCATCTCAGAGTAATGAATTGGTATAGAATGAGAGATACTGGGTGGTTTTGTGCTGAGGGGTTGTACTCTCTAAGACTACGCACCCACATTGGCGGAAATAATTGATCGTATGTTTTGCACAAATTAAGGTTTTTGGGCTTTACGACCACTATTCATTAAGCCTTAATGTTTAATGGTGGTATGATTTGGGAGGGGCACATAGTGGATGTGTTCATAGCACAAATATCCAGAATAGTACATTGGATCTAACTTATATCCCAAAAGATATACAAAGGGTTCATCCGGACAAATATTTCCAAGCAGAGAGAGCAAACTTCAGAATTGCGTATTTGGTACATAGCCCACCAACCTTTGGCCTTGATCACCACTCGCACCCTCCTAGGCATGTTACCTACAAGGTTAGTACAAACCTCGGCAGGGAACTTCTTGCACTCTTCCTGGACCCACCATTTAGCATAAGGGGGTGAGCACTAGGAAAATCGCGAAAAAATTGGGCGTAGGCAAGAGTATTGTGGACGAATTTGGATTGAATGGTATCTTTGAGACTAGCCGTGCTGAGGTGTGGTCAAAGATGCAATAAGCCGGTCGGGCCCATCTTATCTCGGATCGTCTTCATTGCACCATTGTAGGGTAAAATCACGAATAGAGCGGCCAAATCTAGCGTAGACATCACGAAACTGAGGGTAACGTTGCACGGTTGACTGTGCACCCTTGCACCATTAAAAACACACTAGGGTAAGCGGGTCTAGTCACGGTGCACCAGTAATTGAAGCCAAGACTATTCTGGAAAATTATCAGGGGCCGGCTGCAATTCATGGAGTCGCATGCTGAGTGGACGATTAGTGTTCGAAAGCATGTGATCTGGTCAAATGGGACCAACATCAACTGTTTAGGGTTTGCCTGGATTCGTGAAGGCACAACCCTGCAGCACCACCAAATCAAACAGACGGTAAACCATGGGGACAAGGATCGTTGATGGTGTGGAGATGTGTGATATGCGCGGGGATGGGGTTCATACGCAAAATTGACTGACGCATGGAGAGGCCCCTGTATGAGGGCATTTTGCATGACGAACTCAAATTGACCCTCCATTTCTATAGCATTTTCCCATATGAGGTCATCTTGGTGCGGAGAATGACCCCAAGAATTTGTTATGCCTAGTGCATGAATGAATTGGAGAACATGAGTATGTAGCCCTAGAGTGGCCTTCTTTCTCACCAAACCTCAACCTCTGGGCTTACCTGAAAAGGGAGCTAGCCAAGGAGAAAATACCTTCCTCTGGAATGCTAGAGCTTTAAGAGTTGGTCCTGGAAGAATAGGAGAAGATCCATGCCGAGGTTTGCTCTAGCCTCATCGACAACTCGCCTAGGAGGGTGCGGGCGGTGATCAAGGCCAAAGGTTGGTGGGCTAGGAACTAGAAATACACTTTTGAAGTTTGCTCTCCCTGCTTGGAACTATTTGTCCAAAATGTACCCTTTGTATATATTTTGGGATATGAGTTAGATCCAATGTACTATTCTGGATATTTGTGCTATGAACACATCCACTATGTGCCCCTCCCAAATCGTACCACGATTAAACATTAAGGCTCAATGTATAGTGGTCTTAAAGCCCCCAAACCCAAATTTATGCAAAACACACGGAAAATTGTTTCCGCCACTGTATCTAGCCTAAAATAACATGTACATGTACATGTTTGACACCCCAAGCTCTATCTTGCTCCCTGCAATTCGTGTCGCCTGCGGATTCGCAGATTGGTCGTCGATGTTTGTCGCAATCGCTTCCACTGGCTTATCATGTGCTTTCGGCCGTTTTACTCTGTCACGCTGCCCATAATTTACATTTCCGCTCCTTTTTTGGTTTCAAAAAATTACATGAGTGCCCAACTTCAAGGGGGGTTCTATTGAAATCCCCCTTGTAATTCTAGATTGGGGCTTTAAGAGGCACCATCGAATCCAAGAAGTGAGTTTCAGCCAAAGCCTAAGATTGGTTTTGAGGTACCCTGATTGCTCAGGGTCCCCCCTCCATTTTTAGGCTGATTTTTCAGGGCTCCCCAAAAAAAAACCGCTAAGTCATCAAGGTTACTCAGAAAATAACGCTGATTTTATGAAATTGGGAGATGGGCGGAACGGAACTCGGGGAGGGCATGGACAGGGCAGAGTGGGGGGGGGGAGGGGGGGGAATGAGGGAGGAAGGATTCCCGCGGGAATCATGTATTGCTGTGCTGAGGCTGCCAATTTTTGCGGCGAATTTCTGCAGGAAGCCTCGGCCGATCAAATTTCGCCGATTGATCCAAGGTTGCAGCAAGATCGCAGGAACGGGATGAGGAAATCTCGCCCTCACACAACGCTCCAAGGCGCTCATTGGGCTCTAATTTCGGCTAAGGGCCAAGTCCTCTCACACATACCCCTGGGAGGACCTGACTATCTCAGCGTTGTCTGCCCAAGAAGCATCTGTCTGCCCAGTAAGGACCACTGGCCTGCGTCCTCCCAGCTCTAGCCCCATGCCCGATGTACTTGCTAGATAACGCAAAACCCTCTTAGCGGCCGACCAGTGCTATGGCCGGTGTTTGCCGGACGCCACAAAGCAAACCAAGATGCTGAGAGGGTATGCGAGATTTGGACGAGTGCAAGTCATCAGATTCATGAGGCAACCTGTTACAGGATCGAATGTGTCGAGGAAAAGTTGCACTATCGATTCATACAAGGCGCTTTTATACTTCCAAAGTACAGTGGCGGAAAAAATTGCCCGGATGTTTATCACTTTGAAACATATCGCTAAGCAACACTTGTTTCGAAAATAGTAACACGTTTTTTTTTCCGTCCTGTTACAAGGTTTTCGAGTTCTGCTTCAACCGTTTCTTGCTTGGCGCAATTGTGACACAACCGGAAAGCGGGGTTGAGATTTACTCCTCGGCTGTCGATGCGAACAGTTCATACTGAGCGACAGACTAGATCTATTTTCGCCCGTCACTCGGTGTGCACATTGTCACGCAGAACAGCTGCTAGTCTAGGAGTTAGTCCTGAAGCGAACCTACGACCGCATCGCCATGAAGCCGATAGATGACAAAAAGCGCGCGCGAATCATAAGCATGTTGCGCAAAGGGCATTCGACTAGGAAAATAGCCAAAGTTCTTGGCATAGGTAAGAGCACCGTGCACAATTACGGTTTAAAGGTGATTGCCGAGACTAGTCGCGATGAGGTGCGACCCACGATGCCCACGGCCGGCCACCCCCGCTTAATCTCAACCTGACTTCAGCGCGGAATAGTTCGAGCGATTACAAGCGGCGAGGCGAAAAGCAGTGTAGACGCCGCAAAGATGTTGCAGGAGAAGCACGGTTTGGCTGTAGACTCGAAGAAGGTCAGGAACTCGTTACGATCCACGGGCTTGATCGCTGTGCAGCAGCCCAAGAAACCCAGGCTCTCACCGAAAAACATACGCGATCGTCTCGATTTCGCGCGGTCGCATGCCGACTGGACGTTGGAGGACTCGAAGCGGGTGATTTGGTATGATGAGACTAAGATAAACCGTTACTGCTCCGACGGACGTGCGTACGCCTCGATTCGCGAGGGCACCAGCCTCCAGAGCCATCAAGTCCAACAGACAGCTAAGCATGGGGGCGGTTCTGTGATGGTGTGGGGTTGCATGACGTATGAGGGGGCGGGGTTCATGTGCAAGATAGATGGCAGGATGGATGGGCCGCTGTATCGCAGCATCTTGCAAGATGAGCTCAAACGGACCATCGATTTTTTCAAGCTCCCCCCCTCAGAGGTCATTTTCCAGCACGACAATGATCCCAAGCACAGGTCCCGTCTGGTCCAAGACTGGCTTGGGGAGCAGGAGTACGCGGTGCTGGAATGGCCCTCGTCCTCCCCGGACCTTAACCCGATAGAGCACCTGTGGGCACACTTGAAAAGGCAACTGGCGGTGTACGAAAAAAAATTAGTGGAATGTTGGAGCTGTGGGAGAGGGTGCAGGTGGAATGGGACAAGATACCGGCGGAGGTGTGTTCAAACCTCATCGACAGTATGCCGAGGAGGATCAAGGCAGTGATTCGCGCAAAGGGACGCTGGACTAGGTACTAGTTTTTCAAGAATCTAGTTTGCTGCCTGTCCTCGGTACAAATTGTCCGAATGTGCTCTTATGATATGCTTAGGTATTTAAGGACCATGTATTATACTACTCTGGTGTTTGTTGACTTGAATGAGTGCTCTAAATGATCTTCTTCACGTGTATGCACACCATAAATTAAGGCTTAATGTTTACGCCGCTGCACTCATCGTAATGCAAAAGAAGACTGAACATGTGAACAACTTTTTCGTCGTTGTACATCAGGTAACCACGTTTATCCTATCCAAAGGGAATAGACCCTTCTAGAAATAGAATCACCCTGCGTATAGCCACGCGCTGCTATTGGCTTTAAGGGATTACGACACGATTCCGCTAGATATAGCGCGCTAGGGTTTAGGGTTTACACATGACCGGCGGAGGGAACACATGACCATAGACAGGAAGGGGAGGAGGGGCTGGGGGAGGTGCAGGTGAGCGGTCAGGGGAGGGAAGGCCGAGCAGGTGAAGGGCAGACACCAGCGACGACTGCTGCTGCTGCTGCTCGACGCCGACACTTGGACCACCAGCTGCACCACGACTACCTCTAAAACACTCCACTCCAGCAACCCCAGAACGAGCACCCCCAGAGCGAGAACCCTCTCCAGCATCGGTGCCACCCCCAGGCCCGCCGGGACAAGCCACGACAAGAACCCCAGGTTTAGCACCCTCCCCAACGCTAGAACCACCAGAGTCCACGGACGGCTGCTGCTGCTGCGGTGGCGGCGGCTACTACTGCTGCTGCGGCTGCGATGACGATTGCGGCTGCTGCTGCGACGGTGACTGCGGCGGCTGCTGCGATGGCGGAGGAGAAGACACCAGGGGAGAGACAGGAGGCAAGAATTGCGCCGCGGGGCCACCAGAGTCAGCCGACTCCTCGACCAGGACAATCGACGGGAGGGGAGTGACGTGAGACACACCAGACGGAGCAAGATGGGGAGGGAGGTGAGCAGGGGCTACCGGTGGAGTGGAAACCAGAAACAGGGGAGGGGAAATTGGGAGACCTCGGTGGGGAAAGCGGTGGTAAAAGGAGACAGACTCGTCGAAAGTGAAGTGACGCGAGTGAAAGAAGTGGTGAGACGGTGGGTGGTAAACGTGTGAATCAGATGAGTCACGGGGGAAACCGAAGAAAACACAGGGGACAGTGCACTGGCGTAGCGAACGGCAAACGGCCATAGAAATAGGGTGCACCGGCGTGGATCATGGAGGTACGAGCCACCTCCATGAACAAATCGATGCATCGCTCAGCGACCCCATTCTGGTGCGGGGAGTCCGGTAGGGTGTACGACTGGGTAATGCCCTCCGCACGAAAAAACTGTCCAAGCCGACCAGAGGCGAACTCACCGCCACGGTCGGAGTGGAGACACAGCACAGGGAGACCGCGGTGGAGGCACGCAGCTATGACCCACGGGATAAGAACGTCAAGCACGTCGGCCTTCCGCTCCAGGGGAAACATCGTGGTGTAGCGCATGTAGTCGTCGACGAGCACGAGAAACTAGCGCTCGGGATGCGGCCCAGGGACGGGGGCTGGGCCCCAGATGTCCAGGTGCAGGGTCTGGAGTGGTGCGGTGGTAGGGCGAAGCGAAGAGGAGTGAGGAGCACGGCGCAGTCGACCCTTGACACAGGGTGTGCACGACGTCGCAGGCGAGGGAGGGAGGGCAGGAAGCAATGCGGGGAGACCTAGGACGAGATTGTGCTGAGACATATGACGCCAACGCGGGAGTGCGGGGTGACCTAGGCGGTGGTACCACAGAAGCGACAGGTGAGTGAGCGACCGACACGAGCAAGCCACAGCGACCTGGGTAGATGCACGACCTGGTGAGGACGCGCCAACTAGGGGGGAAGCAGTGTCCAGCGTAAACAGGTCAGACACCGAGTCCTGAGGGAACATTCAAGGGGGGCCCCTGAGGCGGCCTCGGTACAGACAGCGTACCGCTTGTGACCAGGGAACGTAGTGGTGACGTCGAGGTCCTGAAAACAACACCAACTAGGTTTATGGAGAACGAAGGGATGTGCAGGCTTGTAAGTGAACACGAGGGAACCGCTGGACAGGGAAGGGTAGTGTAGCTACGAGCAACGAAAGGACCAGAGGAGGGGTCAGCAAGTTCGACGGTGGCAGGCGCAGCAAGCGACGTGAGTGTGGCGTGGTTGTGGAAGAAGTAGGCAGACGCACTGGAGTGAAGTGTAAAGGACAGCAAAGAAGTGGTGGCAGTCGAAGGAGGAGCGAGTGTGGAGCCTAGGCTAGACAAGGAAAATGGTCCTACGCTTGACGCAGCAGGGGAGTCTGTACTATACACATGTGCTATGCCTAAATTTGAGAACACAGGGTAATAAGATATGGACACACTAGAAGGGTCAGCATACAGAGAGTGCAGGGCATAACTAATATGATCCATGTCTAACTCAAACACAGGCACACCGTGGCGCAGCAGACTTGGCCAGTCAGAGAGGTCCTGGGCCGGGCCGAAGCGGCGACGAAAGAGGTCGTCGAGGCGGCGGAAGTAGCAGGCAATCGGGTGCGGGTGGCGGCACCCAGTGCCATGGAGGGGGGCTGGTGTGGAGCTGGTACTGGCAGCTCACAGCACCGAAGCTGCCGGTAGACGCTGAGCTGCGAGGACCGCCACCGCGGTCACCACCTCCAGAGGCTCCTGGCCACCCCGGCGGGAGGCGGGCCCACGGCTGCTACTGCTGCTGCTGCGGATGATGATGATGCTGCTGCTACTGCGGCTGCTACGTTGGCTGCGGCTGCTGCTACTCCTGGACACCAGCCCCAACCCCCTCGTCAGAACCATTGTCCCCGCCACCACCATTACCACCGCCACGCCCTCCCTTGGGGCCACGATGGCCCCGACTCGGTTGCAGCTGCGGTCTCAGCGGCAGGGGCAGCCATAGCGACGGCGGCTGAAACGTCAGCATACATGCACTGGGATGGAGCATAGCCCTAAAAGATAGGGACTGCTGCAACACTGCTCGAATGAACGATAGTGCGCTGGTGAGTCTCTATCTCAGACAGGGCAGTAACAAAAGCGGTTAGGGTGAGGTCACCAGGGTGCTGGCTAAGGAAGTGGTCGCGGGCAGTGGCTAAGCGGTCCGACATGCGCATGTCAATAAGGTATAGGGTAGCGCAGAACGGTGGGGGGAAGGCAGTGAGCTGGGCGGCAGTGCTAGCGGCGCGGTAGCTAGTCTCTAGTGCACGGAGGTGAGTGGCGAGGTCAGCGACAGTGGGGAAAACGGAAAGATCGGGGAATAGCATGGGGAGGATAAGGCGGCCAACAGAGGCGGAGGCGGGTGTGGAGTAGCGCTTAACTATTGAATCTAGGAAATCCTTGGCGTTCGCAACAGCAGTGAAGCATGGACGCTCAGACAGGGGAAGGGCATGGCTAATGGCGAGCGGCGCTACGGCATCGCGGGAATCCCAGATAGCGCGAGCAAGCGCAGCAGCAGAAAAGGCCTCACGTTGAGCAGTGGTAGGGTCAGCAGGGAGAGGATCAGGCGCGAGGGGACGGGGAAGCAAACGATCAACATGCCCAGCCATGGAGTGCCCATCCTGGCGATGACCTGTTAGGTGACGGCGAAGATCGACAAGCCAGGCGGCGAAAGTGACCGCGTGCCCCTCCGCGTCCAGGCGGAGTACGTCGTCCGCCATCGTGAAACCTCCACGTCACAACTCCATGGCGGCACAGCAACACGGCGGCACAATGGCTCGGCAGTACAACAACACGGCGGCATAGCGACGTGGCGGCAGAACTCTCCGGGGGGAAGACCGGGCGGAAGGCCGAGGAGGGCGCACAGGGCCCGAGGCGCGCAACAGGCCGGCGAGGCGCGATGGATCGGCGGGACTCGAAAGATGCTGCAGGGCGCCAAGGGCCGGCGGAGCGCTAGGGCCATGCGGGGCGCTAGGGCCAGCGGGCGCTCGAGGGGCTGGCGGGGTGCCTAGGGCCGGCGGGGCGCTAAAGGGGGCCCAGCGGGGTTGGGGGGGCGCGGGGTACGCGAGGGGTCGGCGAGGCGCGAAGGGCCGGCAAGGTGCGTGAGGGGCCGGCGGGCACGCGAGGGGCCGGCGGGGTACGTGAGGGGCCGGCGTGGCGCTAAGGGCCGGCGCGGCGTTAAGGGCCGGCAAGGCGCGCGAGGGGCCGGCAGGGTATGCGAGGGGCCAGCGCGGCGCTAAGGGCCGGCGGGGCGCTAAGGGCCGGCGGGCACGCTAGGGGCCAGCAGGACGGAAGCGGGTGGGTGGACCTAACCTATTGTGATACCATATTAGATTAGTAAAATGAATTAGAACAAGTGAGTACAGGGGAGATATAGGGTTGGAGTTGTACTCTCAAAGAACACAAACCTATATAGCCTATAATTGTCAAACATGTGTATTTGTTATGTTTGCATAGACTGTATAGGGTCATCTCCAAAAGGGTACAATACTTAGGTATATCTATCTGTACTCTCCCTCTATCTAATCATTCACTTCTCTCAGTTTGGTATGGGCGTAGGTTAGGATCCCCCCACCTACCGCTTCCGCTCGTCCCCTAGCTAGGCCCCGCCGTGCCTCCCCCCTAGCCCCGTCGCGACCCCCTGGGCCCCGTCGTGCCCCTAGCCCTGCCGCGCCCCTCCTGGGCCCCGTCGCTACCCCCTAGCCCCCGTCGCGACCCCCTGGGCCCCGTCGCGACCTCCTAGCCCCGTTGCGACCCTCCCGGGCCTTGCTGCGCCCCTCACCCCGTCGTGGCCCTCCTGGGCCCCGTAGCGCCCCTCCTGGGCCCCGTCGCGCCCCTCCTGGGCCCCTCCTGGGCTCCCTAGTGCCCCTCCTGGGCCCCGTCGCGCCCCTCCTGGGCCCCCCCCCCCCCCCCCTCCTGGGACCCGTAGTGCCCCTCCTGGGCCCCGTCGCGCCCCGCCTCGGCCCCTCCTGGGCCCCGTAGTGCCCCTCCAGGGCCGCGTCACGCCCCTCCTGGCCCCCGTAGCGCCCCTCCTGGTCCCCGTCCAGCCTTCAGGCCCCGTCGCACCTGCCCGGCCCCGTCGCGCCCGCCCGGCCCCGTCGCACCCGCCCCCGGCCCCGTCGCACCTGCCCGGCCCCGTCGCACCAGCCCGGCCCCGTCGCACCTGCCCGGCCCCGTCGCGCCCGCCTGGCCCCGTCGCACCCGCCCGGCCCCGTCGCATCGGCCCGGCCCCGTTGCACGTGCCCGGCCCCGTCGCACCGGCCCGGCCCCATCGCGCCTGCGCGGCCCCATCGCGCCCCCCGACCCCGTCGCACCCGCCCGGCCCCGTCGCACCGGCCCGGCCCCGTCGCACCCGCCCGGCCCCGTCGCACCGGCCCGGCCCCTGCGCTCATCCCTGCCCCGGCCCCTTCCTCCTCACTGGTACGGTCCCCCCCCCCACCGCCCCCCCTCCCTGCACTGCCCTGCACCGCACTGCATAGCCCTGCACCGCCCCGCACCGCCCTGCACTGCCCTGCCCCGCGCTGCACCGCCCTGCACTGCTCTGCTTTGCACTTCACTTCACTGCCCCATACTGTCCCGTCCTGCCCTGCCCCTGATGGCGGCGGAGCTTCGCTTCGACGCTGAAGGCCAGCCTCTGGAGTTCGAGGCGTGGCTTGCCGACCTCCGGCGCCAACTCACTGGCCAGCGGCAGGATGGTGAACCGCTTTCCGCACACCTTGACGGTACGCTCCCCTGCCCAGACCCCCCAGCTATTCTGCCCATTGACCCCACACCCACTGAGCACGAGTCTACTGCTGCCACTGCCCGTGCGCGCTCTCTGTGGCTTTCTCGCGATGCTGTCGCCCAGCTTGCCATTAGCAACGCCCTTCCCCCGTCCGAGCGCCCTCGCTTTAGGTCCCTTACTACTGCTCAGGCATACTTAGATGCTGTCATCAAGCGCTATTCCACCCCTCCAGCTGCCTCGGTGGGTCGCCTGATCCTCCCGATGCTCTTTCCTGACCTTGCATCTTTCCCCACTGTCTCTGACCTCGCTGCCCACCTGTGCTCGATAGATGAGACCTGGCGCGCTGCCTGCACTGACGCACAACTTAGAGCTCACCAGCCGCCCATTACCTCTACCCTTTACCTGCTTGCCACCCGCCTCCCTAACCGCCTTGCTGTCGCCCGCGACCGCTTCCTTAGCATTCACCCCGCAGACCTCATCCTCACTGACTTTGTCGACACCCTGACTGTGATTGAGACCCGCCACCGCTCCATCGCCCAGGCGAGCGGTACCGTGCCGGTCCCTATCTTTCAGGGTTGTGCCCCCGCTCAGTGTACCTTCTCCGACGGCTCTGCCGCTGTGGCTGAGACTGCTGCTGCAGTGCAGTTTCGTCCGGGGAAGGGCCGCCGCCCCAAGGTTGGGCGCGGCGGAGGAGGCGGGGGTGCGGGAGGGGGTGGTGGTGGAGTCGGGTCGTCTGGTGCTGGAGCGGACGAGGGTACCCTGCCCAGTCCAGCTGAGCCGCTGCCCCTGCAGTCGCAGCAGCCGCAGCCGCAGCAGCCGCCGCAGTCGCAGCAGCCGCAGCCTTTGCAGCAGCCGCCGCAGCCGAGGCAGACGAGTCTCCTCCCGCACGGGTGGCCCAGCGCTGGCGGTGGTCGGGCGCGTGGTGGTGTACCGAGTGGTGGTTCCAGGGGCGTGCGTTGTCAGTACCAGATCCAGACCGGTCCTCGCCGTGGCCTCGTTTGCGGTAAGATCGGTCATTCCACTCCCCGCTGTTTTCGTCGCCTCGAAGACCTGTTCCATCACCGCTTCGGCC
This sequence comes from Closterium sp. NIES-67, assembly GCA_027943415.1. Classification (NCBI taxonomy): domain Eukaryota; kingdom Viridiplantae; phylum Streptophyta; class Zygnematophyceae; order Desmidiales; family Closteriaceae; genus Closterium; species Closterium sp. NIES-67. The sequence goes on from BQMB01001817.1 coordinate 73,844, forward strand.
CGTCGCCAGACCTCCCGGACTGGCACACCATGCTTAGACGTAGTGTTCCGATTTTTGACTTGGACATGGATGCCATTGTTGCTGCTCTGCATGTGATGTATGCTGATGACTCTAGTGTGCTTCCCGCTTATTACTCACTGTCATCTAGTGTAGGCGTGCCTAGCTTAGCCTCCCCTGCTGCGTCAGGCGTAGGATCCCCTGCTTTGTTTAGCCTTGGTGCTTCCGCTGTCGACCCCACGCTAGACGCCTCTGCTTCGCTTTCCTTCACCTTGGACTCTGGCGCTTCCCGGTGCTTCTTCTGCGACGCCACTACACTGACGCCGCTTTCTGTTCCTGCTGCCGTTTCTCTTGCTGACCCCTCCGGTGGTCCGGTAGTCGCCCGCAGTTCCACCACCCTTCCCTGTCCGGCGGTTCCTTCGGGCTCTCTCACAAGTCTGCATATCCTCTCGTTCTCCAGGAACCTAGTTGGTGTCGGCTGCCTCCAGGACCTTGGCGTCACCACTACGTTCCCTCGTCACGAGCGGTATGCTGTCTGTACCGAGGCCGCCACTGGTGCCCCCCTGTCCACGTTCCCCCGGGACCCGGTGTCCGGCCTGTTCACTCTGGACACCGTGATCCCCCCGGCTGGAGCGCTCACCCAGGTTGCTGCTGCCTGCTCCTGTCGGTCCCTCACTCACCCGACTCTCCTTTGGCACCACCGCCTAGGTCACCCTGTGCTCCCGCGTCTGCGTCACATGTCCCAGCACGGTCTTGTCCTTGGTCTCCCAGGTTCTCTCCCTGCGTTTCCCTCCTCCCCAGCCCCACCTTGCACGCCTTGTGTCGAGGGTCGGCTTCGCCGTGCCCCTCACTCCTCCTCGTTCCCCCCTACCGCCGCGCCGCTGCAGACCCTGCACCTGGACGTCTGGGGCCCCGCCCCCGTCCCTGGGCCGCGTCGAGAGCGCTACTTCCTTGTCCTTGTCGACGACTTCACTCGTTAAACCACAGTCTTTCCCCTGGAGCGTAAGGCCGACGTGCCTGGCGCTCTCATCCCCTGGCTTGTCTCTGCGCGTGTCCACCGCAGTCTCCCTGTATTGCGTCTTCACTCCGACCGTGGCGGCGAGTTTGCCTCAGGTGTCCTTGGTCGCTTTTGTCGTGCAGAGGGCATCACCCAGACGTTCACCCTAGCGGACTCCCCACAGCAGAATGGGGTCGCCGAGCAACGCATCGGTTTGGTCATGGAGGTGGCTCGCACCTCCATGATCCATGCCGGTGCACCCCATTTTCTGTGGCCGTTCGCTGTGCGCTACGCTTCTCACTAGCTTAACTTGTGGCCGCACCCTCAGCAGCCGCAGGTTTCGCCGACCCGTCTTTGGACTGGGTCTCCTGGAGACGCATCTGCGTTCCACGTCTGGGGCTGCCTTGCTCACGTCCGTGCCTCCGGCACGGACAAGCTCACTGCCCGCACCCTTCCCTGCGTCTTCCTCGGTTTTCCCCTTGACGCGTCCGACTGGCACTTTTACCACCCGCCGTCTCACCGCTTCTTTCACTCTCGCGACGTCACCTTTGACGAGTCCGTCTCCTACTACCGTCGCTTCACCCACCGCGGTCCCCCGGTTACCCCCCCCCTGTTCCTGGTCACTCCTTCCCCGGTAGTCCCTGCCCCTCCTCCTCCTCCCCGTCCTGCCCCCTCTGGTGTGTCCCACGTCACCCCCCTTCCGTCGGTGGACCCGGTTGAGGAGTCTTCTAACTCTGGTGGCCCTGCTGCGCAGTCCTCGCCGGCCGCCCCTTCCCCGGCGTCCCCTCCCCAGTCCCCTCCTCCACCGCCTCTGCCGCCGCTGCAGCCGTCGTTGTCGCTACCGCCGCAGCCGCCGCCGCCGTCGCAGCACCCGTTCGCTGACTCAGGGGGTGCTCGTCCCGGTCGCCCTGGGGGTGGTCCCTCTGGGGGTGCGGGTCTGGAGTGTGCCAGTGGTAGCCGAGGAGCAGCTTGTGGTCCAGGTGTCGGCGTTGTGCCGCCGCAGCAGCAGTCCCCGCCGATGTCAGCCCTTCGCCTGCTCGGCCTGCCGTCCCCCGACCCTGCATCTGTTCCTCACCGACCGTCTCCTCCTCTTCCCGTCTACGGCCCTGTGTTCCCTCCGCCGGACTCGTCCCCGGCCCGCCTCCCCCCTCGTTCCCCTCCTGTGTCCCCTCCCCTGTCTCCTGACCCGACTCCTCCGTCGCACGTCTGGTCTCACCGTCCCTCCCGTGCTCGTCCTGCCTCGCCTGTTTTGCGCTCCCACCCTATGATGCTTCGTTCCCACGCGTCTCGTCCTTCCCTTCTGCCGTCGCCTCCTCCGTCCTCCCTTGTTGTTGCACTCCCCCCGCTGTGTGACTACCTTCGTGCCGCTCGTCCTCTTGTTCCTCGGGTCCTTGCCTCTCTCGTTACCGACCCGTCTGTTCCGGTCTCGTGTTTTGACGCTCTTGTCGCTGCGGTCGCTGACTTCGCCTCTACCCACCGCCTTGACTACGCCACAGCTCTGGTCTCTGACCCTGCCTGTCCTCCGTCTGTCGGGGGTGCTCCTGCCCTTGGCAGTGATGTCCTGGAGGACCGCCAGTTCGAGCTTGCTCTCCTGTCCGAGGCTGCTCCCCATCTCTGTTCCATGCTGCTAGTCCCTGAGGGTGACCCAGACGCTTTCGACATTCTGACCCCTCGCACTTACGCTGAGGCGACTTCGGGACCCTGGGCCTCACAGTGGATAGCTGCCATGGAGCAGGAGATGGCATCTTGGAGATCCACCGGCACCTTCGTCGACGCAGTTCCCCCGCCTGGGGTGAACGTAGTCGATGGTCGCTGGCTCTTCAAGGTGAAGCGCCCTCCTGGAGAGCCGCCTGTCTTCAAGGCGCGCTATGTGGCTAGAGGCTTCAGTCAGCGTGAGGGGGTGGACTTCTTCCAGACCTTTGCTCCAACCCCGAAGATGACTACTCTTCGGGTTCTGCTACACCTAGCTGCTCAGCGTGACTACGAGCTTCACTCCCTCGACTTCTCCACTGCCTTCCTTCAGGGCAGCCTACACGAGCAGGTCTACTTGCGTCGCCCTCAGGGCTTTACTGGCACCTTCCCTCCTGGGACCCAGTGGCTCCTGCGGCGCCCTGTCTACGGCCTGCGCCAGGCTCCCCGTGAGTGGCACGACACTCTCCGTGCTACGCTTGCTGACCTGCAGTTCTTTCCGTCTTCCGCAGACCCCTCACTCTTTGTTCGTGCTGGCCAGACTCCGTTCTACATCCTTGTTTACGTCGACGACCTGGTCTTTGCCACAGCAGACAGGGACGCACTGGCCTCCGTAAAGGCAGAGCTGCTGAAGAGACACACGTGCACTAACCTTGGAGAACTGCGCCGCTACCTTGGCTTGCAGATCTCTAGGGACAGAGCATCGCGCACCATCACCCGGACTCAGTCACACTTGGTGCGCCAGGTCCTTCAGAGGTTCAGCCTTCAGTTCTCCTCTGCACAGCCCACCCCTCTGCCTGTAGACGACAGACTCTCCGCTCCAGTGTCTGAGGAGTCGGTAGAGCCCAGCGGCCCCTACGCAGAGCTGGTGGGTTGCCTCATGTACCTGATGACTTGCACTCGCCCAGATCTCGCATACCCTCTCAGCATCCTTGCTCGCTTTGTGGCCACAGACAGACACCGGCCGCAGCACTGGTCTGCCGCTAAGAGGGTTTTGCGTTATCTTGCTAGTACATCGGGCATGGGGTTAGTGCTAGGAGGACGCAGGCCAGTGGTCCTTACTGGACACACAGACGCTTCGTGGGCAGACGACGCCGAGACACGCAGGTCTACCCAGGGCTACTGCTTCAGCCTTGGCTCAGGTGCCGTCTCGTGGAGAGCTACCCGCTCCTCGTCTGTTGCCCAGTCCAGCTGTGAGGTTGAGATCTATGCTGGTGCCATGGCGGCACAGGAGCTCCGCTGGCTGACCTTCTTGCTCACCGACTTAGGTGAGCGGCCTAGCTCTGCCCCGGTCCTGTTCGCTGACAACAGGGCCATGATCCTCCTGTGTCAGGAGCCTCGACTCGAGGGCAGAGCGAAGCATATTCAGCTGCGGTACTTCCTCCTGCGTGAGCTACAGCAGCGACGTCAGGCTCGCGTAGTATACTTGGCCTCAGGTGCCAACACAGCTGATATCTTTACGAAGGCGCTTCCGCCTAAAGATCATCAGCGGCACTATGTACAGCTTGGTCTAGTTCCTGTAGCCTCTCACTTGCTAGGACCTTGACTTTGTACTGTCCTTTATATGTATACTCAGACTGGACTTGTGTCCTCTCCCAGTGGCTGGACTAGTAGTACCGCCCTGGTCTTGTTCTCGCCTGGTCTGTACTCCTTCTGACTGGTCTCTTAGACCCTTGTCTCAGAGGTTGGACTAGTAGTGCCGCCCTGAGCTGCTTGTTTAGAACATTCCCCTATGCAGTCTAGGGGGTGTGTCAAACATGTGTATTTGTTATGTTTGCATAGACTGTATAGGGTCATCTCTTAGAGGGTACAATACTTAAGTATATCTATCTGTACTCTCCCTCTATCTAATCATTCATTTCTCTCAGTTTGATAATAAATTCTACATATAAACATATGTATAAGTTGACACGTACCACCTGAATTTGTCTACCATAAGCCTTTGTTTGTGCCCAATCAACATTACTTGGGTCCAGAAGTTGCATTTAATTTTCCATAACGAGTTATACAATGAAATAAAGAGAATAAAAACAAGTATCCAGTTAAAGTGAGGAACTCAAAACTGAAGGTTTTGGTCCCCAGCCAAAATGCCCCGGGATCAAAACCTAAAGCTTTTCTGTTTGGGGGGTTTCGAGATCCTCGCTTTAATGTCACACCTAGTGATGAAGTTAGACGACAACGGTTGTGTGGAGATGGTAGAGATTTCTAGCCACTGGAACAGTTGTGGGATGGTGGCACGGAATTAGGATAAGAAAGAAGGTGTTCCTAATCAGGAAACATAGAGGCAAAATAGGTAATCTACTGTTTTCATTAACTAGTGATAGGAGAAAGTGGGTGGTGGTGTCGGCGGGACGGAAGGGAACAAGGTTGCTGCTGCCGAGTGTACAGCGTCGAGCAGCTTGATTCAAGCCACAGAAATCCCATCAGGCTGCCTCACTTGCCCTCCCGCCACCACCACTCCACTCTACCAGGCCTCGCGCTAAGCCCCAGGATATTCCGGAAGGGACGGAATTGCCTCAGGATCACCCTTTAACAGACGGAATTCTCCCAAAAAACCCGTTACCGAAAGGAATCGGCCGCTACAAATTCGGCTAGCAAGTGATCAAAGGCGGGGTTGGGCATGGGGGGGCGGGGGTAGGGGAGGAGGGGGATGGTGGGGGTGGGCGGTCGCTACCCCCTACAGATTTCCCTGTTACAAGTATAGTCCGTACGGATTCGAAAAAAAGGTACTCGTTAGGCTAAGGAATCGCGCGAAACTGTTTCCGTAAGTTGGACGGATTCGGAAAAAGTTCGCACTGTAAAAAAACGGATTTAACTTGAAACGTCACCCTTAATTTCTCGACATTAAGGGTCATTACCCTGCTAGCAAGAGGCCTGCACTCTACTCTACCCTACCGCCGATCTCTAGGTCCTTTTCTGACATTTTCACCCCATCCTCCTTCCTAGACGTCCCACCCAACCTCACTCCGCCTGACGCGTGATTCATCTCCTTTCGTTTCTTGTTCCATCCCAGCCTTGCTAATGAGTACCGTTAGGGTGCCGTTCCTGCTCGTGCCGATGGAGATTTGGCCAAATCAGAGGTTCGCCTGACGTGTATATGGTGGAAGTGAGCAATTGCGTTCACGAACCAGCAGCGCAACTTGAATTCTGGCGGTCATGACGTTTCGTTTTCTAAATCAGACTTGGGAGATGCCAGTTGATTTCAGGCCGCGTAGATGATAGCTTATCGCTCAAGTTCCTTTCTAGTCTTGCTAATTGACGATAACTTATCATTCAATGGAGGAGATTAACAGAAATCAGACAGCGCCAAAACCTGCCGGCCAGCGTCAATCATCTCATGCAGGCAGTAGAAATCAGTTAAGACCTCAATCGAAAGCGCGTAAGGGAAGGAAGAAGTCATCTAGCGGTAGTCAGACGAATTTGGAGCTACCGGTTACCAGCTACGGCGAATCGGCTGTGGATCTCGCTGACGCCTTCGCAATCCAACCTCCTCCCCCTTTTCCGCCGCAACAACAGCAGCAACCAGAGCAGCAGCAGCAGCAGGTTCAGTCTCAGGATCGAGGTCGGCGCACGCGAAGCGAGGTACACTTGCGGGAGTCAGAGATACAGAGAACGAAACCGACTCGCTCCCGACCCAACAGCGGGGAATTCCCGGTCGCTAGTAATCCCGTGGAAGGGGAGGCGGAGGAGTCGGGGCAAAGTGGAGGCAAGGGCACGGGCGCACGGGGGAAGGGAGGGCGGAAGAAGAGCCAGAGAGCTGCGTCGGTTCAACTGCACGAGGCAGCGCAACCAGATTGCTACCACTCGCAGCCGAATGGTTACTCGCAACCGGAGAATTACTTACAACCGGATAGTTACTCACAACCGGACAGTTACTTACAGCCGATTGGTTACTCAGAAACAGATAGTTACGCCAAGAACGGTTACGACGGACGCCAGCAGGCGTCGCTGCTGCTGCCCCAACAGTGGCAGCAGCAGCCGCAGCGGCGGCCGGAGGTGAACGGGGAGTATCCCTCACGAGATGAGTGCGAGTGGGCGGATCTAGAAGACAATAATTGCGATAATGAGGAAGACTCCGATCAGCGTCTTAGCCAGCCCCCCGTCCCCTTCCCTCGCTCTCGATCCGCTACCGCCGGCCCGCACCCGTTTAAACCGCTCAAGAATCCTGCGTCCAGGCACGGCGCGCGCCAGCAAAGGAGGTCGTCTGAGAGCGTGGGGGGGCTCGACGCACGAGAGATGGGGGGGAGTCTCGCAGCGGAGAGTGCTCCGCTGCTACCTCCCCCAGCGGCGCACATGTTTCCGCGGAGCAAGTCGGAAGCGGGGAGGGGGCGTGATGCGCGGAGAAGGGGGGGAGCAGTTGGCGCGGCAGCAGTCACCACTGTGTCGGCGGGTTGTGAGGCGGACTTCGTGCAGCGGGTGTCGGAGGGGACAGTGGCAGCAGGGGAGGGGCTTGTCCAGACGAGCGGGGTCGCACAGAGGGCGAGTGTGACGGGTGTGACGGGTGCTAAGGTGAGGAGGAGACATACGATCGACGGCAATGCGAGCAGCAGCAGTGGGAGCAGTGGTGGCAGCGGCAGCACTGGATGTTCAGTGGGAGGTGAGCGTATGATACACCCTCAACCGCAGCAGCACCAATTGCTGCAGCCGCAACAGGAGCAGCCGCAGGAGCAGCAGACGAAGCCGCAGAAGCAGCAGAAGCAGTACAGGAGAAGGAAGTCAGGGCCGGATGTGTCGGCTTCGGCTGATGGTGGTGGCACACATGCAGGATTGACCGCAGGAGGGGAAGGCATTGCGGGAGGGAGTTCTGGAGACTATGCAGGAGGCAATGGTGTGGAGGGGGGCTCAGCAGCAGTGTATGCGTCGCTGCTGGCTCTGCATCCGCCCCTGGTATCCAAATCCGGCAGACAGGTCGTCCGGGTAAGAACACAGAACATTGCTGGCTCAGTAACCATGTCCAACTATCGACCTTTTCTCTCCGCCCAACAGTGCGAGTGTTGCACGTCTGACGTTTTTTTCCATCCCCCCTAGTTCTCCTCTTCTGTCTCTCTGTTTTTAACTGTCCCAACAGTGCCAGTGGTGCGCTCAGATGCTGGCAGTGCCGGCACAGCTGCAGCCGTCGCAGGAGGGCAGGCAGAAGCTGCGGTGTGGCAAGTGCATGCGTGTGTCCAAATACTCCGTTACTCTGCCTCCGGACGGCGCTGCTGGGCTGCCCCTCCTCATCCCTGTGCAAAACGCGCAAGGGGGCACCGCAGCGCAGGTTCAGGCGCAGCTGCTAGAGCAGCAGCAGCAGCAGCTTGTAGAGCAACTGCAGCAGCAACTGCAGCAGCAACAGCAGCAGCAACACCATCAGCTGCAGCAGCAGATGGCAGTCCTGGCTTTACAGGGACAAGGGCATGGGGAAGAAGAGGCGTTGGAAGAAGGGGTGAATTTTGGGCAAGTCCACGAAGACGAACAATGGCAGCAGCAGCAGCGGCAGTGGGAGGTGCAGCAGCAAGAGTTACAGCAGCAGCAGCAACAGCAGCAGCAGCGAGTGATGGTTTCGTCTAGGCACAGTTCCTCCATCTCGGGGGGCTCAGCTGAAGAGTGCATCTCCGGTGGCTACCAGCAGCCTTCTGCCTTCTCACAAGCGTACCCGCAGCAGCAGTTGGAGCATTTGCAGCCGCTGCAGCAGCAGGCGCAGCCGCAGGTGCCAATGCCAGGGCAGGCAGTTGGCATGGCCGAGCCTGAATTCTCTGCTCCACGCGCTGCAGTTGCCAGTGCAGCCATTGCAGCAGCGCCCATTCCCAAGGGCTCAGCAGGCTACCACGGCATGGCGCCGCAAGGCGTGCAGCCAACGCTGCAGCAATGCTTCCCACAGGGAGGTCGTTTTCCAGGCGCCATGCATCAACCGCAGCAGCTTTCCCCGCAGCAGCAGTTTTTCCGGCCCATGCAGGGGGGTGGAGGGGTGGGTCAGATGGGCCAGGCTGGGCCTGTGGCGATGCAGCAGTTGGGTCAAGCTGGTGGGACAGACCAGCAGCAGCCCCAGACACGTATGGTGCACTCCCAGGCCCATTTGCGGGCACACATGCAGCAACCACAGCCACAGCCACAGCCACAGCCACAGCAGCAGCAACTACAACAGGTAAACGGGATGCTGCAGCAGATGAATGACTTGACCCTATCCAATGCTCGTACCCAGCAAGTGTACCCTTTACAGCATCCTTCCATGCTGCAGTATCGGCCACAGCAGCCACAACAGCAGCTGCTGCAGTTCCAGCTGCAGTACCAGCAGCAGCAGCAGCAGGTTCAGCCACAGTATCAGCAGCAGCCAGGTAACGTACCACAGGCGTCCGCATGCCTCGCAAACGAGTCTGGAATGGGGGTAGTGCTGGGAGCTGCACCAGTGCACGGGTACAGTGGTGTGGCATTCCAACAGCCCCAGTATTTATCTGTCAGACCTCAGCATGGCGCTCTGCAACCTCTGCCGCAGCACCATTCAAGCTTACAGCAGCAGGTTCAGCCACAGATGCAGCAGCAGCAACAGCTGCTGCAACAGTGGCAGCAGCAGCAGCTGCATCACCAACAGCAGCAGCAGTGGCAGTGGCAGGGAGGTGAGCAAGGCAGTCTGCCAGGAGTTATCAGTCAGCAGGATGTGCCGCAGCAACAACAGGCGATGGCTGCTCACCACTCCGAGCCTCGCAGGCCATCACAGGGAGGAGCAGACGAAGCCCAGCCTTCAGCCAAGCAGTTTCACGAGTCCAGTGGCTCTGGATTAAGTAGCTCTGGCGTTTCACCTGCTGTCAGGTTGTCTTGTAGTAGCAGCGCTGGGACTCCTGCAGCTGCTGCAGCATCAGGAGCGGGAACAGTCACAGCAGCAGCAGCAGCAGCAGCAGCAGCAGCAGATGAGGATGGAGAGGACGGGGTGCCAAGAACTGCATCGGGGAAGCGATTCCACCGGCAGGCTTCAGACATGCTGGCAACGAGGCGCTTCACAGTGGGCCCTGGAGGCAAGCTGTCCGTCGTTCCCCCCTCTCGCGCTGCGCCACAATCACAGGGAGCAGCAGCAGGAAGAGGAGGGGTGTTAGCAGATGGAGGGGATGGGGGGGGAGGGGAGGCGCCACTGAGGCGAACGGCAACGGAGAGGAAGGGAGTGAGTGCGAAGGGAGCAGAGGGGGGGGGAGCAGTGGTGCTGATGCCACGGAGCAGGACCATGAGTGCGGGTGGAGAGGCGCAGTTTAGGAGGAAGGTGGTTGTAAATGGTGTCCCTTTGGCGGATCAGAGGGTGTTTGTTGCCGAGCAGAGGATCGGGAAAATAGAGCCTGGAAATTACTGGTGAGTAAAGGCTTCAATGACTTTTCTGCAGCATGGACCTTAAGGTTTTATTGATTGCTCTATGGTTGACGTTGTCTCTGCTTGCGCAGGTATGACAGCAGAGCTGGGTTTTGGGGCCCTGTTGGGGGTGCGTCCTTCGGCATCATTCCAGTAAGTAGTTGATTTCTTCAGGTGCGTGCCTTCTTGCTCTTCTATTCTTGCTTCTCTTCTCATTCTTCTCACCCCCCTCCCTTGATCCCAGGCTTTCATGCGTGAACTAGGCAATGCCCCCATGTCTATGGATTGCTCGGGAGGCAAGAGCAAGATTCTGGTAAATGGGAGAGAGCTTCACCGCAAGGATGTGAAGGCTCTTGCAGAGAGGGGTCTTCCTGAGACACTGGGAGGTCGGTATACCCTGGACGCGGATGGCACTCTGGTTAACGAGTTTGGAAGGGTGGCTGCTGCACTTGGGCCGTTGTAAGTATGTAGCTCATTTGGAGTAGCGAAGCATCTCTCCACCGCCGAGAAGCTTAATCTATGCAATTGTGCTTTGCTTTCGCGCCAGGTTGGAAGATGACAAGAAGGACGGGCTATTTATGAAACATGTGTCAGAGTCCAAGGCGAACAAAGGGAAGTAGTTGCCAACTGTTGTTGGTCAACACAATGGCATCTATTCATCCCTTTCTGTGATGAAAATGTAAATATGTAGTAATAATATCGAAGTACACTCTTCGCGGATCCACTCATCGAATAATTTGAGCCCTTGGACTCACCATCACGGTCGGTAGGCGTTTCTTCGCCTCAGTAACGGCTCCAACCAATTCGTCGGAGGCCTGACACAAAATCCGTTTCGCAGAACTGACCTCGATTTCCTCAGTTCGAGGAACCTCGATTCCTGCTCATATGGACGAACCTGTATTTTCCCGTTTTGACGAGCCTCGATCTTTCCCCTTGGTTTTGAGCCAATAATTTTGGCCCGGCTCCAAACCTCGCCAAATACGCTAGTGTGCTTGCGCCAAACCTAGCTGCGCCCACTGGTTCGGCAGGAGCAGCAAGAACTGCAGCACTCCCTCCCTAACTCCCCCCAGCGTCAGTCTAATTCCCCCCACTACCATTCTCCCAAGAGCATTGCCCTGCTAACTTACCTTCATTCTATGCCTAGGTGATCTGCCATGGAAGGTAGTCTCTGAGTTTGACACCGTCGTCCACGAAGCGCGTGTTCCCGCTAACAGTATCGTGATTCGAGAATATTACGAGGGGTCACGTGAGCTGGTGGGAGGACATTATGAGCAGTCTCCTTATGACAGTACGAGGGCATTAGGGAACAACTTTAGCGTGCCTAACGTCTGTAACATACGACACTAGCGGGTCGTGTCGGTTGCAAGATCGTCAGCGCGTTTCTTTCTTCCCTCCATGTTTCCATCGAATCATTTGCGAACAAATACTGATCCCTAATTTCAGCACTCATCATCTGAAAGTTATCCTCTTAGCCAGTTTTTTTAAGCCTAACTTTTGATCAGGAAATGGCTAACCTGCAACCGCCAGGTAGGAAGATGAGACTTCAGCAGGACCCTCACATGATGAGTAACGGTTACCACGCCGATGGACACCCACACAGGCAAGCTACCCCCAACACGATCCACGCAAACTCCCGCTTGACTCCAATCGACGGCTGGGATGGCCGGCAGGCTTCGGATCAAAATCAAATCTCACATAGTCAAGCTCAAACTCTGCATCAGGGAACGCACGAGGGACCCCCTCAGGGCCAACGGGGGTCCATGCACGTGGATCCACACACCAGCCTGGCGGCTCAGCGCGTGCTAGCGGCGCACAAGGCCAAGCACCTGCACGTGGTGGTCGATTCCCCATCGGGCGTCCCTCCGCATGGGGGGAACCCTGCGGGGGCTATCGGAACAGGAGAGGGTCCGGAGTTCCGCGAGCAGGCGCACCAGGCGCAGCCGCAGCAGCAGCAGCAGGTTCCTCCGCTGCAGGGACAATCGGCTGCGGCCGAGGGGTCTAGCGTTCCGCAGCCGCTACTGTCAAAGTCGGGCCGGCCTGTTGTGCGGGTAAGTCAACAACTCCCGTGCGTATTCAGCTTGCGAAAAGGTCTCAGCTTGCTCTTCGCATCCTTCCTGTAACCACCCCCCGTTTACTTGGTTCGTCTTCCTGACCTTGCCTCCCCCAAATCTCCCACGGATCTTCTCGACCCTTCCGCTCTCCCCATCGCAGTGCCAGTGGTGCTCCCAGATGCTCGCCGTCCCCCCAAAGCTAGAGCCGAGAGACGGGATCCAGAAGCTGCGTTGCGGCAAGTGCCTCAAGATCTCCAAGTTCACCGTCTTCCTCCCTCCCGCCGGCGGCGTCCCCGTGCTCATGCCCCTCTCCTCCTCCGGCCCTCTCCCTGGTCCCCCTTCCATTGCTGCGTCACGTGGCGGGGCCCAGAGTCAGCAACCCCAGCCTGTGCAGCCGCTGCCGCAGCAGCAAGGGCAGCCGGTGCAAGGGGTAGCACCGATGCAGGCATATCAGCAACAGCAGCAGTTCCCAGTGGCACAGCCCATGCAGCCACAGCAGGTGCGGCAGCAGCCTTCCTCCCAGCTCATGCAGCAGCAGCAGGCAGCGTTGCAGGGTTATGGGCAAGGTGCGCAGGGGTTGGTACAGCAGATGGGCGGATTGAACATGGGTGAGACGTTTAATCAGCAGCAGTACCCAATGGTCGCTCAAATGCCACAAGGGATGGGACAGCAGGGCATGGGACAGCAGGGCATGGGGCAGCAGAGCATGGGGCAGCAGGGTATGGGGCAGTCATATCAGCCGCAGGTTCATGCAGCTCCACACATGCACCATCCACAACAGCAGCAGGCGCCGTCACAGTTCCAGCAGCAGATGGTAGGGGGAGGGCAGCAGCAGATGGTAGGGGGAGGGCAGCAGCAGATGGTTGGGGGAGGGCAGCAGCAGATGGTCGGGGGAGGGCAGCAGTATGCCAACTTTGCACAGGCAGGCATGGCCGGGCCTGGAGGATTCATGCCGCCTCAGCAGCAGCACCAGCAGCAGCAACAGCAGCAGCAGCAGATGCACTTTCAGCAAATGCCAAATCAGCCGATGCAGCAGGTGATGCAGCAGCCGATGAGTCAGCCCACACCCCCCCACGCCGCTCAAAGTCCCGTCCAACCATCAGGCTTCGCAGCTAGCCCGTTATCTCAAAACCTTTCACCCTCCATGCCCATGTACCAGCCAAACGCAGGCCCTCCCCAGCAACAGCAGCAGCAGCCAGGTCACCCGTACCAGCAGAGCCCCATGCATATGCGCACTCACATGGGCAAAATGGCATATGGAATGCAAGCACCCAGACCTCCTCTACCTGGGGGGAGCATAGGGGGGCACTTTGAGAGCGAGGAGGGCCTGCCAAGGCAAGGGTCTGGGAAGCGGTTCCCCAAGCAGCCGCCACAGCCTCCCATGGACCCACAAGCCGCCACCAGGCGCTACCTCACAGGCCCAGGGAAGACTCTAGCGGCTTCCATAGGATTCAGAAGCGCGTCACTGAACGAGCACCAGATGCAGCAGCAGCAGGGGGCGGGGGCGGGGGTGCCTGCGGAAATGCCCTTTAGGCGCACTGCGACTGAGTACAGTGCGCCGCCCGGGAGGGGGGATGCAATGACGGTGGCGCCGAGGAGCTCAACACTGGGCGGCGAAGGGCAGTACCGGCGGAAGGTGTATGTGAACGGGCAGCCTGTGCCGGACAAGCTGGTGTTCCTGGCTGAGAGGCGCATTGGGACGATTGAGCCAGGCAGCTACTGGTATGTTCAGTGCTGCTTTCCTTGGGATAGGTCGTGCTTCTGCTGCGTACTGGGTTTAAGGTAGGAGAGGCTTCAAATGTGTTAGGTTTTTTTTTTTTTAGGGCTCGAATGGACACTGGCCCCAGCTCCCGCATAGTCTTCTCTTTTTCCACCCACCCTGTTTTTCCCACTCTTCTCTTTTTGTTCACCCTCCAGGTACGACTGCCGAGCTGGCTTCTGGGGCCCTGTGGGAGGGCCGGCATACGGAGTCACCCCGGTGAGTTGCTGCCTGGTGGCTGGAGCAGAAGAGGGGGGGGGAGAGGGGGGGGAGGGGAGGGGGTGTTTGAAAGGGAGCTGTTGTAGATCATCTCAAGAAGGCTCTTCTCAGGGCAAATTCCTACAGCCTCGCGTCAGACTAACCTCGCGTTAGACGCGAGGTGACCTGTATTGCCTGCCTCGCATCAGATCACGCAGCACACGCTTGCGAATCGTTTATGGTGCAAAAATTGCATGCGCCCAAAAATAAATTCGTCGTCACCAATGGCAGATCGCCACAGCGATCAAGTTGCCCAGGTTGGAACCACTGCGCGGTCGCATCTCGCCCGCGCGGGAAAGATCAGGAACCAACCAGCAGAAAGCGGCGAACTACAGCGTGAATTTCGCTAACTGGGAAACTCACGGCGAACGTTTTGTCGCATGAGTGAATTCACAAATGGCATCTGCGAAAGCGCAATGCTGTATCATTTCCTGCTTGAAATTTCGGCAAGTTGCATGGCCCTGGTTTGAGTGAACAGTCCTTTGCAAGTGAAACGTACGCATGGGCATCGCAAACACGTTTTGCGACGGTTGGCACGTGAGGCCAAGTCTGCCGCGAGGAAGGTGAGTCTGAGCAGCGGTTCGGGCAAAATGACGAGTCTGACGCGAGGTTAGTCTGACGCGAGGCTGTAGGAATTTGCCCTCAATATCTATGCTCGATTTTCCTTGATTGAATTGTCTGCCATGGCCACATATAGATCCGGTTTTTGCTCCTGTCTTCTTGGCCTCGACAGGCTTTTATGAGGGAGTTTGGCATGCAGCCGATGCAGAGCGACTGCTCTGGAGGCAAGACGAAGGTGTTTGTGAATGGCAGAGAGCTGCATAAGAAGGACCTCGCTACTCTGCAGAAGCGGGGCTTTCCGGACACCCCTGGTGTTCGGTACACTCTGGATGCTGATGGCACAGTATGCAATGAGGCTGGCAGACACCTCTTTGCCATGGGGAAACTGTAAGTGGTAGCACCAGTGATTGTTCTTGCTTGTACCCTTCGTTGTTGACGCCTCGTCAGGGTTTTCGCCCTGCGAACTTCAGTTTCATTGCTGAGTCAACTTTTCTGATCCCTCCTGCCCCTACCATCCTTTCCATGGCCATTTTCTCAGGATGGTGGACAAGAAGAAGGGTATGTACATGGTAAAACCGTGAAGATTCCGAGCTTGTAATGGACCTGGATGGTGGGATAGCAGGATTATTTGGCAATTTTTGACCTAACTTCCAGTAATGCTTCAGGTGTCATGCTAGGTGATAGTGCGGATGTCCAATGGCCACATGAGTTCATAGTCAGCACTCATGACATTCTCTCACTTGATAAACTATGACCTAACATCTTTTCAGGCATGAAATGTAATTACTCGTGCTGAACCTGTTTCTTGTGCCAAAATAATGGATTAATTGGTGGTAAGTAGGTTGAGGAATGAAAAATAAGGAGATCAAGTTTCTGGATAGGCATCTCTTGGACAACACAAGTACATGGCCAGAATCAAACACTGTCCAGGCGAAGTGTTTCGTAACGGTGTCCATGCCTCAAGCCTCTGGTTTGGGCACATTTGTCGCTTCGTTCCGTCAGAGCTGCGAAGCATCGCCACGTATACCCAAGATTCCCGGACTTGCCGCGCATCAGGAGGAACAACAGCCTTCTCCACTGCTTGGGGGATGATGATATTCGAATAACCAGCTAGCCGTCAAGGCTGCTATGGGACGGGAAGGGATTTTATGCACGCACCAACGGGAAGGGAGCTCCCCTCAGCCAAGATCTTCCTTTCCTTCGCACTCTTCGCTCTCCTCCGAGGACATGGTCCCACTCCCACATCTGCACGTACTCCACAAGAGCGACACCATCCTTTTGTAACAGCACCGTTAGGCCTTTCTGCTGCAAACGAGGAATCACCTAGTATTTAGTGGTGACCGTCCATTATCAATGCTTTGGTTAGCTCACTACTTTCTCTGTTTCTAAGGTCACCGTCTCCGTATCGTCATTTGGTCTTAGGCATTGCGAGTCGTCTTGAGATGAGCTTGGCGGGCGCATGCTAACTGGGGATCGCTTTCGGATCCTAGCCCGTGATGGCGACCAGATTTGCTACTCGTATTCTCCGTCCAAGAAAGCAGGTCCGTACTTGAATAATGTAGCGTTTGCGATCAGACCCTCTACAACTCACTGATACAAGACGCCATCGTGACACTTGCAGGACTGGCTACAACCTGGAACGTCCAAATACGCTCTGCTTTTAGAAAGACAGTTCACCGCTTCCTCCCTAGGTACTCCTGCAAGATCAGTCGCGAAGTAGATACTCGGTCATTATTTGGTACTGACAGGAACGCTTTCCTGTGCAGGGGATAAAGATGGCGAAACCCAGAGAAGCCTTCCTGAAAACGCTTCACAGGTTAGCTTTGCTGCTTGATGCATGTGTGATTACCCCGCCAGTAGTCCAGTTTTGATTGAGCCTCGCTGCTCTCTTACAGGAACCTGCTAGGCCAGAGCCATTTGCGGGATTAAAGCCATGGCTTCGGCCTTTGATGCCAAAAGCTGACGGCAGTCTTCCAGAGGCCGTTAAAGTCGCTGCTAAAGCTTCCGGTGTGCAGGATCCGACGGTGAAACGAGTAGCAGAGGGCGTGACATCCACCACACCCACCAGAGTATTCGAAGTGCCCGAGCTCATCGGAAATGACAGAGACCTTCCGGACATGTCCCCTGGAGAGGTCCCTAAGGGTTACATTGATCCCGTTATCCCGGAAGTCTGGGGTCGGGTTCATTCGATCGAGTCCTTTTCAGCAGTGGACGGACCTGCCATTAGGTCCGTGGTCTTCGTGCAGGTAAGGATCTGCGTTCACGTTAATTGGTTCATACTGCCTGTTATTTCTCAGACGAGTGACGGTGATCTCACTGTGTTGCGTGGGAAACAGGGGTGTCTAAGGCGATGTGTCTTCTGTGCCAATCCGGATACCTGGAGGTGGGTTTCCTGTATTCTTTCCTGCCTTCACATTGCGCTGTGGCTCATTTATAAGCATTCACCAGCTCCCAATTGCAGTGTGACGGCCAAGTGCCAACGATTATCATCCAAAGACATTGCTGCACGTTTGAAGAAGAATCTGGCCTACTATGAAGGCGGTGGTGGGGTGACCGTGTCAGGAGGGGAGCCAATGATGCAGCCTCACTTCTGTAGTGCTGTTTTCAAAGAGGCTCATCGATTAGGAATCACGACAGCACTTGACACAGCCGGTAGGTTTTTACGCATGCTTCTCCAGCAATTTCTGCAGCATGGCCGAGCTTGCCAAGCCAGTTTTCTACACGTCTGCCCTGTAAGATTGGGCCTAAGTCGCTCTCGCTCCCTTTGTTCATCTCCCTTTGAGCAGGATATGGAAGGGCAAAGGACTGGGCTGAAGTCCTTCCACACACTGACACTGTTCTCCTGTGCACCAAGGCCATAAATCCGAAGCTATACTTTGACATGGTACAAGTGAAGCAGCAGCTGTTTCTGGACTTCGCAAAAGCAGTGGGAGATTATGGCGTCCCTATGGTCATCCGCTTTGTGCTGGTCCCAGGCATGACCGATACAAAGGAGGAGGTGGAGGGTCTTGTTGAGTGGGCGAAGCAGCAGCCAACGCTGGTTGGGATTGAAATGCTTCCGTATCACAGACTAGGGGTCAACAAGGTACGACTACACTGTGGCAGTGAATGTTGCTTGTGGTGATGAATTGTCCTCAGTCTCTTCCGTTTTTCTGACTGTCGTTCTTTGTTTGATGTGTAGTGGGAAGCACTAGGGCTGAAGTATCCTTTGGATGGAATGGTGCCAAATCCAAAAGAAGTCGTTGATCATTGGCGATCATACATTGCTCTGCAAGGGCTAAAAGTGATGCTTTAGAGTAGTTGTTGGCTGATTGCTGTACATTATGAGTATAGTTCTAAGAATGGATGAAGGGAAGTACGAATTAGTCATGGCACAATTTTGAGATTGAACTGTAGTACTGACACCTGTAGTGTCACTGTACGTGATACGTGAGCGTTCTGGAGCACCAGGGGGATTTTCTTCATATAGCACCAGGGAAGCGAGCGGTGTCAGTTTTCCTTCACAGATCGTGTTCCTGCGAGCCTCTTCCCAGGCAACCCCTTCCCCGACTCGCGCGATACCTCGAGAGCGTGTTCCCAGAAATCCCGTTCAGAATTAGCCCGTTCCAGATATGCGTTCCACCATTCTCGAACGCATAAAAACAGCTCCAGTCGAAAAAGCACTGAACACATTCGCGAATCGCGAGTGTCTGAAAATATGTTCGCCTGGCAAGCCTAACCTTGCGTCGCACCACGCGGAACCGCACTGAACAGTTTTGCGTCAAAATTCGCGGAACTGTAGCGCGCGAGTATGGGAAGAGGCTGCCCGGGAAGAGGTTCCTAGGAACACCCTCTCAGATGCAGCCAGTACATATCCCCCAAGTGCGTACACACACACCAAACACTGATGCGTCGTCAGCCACACGATTTCCTTTCTGAGGTGGATGTTGGCTTCGTCTGACGCGAGGGGTCCGCCATAGCGGTTGGATGCACGTCAGCAACATCTCCGTGCGATCGTCATTTGCCACTGACCAATCATCACCTCCTGCCAAATGTTCGCAGAAGGATCGTCTCCATCCATTCGCCTAAAGGCTGAGGAGAATCCATCGACATTCCATCACCGTCGATCTGGTTTGGAACTGCTGGCTTCAAGAGTACACGAGTGCTGTGAGGAAGGACATAAGTCGTCCCGTGCTTTGCCTTCCCTCACAGCACCCGCTTTGGGATCATCAACCTTGGCATGGAACCAATTTCATCACTAGTATAGTAGGAAAGGCATATGCAACACCAGCGTGCCAAGGGCATTCATTCCAACGTTCTTCAATGTCTTTCCATAATTCATTGATTTGCTTCTGAGACGCCAAGAGAACACAACCAGGCAAAGCCACCCTGACAAACAAGCTTCTAATCGTCCGTCCCGACGCTCACCTTGAAAGTGTCGCTCCTCATATCCTTCCGACATGGCCGGGATCTCAATTACTGCTCTGCTCTCTGCAGTTCCTCCATCACCTCGCGTTTCAACCCTCAAAGCCACCAATGCGACTCCAGGATTTCATTCAAGCTCCGACGAAACAGCCGTTCAAGCATCGCGAACTTACAAGTGTCAGATTGACTCAGCACCGCGTTCGAGGCAAGACCCACTGCAGGCCCCAACTCGTGCCTCTCACGTCTCGCGAGCAGTGGTCAACGCAGACCGCCAATCAGCGGCGACGGTTGATCAGGTCGAGCAGGTCTCAACGACCAATGAACAAGTCGAGCTGGATGAGCAGGAAACTGCATGTGCCTCGCGTGGCTCGTCCGACAATGCCGTCGTATCGTCAAGATCTCCAGAATTTGAATGCGTTCGCGTGACGGAGGATCCACAACTTTGGGTACGAGTTCTCGTCATCATTATCATCGCATCACTTCTCTTCAATGCTAGCTGGCGTCAGCAATTAGCCGTTTAATGGCGTACGCACCTCAAATATTCATTCTCTCTAGCTACGTATTAGTAATCATTAATCTGACCATGGTCGCTACCTCCTCACCTGTTATTCATGATCACGCCAGGCTGCAGCAGCGCTGCGAGCAGATGCACTGTGCGAGACAGAACCGCATGTGAGGTGAGAGGGGTCTTGAACGCATGCTGGTCACGATTGGATGCACATGAAAGCTGCTAATCGAACAGGCAATTGCGTCAGTCACTTGCGTCAAAACACTATTTCAGCCTGTAATTACGTCCTTTTGTGTGATTCTAAGCAAATGGTTGATTGCAGGCTTTGTAGGCACGTCATTTGGCTCCTGCTTCCGTTGAGTTTCACAAGCACTTGTGTAAGATTTCCTCAAAGACTCTCTCTCACCAATTGTTTCATTGCTTATGACGCAGGTTCGTGGACAGCTACAAAAAAAGGTTTACCGAACAGGTAATATGCTGTAGAGAAGTCTGATGTTGCAAACAGTTGACCGAACAAGTAGCCTGATTTGCCAAGTCACAGGCAGCGCAGGCTTCTCTCGCCGTGCTATGAGATCCATCTTCCCCACTCCCCATAGCTTCAGCTCTGTTAACCGTCCCTGCCTCTGTCTCACTGTCTCGCTCCTTCCAGGAATTCCACTCCATGAAGCGGCGCATCAGGGGCAGCACGGGCCAGTCCATCCGCTGCGTCTGTCTTGCTGCCATCCAAACCCAACCAGATGACTCCCTTCAGATTCTCCCTGACAACATCATGCAGCAGGTTCTGCATGTTCCTCCTGCCTCTGCCAGTCCCACCATTCACATGAACGGCTCTTCAATTGCAACCCCGGAATGTGTGCAAGCAGACAAGGAAACGAAGTTTTTGGAGCATATGCTGGGGGAAGCAGGAGCGGGGAGGGAGATGGTTGAACGACCAGAAGGTTTCAGGCAGGGAGGTTTTGTAGCAGCAGGAAGTGCGACTGGAGGGGTTGTAGCGAAGCAGAAGGTGACAGAGCTGGAGAGAGTGATGGGTACTCTTGACGTCAGCCTAAGGCGGCTGGGTTCCAACGAGATATTCCCCGGGGTGAGCAGCTCACAACTTTGTTTCAGCCGTGAAAATGTTGCTCTCAGAATTTTATGAGCCACACGTCGAGCACATGTGCCTGCCACTTCTTCTCCATCCGCTGCTTGGTGCTTGCCCGTCTAAGAGATGAGATACTTCTTCTCTTCCTTGCCCGCTCGCTTGCAGGTCGAGCGCCCTCCCGAGGCATCTGGTTTTTTTGTGTCCCTGCCTGACATATCGCTGCCTGACATATCCTTGCCTGAGTTATTGCTGCCGGACACCTCCACTGCACTCGCAACAATGCAGACCGCCCTCAAGGACCTCCAGGTGACCTCATTTCTCTGGGTGACACCATCTCTCTCCAGGTGGCCTCATCGCTCCTTTTCTGTCCAAACTGGTTCTTCCCCTGAACAAGCTCTCTGTCATTCTCTCTTTTGCTTTGCCAACTGACTGAGTTTCACTCTCAGCTCGACTCAAGCAATGCTCCCAAACATTGCACGAAACTAATACAGGCCTTAACCCCATTGAACCAGCATGCTCACTCTTCCCTCTAAACCACCCATTCCTTGTCCCCCTGCTCTCCCCTCCATGACCAACGCCTCCCTCACCATGCCAGGCAGACGTGCTCAGCTCCACTGCCACCCTTCCCTCGTCCGCCCTCACTGCTCTCTCCACCACTGCCAACCGCCTCCAATCCGCTGCCACCGGCCTGCAGGCTGCTGTGAGCGACATTGGATCGGCTGTGAATGGCATTCCATATGAGATCCGCTGGTACCCTTCTACCCTGCCTGCCTCTGCTTCCACTCTCCTCAGCAACGCCCTCACTGACCTCCAGGTAACCTTGCTGCCCTTGCTGCCTCCAGGATATGCTCAGATTCATTTCTAGGTTATACGGATTGTAGGCATTGTACCAGCTTTTTCGACCTTATTGCCTTCTCATTTGGCTTCTGTGGGGCTGTACAGGGCGCATGGCAGACAGTGGCACAGGAGAACGAAGAAAGTGTCCGTCAAATGACGAGTCAAGTAGCCCCTGCCGTTTCGACAGAGCAAACTGAGAAGAGCCAGTTGCAGGGACCAGTGCAGCAGAAACAGCATGAGCCAATTGTGGAACAGCAAGTACAGCAGCAGCAGCAGCAGCAGCAGCAGCAGCAGCAGGAGCAGGAGCAGGAGGAGGAGCTGGAGGGGTATACAGGGCAAGTAGGGATGGAGCGGCCATGCTATGCATACATATCGAATGTATGCGTGTCGAACAAATTCAGGCGACGGGGCATTGCTGCAGCTCTCATGCGTGCTGCAGCTGACGTTGCGGCAGAATGGGGTGAGATGAGAGGGAAGGATGCTGGGAGAACGGGGGTAGTACGTAAAGGTTTTGTGGGGGGCAATGTTTATCTCCCATACATGGTTGTTTGTTCATGCACTCAACACTCTCTCTGCCTTCATTCACCTGTGTGCATGGTGTGTGCACTTGTGTATGTGTGCGTGTGTGCTCGCCCTCAGGTGCTGACGAGGTGTATGTTCACGTGCATGCGTCCAACACAGCAGCACATCATCTCTACCACCAGCTGGGCTACCAGGTACCTACACCCCTTGCCCAAAGCAACGGCTGCTAGTGCCAAACACCCCATGTAGGTAGTACTTGTACCTCTTTCCTGTCTGATTCTTCATCAAGGTTGTCTGCTCATTTTCCTTTCCTCCCCCAGTTGCTGGACATCCCAACAGCTCCCACTGGCCACATCTTCACTGCATGGAAGCCAACTGGCAGTCAAGCTTCTCTTGATGACACTCTGCTGCTGCGCCTGCCACTCAACCGCAACACACAGTTGCCAAGATGACGAATGAACGGCAGAAACAGGAGTGTGCCCTGAACCCTGCTCATTGCTCTCTCATACATTGTGGCTTGCTCTCTCAGGCAGACGTTCTTTGCACAGCAGAACCAACTTATTTTATTCATTATGCAGCAGGTCAATAAAGAAGTCGCACAGCAAGTCCTCATACCCACGCAACTTGGCATAGCCTGGGAAGTAGTTGACATCGATAATGAAGAACCCGTTGGGGCATGCAGCAGAGCGCACGATATCTGCATTGAACAGCCTCAAACCCAGGTGCTTCCTCAAGTGCTCTCCCAGTGCGTCTGCAAAGCCATCAGGCAGAGGGCCGGGCCAAAGTTCATCGGTACCCCTGTCTACGTTGCTGCTTGTTATGCTGGCAGTGCTGGAAAGCTCAGAGGGTTGAGGCACAGTGGCAGTCATAGGGGCATTTGATACTTGAGAGAAGGGTAAGTACCCAGGGGAAACAGAAGCCTTGCATTGAGATGGAGCTACATTGGGAAGGGATGGGCGAACCTCACACCGCACGGAGGAGCCGATAACATAGAGCTTTGTGAGACGACCTCCATGGTTGATGAACTGCTGAAGGACAATGGAAGGTTCTTCACAGGTTACAGCAGGAGCTGGGATATCGGCAGTGGTGGAAGCCATGGTGGAGGCGGCAGCAGCAGCAGAGGCTGGGGAGGTCATGGTGGTGGGTATGGCAGCGAGGGAGTGAGCGAGGGCAGAGAGGCCATGCGTGTTGAAGACAAGAGAGAGGGAGTGAGATGCCGTGCTCCCATTGGCCTCCACTGGTTTGGCCACTAGAGGAAAAGAAAGACCCTGATTCTGCAGGACTGCTTGCAGAGCCGAGGAACCACCCGGCCCATCTTGGATTCCTGCTAGCCGGCTTAGCTCGCTCACAGTGAGCACCGTCTGCTGCGGCACACACACATAGTACCCCGGTACTATCTCCCACCACCGCCCCTCTCCTTCGCCTTCACCTCTTTCCGCACCTCCCGTCCTTTCCGCTCCAGCTGCTGACTTCTCTTTCCCTGCCAACTTCCAGCCTTCAGTGGCCTGAGACGTGTCAGCATCAGGAAGAAGGCCTTGGAGCATAGAAGCGCGGTCGCACACGCGAGCGATTCTCTCTGGCGGGTCCACGATTCGCCCAGCGAGAGTAGGGAATCGCGCAGCTAAGATTCGCAGCTGATCAGCCCACTCCGCTGTGAGAACCTTATGCAGCACCGCATCATACGGCGCTTTCTGCGGGACCCCATGATCGGCGGCAATATCGTTTTCCTCGCTACTATTCTGATACTCGAGAAGGTTCTGGAAAGGATCGACAGGGACGAGTTCGATGCCCTTCGCGAGGCATGCGGCGATCAACGAAGGCGTCAGGAATGTCCGCACCTTCTTCGGTGCGAAAGCGCATGCGATGCGGTATGCTGGCAGCGACGGACGGACAGGATTGCTAGTGGAGGGCTGAACCAGTGGTGAGTTCATCAGACGAGCGCTGGATATTGCCGAACAAGGTTTTGGCTTGCATGTGCTCAACTAAGTGGAAGCATGCTAGGAACAAGGTTTTGGCACAGAAAAGTGCTGCTGAGTCGGAGCAAAAAATTTACAGCCACACGACACGAGTGAGGTATTTCACATTCTCCAGTTTTACCATGCTACAGAAAATGTTCGGGTTCACTGTATCTCGGGATATCATACACGATAATAGCCAGTGGTGCATATCCCAGACATGAAAATTCAAATCAACGGCCACAAATGACTCCCGCCTTCAATTTCGTCCTGCAAAACCCAGTTCTGACCGCCTCGCCTTGCCTTCTCCCAGCAGGCAAGCACTTCCGGCTTAGGGCGGGTCCAAAAGTTAATTTTCGCAGAATACCATACCCAATCATTCTAGTCTGTTATTCGAACGCTTTGAAACGCAAGGAAAGCTACTCCACCGTAATCAGACGTACTATTTGGACCCGCCCTTAGCTTGTTCCTCTGGTTATTCCTCAAGTGCTGTTGATCAGTAGCAGGCTGGTTTCCTGATCTTCGCTTGCTTTCTTTCTTTGATTTTCGCTTCTAGCCAACCCCCCACCTCCCCCCGTGTCATGGCGGATATATTTGAGCAAGAGGAGGAGGCGATGACTGCAGAGGAGTACGAGGAGAGAGTCGAGGTACGTTCGTTCATTCCTTGACCCGACGGGCCTTGCCTTGAAACTTGTAGTTATGATCTTGTTCCAGTATCCGTTCTAACTTCACGGCGTCCGTAATAGTTTCTTATGATTTGTTTCCCCGTGTTGGACGCTCGGCGCATGAACCGCACTGACCGTTTCAGGAGGCGCTCGCCGTACTCGGAGCGGACGATCCTGACAAGTGCACATATGACATGGGCTACCGTAAGCGGCAGGCTCTCTATTCCTGCCTTACGTGCGTGCCTCCGCCCAAAATTCCAACTCTGCCGAAGGAGACCGAGGGAAGTGAAGGAGAAAGAGGAGCAAGCAGTCGAGTGGACCTAAAAGACATATTGTCGGGTGATTGGAATCCAGCAGGAATCTGCACTGCATGCTCGTTGAAGTGCCATGATGGCCATGAGGTGATACATCGTTCCATCAATTTTACCCGTCGCCGCTGCCTTGCCCAGCCAGCACTACTGCAAATTCGTCCCTCACACATCCTGCTCTTCCCCTACGATTTTCCCCAAATTTACAGCTTGTGGAGCTCTACACGAAGCGTCGATTCTGCTGTGACTGCGGCACATCCAAGTTCCAGGGGTCAGTTGCTCCGTCATGCCAGCTCCAGCCTGAGAAAGAGCCTTTGAACGAGCGCAACGAGTACAGCCAGAACTATGCGGGTGTATATTGCAACTGTCGGCGGCCGTTTCCTGATCCAGAGGCTGAGGCTCGAGGGGAAGATGAGGACATGACTCAGTGTATCGTGTGTGAAGATTGGTTCCATGACCACCATCTAGGCCTTGAGCCTGGGTTTGAGGTATATTCCAGGAAGGTGTTGTGTTTTGGTAAGTGCAGCATATGCTGAACTTAACTTTCAGCTCTGTCTCCTTGCAGGCCCCCGAGCATTTCACCGACCTGATATGTGGCCACTGTGCTTCCACCAAGTGCCGATTTTTTAAGCTTTATCCTCACCTCCTGGTGGCTCCAGAGAGTGTTAGTGATGCTCCTTCAGATGGGGATGGCAACAAGCCTAAAGCAGTAACCAATGAGAGCGATGATGTCAACGGGGATGACGGTCCAGGCAGTGGAGTGTGTGGTGATGTCTCAGAGGCGGCATGCGGACATCAAGCAGCAGAAGTTGTTGACGCTGCAATATCCAAACAACCTGGTTTGCCTAATGGAGGTGGTCCTGACGTATCTGCTGGTCTCGGGTCGGCGGTGGCACACAGTGAAGCAGACTGCAAGCTTGCCTCTGCTTTGGGAGGGCAAACTATAGGCTCCGCTTTCAAGAGGGCGATCGGTGAATCAACAAGCACGGCTAATGTGGAACACCCGCTCGCGGATCGGGATGTTGCTGATTGTTCAAGCAATGTTGTTGCAGACGCCAAAGCCATTGCAGACCTGGCCAAAGCGGAATTTGGCCCTCTCTTTCTTACAGAAGGATGGAGGGCTTCAATCTGCAGCTGCCGACAGTGCACCAGGTATAGTTGGCATGAAACTCCTGAAACTCCTTTATTTGTGTGTGTGTTGGCATTGACTTACAGTAGGCCGTAACGTTCTTCTTATCAGGTTCTATGAGGAGCAAGGCGTTGACTTCCTGGTTGATGTGGAGGACTCCATCAAATTCTACGAGGACGAGGCTAAGAAGATTCGGCAGCAAAAGGAGGAAGAAGCTAACGCACAGGTTGAAGCTCAGTTTCAGAGCATGGACCGGGTTGCCCAACTGGAAATCATTCATGGCCTGAACACCTTCAAGTCTGATTTTGCGAAGTTTCTGGTAAGTCTGATCACCACTAGTTTGCCATCAAAGTTGAACCTGTTCAAATTTTCCTATGGCATGCATCAGCCCTTTCAAATGCTGCATTGGCACAAACCCGCTCCTCTTCTCCCTTCCCCTCCTTCCCCCTTCGTTGCGGCATTCGTTCCACCCCTTGCAGGAAAAGCATGCAGGCACTGATCATGTGATAACTGCACAAGATGTTCAACAGTTTGCGGAGGAGCAGAAGGCAAAGCGCCCACGTCGTTTGTGACGCTGAAGTACATGAAGTTTGTGACATGTCTTGGCGTTGCTGCCTTCGTTGATGTCCTGGTGGTCACCTTCAGTTCAGACCCAACGCAATGTGTAGGAATGCATCATGCATGAATGCTCATGCATGCATCTGAGTCACATCACTAGTGTACAGAATGTTCATTTGCTGAATCGACGAATGTTTAGATGAGTTTGCTGAGACGTTTTCTCAATCTTTAGAAGGCTTCTGAATGTCGGTTGAAGATTTCTGCTGCAGTGAAAGAATTATTATAAAACCAAAACAGTTCCTGGTGGTACCAATCGATCGAGCTTCACCGTTGAGTTGATGTGGTACCTCAATAATGGAGAATCAGATAAGTTGGTGCAAGCTAAAGAATCTAAAGATTGGCAAAACGAGCACAAAGGCGATGCTCAGCTGAGACGTTTTCTGGGCTACATGTACAGTGAGCCTCGTACTGGGCTCATTGGCAAGTGAAGCCATGACAGATGGAGAGCCAGATGATCAGGGCCAGCACCACCAAAATGCCAATCACAACAGCCTTAACCTTCATGTTCTCCCACCACATTTTCTTCTTGATCTCAGTGCCTTGCCTCTTGAATTGACTAGCCTGCATAGAGTAACATGTTAGCTCCAGTCAGAACTTTAGAGATTAAAAGCTCATTGAGCCAGTGCGCATCATCCCTTTGACATACCTGAGTGGACAGAACGTCTGCCTTCTCCGCCAGCAGCTCCATCTTCTCGCCTCGTTGTAAAACCTGGAACACAAATGCGGCAGGTTAAGATGGCGTTCAATTCGTCAAATGCTACTGCTTCCCTGATCTTCTAACTGATGCTCCAACTCACCTTTTCTATGTTATCCTTCATCACACCCTTCACTTCAGCCACTTGTGCCTTTATCTTGGCAAACTTGCTCATTTCCTCAGGGTGCTCAGCCACGTACTTCATATGCTCCTTCAGCTTCGGCCTGGGGAGAGTACAGGTCACATGAGTGATCCAAAACGAAGATATGACGTTAAACATAAAAGCGCAGCATTCCGCAGCCCGAAAACTCACCCAAACTCCTTGTTCAATGCGTGGGCTCCAAGATTTGCAGCCTTGCTGGCATATCTGGCGTTGAAGTCATCCTTGATGCGTTCCAGGAAGGCAAAGATAATTTGGCGAGTGACGTCTTGGTCCGCGAGGACCATGTATGCTGCAGATTCACAATCGGTACGTTTAGGTCACGGAGAAAACACATAAGACCGTACGAATTTCATTCTAGATCCGATGAGACCGTACCATATCCGTTCTCCAGGAGATAGTTGAGTGTGTGGCCACCGTGCGGGAAAGTGAACTTGTTATTTTCTTGAGGCATCTTCTCCAGGCACTGAAGAGCGATGGTGTTGAAGTTTCCTTTGAAAGAGGTGTATTCAGCGAGGACTACAGTGCCCCTGGCCACGAAAGCATAGATGAGCTGACCCATGGCGACCTCTCTGGAAGAGTTAATAAGAAAAGCAAAAGTCAGGAGCGTAAGCTTGACACTTCCACGAGACCAGAGATAGAGCCCTGCTCGATAGGTATAATCAAGCTCTGAGAGGAACTATCCTGAGATGCCAAACGGTGTGGAGGAAAGGAACAAGAATGATGCTGGATTGGCAAGAGTGGAGATCTCTAGGGAGCATGAAGCAGATGCTGAGGAAAACCTGGGGAATGTCTTCAGGAGACATCTGAGGGGCTCCTGCCGCTAAGCTGTGTAGCGCAAGGCTTCCCCTTCCCCCCGGCGGACGCGCCAACCGCATTCTGAAGCAGCTGTGTACAGAAGCGCATGGTGTCGCTCCGTGTGTCAGGGGGCAGACAGCTGGGCGCGAGGCCCTGGTTCGCAACTTTGCGCGCAGACGCCTCTGGCATTACAGTAGCCCTAGACCTCGCTAAAGAGAAAAGGGCTGTTCGTGTCTGGAATGGGGAAATTGTAATATAGCAACAAGCTATATATTGTAATGGAATGTGGAGATTTTGTGCTGCACGAGGATAAACTAATTCCTCTTTTGTCAGCCACTTCTCACAGGCAAGCCTCAGGGCGTGTCACATGCCTGCGAACGTTTTCGCTCAATACCGTACAGAACCATTGTAGGTTGTTTATCCATCCCTCTGAATTAAAAAAGCGCCTCACCCAACCGCAATCAGATGTATGCTTCGGTCACACCCTGATTAGGGGACAACTTGCTCCTTCGATCATGCCCTCTACTGCAAATAAAACCGTACATATTCCCCCTCTTATTTTCTACGTCTAAGTTTCTTACCAACCGTCGCACGAGTAAGGAGAAACCACAGCGGCAAAAACTTCCCATTTCGCCTCTCTCGCTTCCAAGGATCATTATCCCTTCGTCGTTATAGTTTGCGCGGGTCGATAAACCTCTCGGCAGCCATGAGCGACGGTCATGGTGGTGCGCCCGAGCCAGAACCAGAAACTCAGGATCCGAAGACGGCCGACGGGGGATCGGACGAGGAGGAGGAGGAGGAGGAGGAGGACGCTGGCGGGATGTCGGACGGGCAGCAGGAAGGCTCGGGCGGCGAGTCGAAGGACGGGGGAGGGGAGGCAGCGTACGGAACGGGGAAGAAGAAGAAGAAAAAGCAGGTGGGAAGCGGAAAGCCTGTTGCTGAGCAGTCTTCGAACGCTCTCCTTTGGCTTGTCCCACACCTGTCTTTTTTATCTCCTAGTACTGACCTTTTTTTCCAAACATTCATTTTTCATTCGTCACTATCCTGCTTCCTTGGCGCATTTCCTCCAGAAGAAGCGCAAGAAGAAGGGCGCAGGCGGGGGATCCAGTGACGCCGGCTCCGCTTCCCCCCACGCTTCTCCGCCCACCTCCCCTTCCGGCGTTGCTGCGCCCGCCGCGCCGTTCCCCCCCTCGCCGTCCGCGGACTCCCCCTTGTTCCAGCCGGACCTGGACGACATGCTGCCCGTCGAGGTGGCGGAGAAGAGGTGGGGCGGGGGGGGGAGGGGGAAGAAAACGGGGGAAGGGTTAAGGGGGGGGGGGGGGGGGGGGGGGAAGGGGAGGGGGAGATGGCGGACAGGGGGTATCCCTGACATGAAAGTTTAATCGCTCAGCGTGATGCTCTAACTCATCCCTCGTCCTATCGACTCCTTTCGCCTCTCCCCCCCCCCCCCCCCCCCTCCCTCCCCTCCCCGCGGTTCCATCAACCCCTCACCTGTTGGAGTTTCCCCCCACCAGGTTCTCTGCAGCGCTGGAGTCGATGCGCAGCAAGGCGGACCTGTGCATGTGGGTGCAGCTGGCGCGGTGCCGCGTGGGCGACAAGAAGCTGCGGCGCCTCACGGACGCGCTCATCCACTGCGAGACAGTCACCTCCGTGGACCTATCGGGGAACCTTATATCGGATGCGGGCCTGCGTCAGCTCGCCTGCGCGCTCTCCGCCCCCAGCGCCGCGCCGGATTTGATCTCGCTGAACGTGAAGCGCAATCCGATCTCGGCCTCTGGGCGGTCGTGCCTGGCGAACCTGCAGGCGGTCCGGAAGCTCGTGAGGGTGCGTGGGGCTGGTGGGTGGGGACTTGGGGTTGGCTGGGATTTATGGAGTGAGGTCAATCAAGCTACTCTGGGAGGAAATGTGCTCTTCGTTGACTTCCTGAGGGATGCTGCTACGGTTGCTGCAGCTCCCCTTGTCATGTCTCGTCCTAAACAGGTGCCTCTGTCAACGTGTCTATGACTTAGCTTTCTGAGGCCGTGCTTTCTGAGGCCGTGCTTTCTGACGCCGTGCTTTCCTCTCAAAAGTTTCACACCACTGATGTTGATGTCCCTCGCTTCTCCTGCAGATAGAGTACGAGGAGCCTGCAGCAGCAGCGGCACAGGAGAAGAAAGGCGCACAGGGAGCAGCGGGGCAGGGGATGATGGACGCGCGGGGCTTTGAAGGCGGGGAGAGGATGGGGGGGGCTGCACCCAGCAAAGCTAGCAACCCGCAGATCAGGGTGGGTGAAGTGAACGGGGAACGGGGGAGATGGATGGGTGGGGGGTCAAAACGGGGGGATGAGAGAGCGGAGATGGAAGGGGTCAGGTGAAAGGGGGGGTGGAATGGAGGGATGCTTTTCAACTTCTAGTGGAAAATGTTTTTATGCTGCTCCATGTTCTTTTTTTTAGATGTTTCTTACTCCTTCCACTTCCTCCTTCCTCACAGATCGATGCCGTGGTCCGTTTCATCAGGGAAGCATCGGAGAAGCTTCAGCAACTTGCCCCCAGCGACAGCAGCACACCAGGCAGCAGCGCCACGTCAGCAACAGCCGTCGCCTCGCGCGTGTTTGACTCGGCGCTCATGGTGGAGGCGATGGAGGATGTGGTGGAGCTGGTGGACGCGGACCTGCGCCGCAACCCCTCCAAGTCCTACCACAACTCGCCCATTGCCAAGCTGCCTCTTGTGAGCGCAGTGGCTGTGGTCGCTTGTGTACCTCCCTGCTTAGCTGCCTCGCTTGTGTCACTCCCGCACGTCCCCGTGGCCCAACCACCCACACACAATTATAACCACTCTCCCATCTCTCTTCCTGCTTCTCTCCTCTCCACTCCCCTCCGCCACCCCCCTCCCCGCTCCCCTCCACCCCCCCCCCCCCCCCCGGCCATCTTCCACCCCCCCCAGCCGCTGCGTCTGGTGGTGGAGAATCTGCCCGCGTTCGTGTCCCTGCTGGAGATGCCCATGCCGCCGCAGCTGTGCCAGCGCAAGGTGGCAGAGCCGGCAGCGGGGCGGCACCGCATTCTGGCCGTGCTGCTGCTGCGCAAGGTGCTGGGGGCGTGCGGGCGGGCCGTGGACGACAGGCTGGCGAGGGAGGGCGCGGGGAGGAAGGTGGCTGCACTGTTGTTTGACTTTCCCTGGAGCAACGTGCTGCACCATGGGGCGTGCTGCTTCCTCATGGTATGTGCTGCTTCCTCATGGTATGTGCTGCTTCCTCATGGCATGTGCTGCTTCCTCATGGTATGTGCTGCTTCCTCATGGTATGTGCTGCTTCCTCATGGTATGTGCTGCTTCCTCATGGCATGTGCTGCTTCCTCATGGTATGTGCTGCTTCCTCATGGCATGTGCTGCTTCCTCATGGTATGTGCTGCTTCCTCATGGTATGTGCTGCTTCCTCATGGTATGTGCTGCTTCCTCATGGTATGTGCTGTCTTGGGAAAACAAGCTCCCTTGTCTCCCCTTCTCCTCCTCCCCCCTCATTGTGATCTGTGGCATTTCCCCCCTGCCTGGCTTTCCCGATTCAACGCCTTCTCTCTCCGCTTCATCAGTCCTTTGGTTACCTTGGCACTTCTCCCCCCTTCCCCCCTCCCCCCCGGCCCCTCCCCTCCACCCCTCTCCCCCCTCCCCTCCCGGCCGTGGTGCTGCCCCCGCCAGTCTGCCTTGGAGCGCCCCAACTCGTCCCTCTCCTCATCTCTCCTCGAGCCCCCTCCCTCCGACGACTCTTCCTCCTCTTCCACCATCACCCATGCTGCCTCCTCTCTGCCAGCTGCTGCCACCACCACCACCACTACCACAACTACGAGCAGCGCACCTGCTGCTGCCGCTGCGTCGGGCACTGGTGAGGATGCTGGTTCTGATGCTGCCACTGCTGCTGCTGGTGCTGCTGCTGACACTGGTGGTGCGACGGGCGCTGCTCCTGCTGCAGACTCCACCTCCTCGACTTCACCTTCCGCCTCAGCTCCCCCCTCCCCCTCCCCCGGAACTCCGCCCACCAGTGCAGGGGGGGATGAGGGGGCTGTCAGGAAGGCACGGGGGAGTGGGCAGGGGGAGGGGGAGGCGGACCCTAGGCCCCAGGTGGAGGCGGAACCAGAGGCCAAGCGAGGGAGAGTCAATGGGGAGAAGGGGGAAACAGGGGAGGAAGGGACAGGCGCAGCAGCGGAGCCGACAAATGGAGGGGAGGAAAAAGCTGGCAGCAGTGGTAGTGCTGCCAGTGGGGAGGTCACTGATGAGGCTGTGAGTAGTGGGGCTGCAAGTAGTGAGTATGGGCCAGGAGAGAAAGACGGGGAGGGAGCAAATGATAAGGGCGAAGGGGAGGGAAAGGGGGAGAACCAGGGGGGGGAGAAGGGGGAAGGCAGCGGGGAGGGTGAAGCGGAGAAGCAGAGGGAAGCAGCAGAGGCGTCGGTCCGCAAGGTGTCTCCAGGGCCCATGGCCCTGCCTGAGTGGTTGGCTGTGACCGCTGCTCCGTGGCTCAATACACCCATCGGCAAACGACCGGGGTAAGGCTTACCAGGGGGGGAAGCAGGAAAAGCCGAGTCAAGATACATGGCCGAACGTCGCGTCGTGTTCTAGTCAGTGAATATTCTAGAGCCAAGTCACGTGATCGGGCTAATTTCATGCCTTTGTGTGCTTACCTCTGTGTGTGTGTGTGCGTGTGCGTGTGTGTGTGTATGTGTGTGCGTGTGTGTGTGTGTGTGTATGTGTGTGTGTGTGTGTGTGTGTGTGTGTGTGTGTGTGTGTGTGTGTGTGTGTGTGTGTGTGCATGGTTGTGTTGTATGTGTGTGTGTGTGTGCATGTTTGTGTTGTGTTTGTGTGTGTGTGTGTTTGCATGCTTGTGTTGTGTGTGTGTGTGTGTGCATGTTTGTGTGTGTGTGTGTGTGTGTGTGTGTGCATGTTTGTGTTGTGTTTGTGTGTGTGTGTGGGTGGGTGTGTGCATGTTTGTGCTGTATGTGTGTGTGGGCCTGTCTCTCTGTCCACAGCCATGCAGGGCCCATCATTCAGCTCATGTTTGACATCAGGGGGAGAGCAACCACCAGCGCCCCTCTGCAGGTACGCAGCTTCCTCATCATCTCACTTCCACTCCCCCCTCCCTCCCTCAAGCTCTCCCCCACACTCATGCTCTCCCCCCTCTCTACATTCCTTCCCCCATCTCCCCCCTCCTCCCTCCCTCCCCTTCCGTCACCCCACCCCTCGCCCCGCATCACCTCACTGTCTGAGCGCCTCCCTCCTCCCCATCCATGGCAGGCGAAGCTAGATAAGCTGCCCGAGTGGCAGGCGTTTGCCCAGCTGGGGGGGCAGTTGGACGAGCTGCTCTCCCAGCAGCACGGAGTGCTGTGTGGGCCCAAGCCAGTGGTGCCGGGCAGCGATGCAGCTGACATGGGGACGGGCAGCGGCGGGCAGAGCATGCTGTTTGGGGAGCCGGACCTGCCACCATCCGTGCTGGGGAAGCTGAGAGCCATCTATCTTCAATAAAGGAACACTGGCTAGCAGCAGGGGAAGTACAGTAGTCATGTTTGACGAAGGGTGCTCCATATGTTGCATCCTATGCTAGGTGAGCATTGAGAGGTGTTGGATAACAGTGATTAAATCGAGTGATCGTTAGAGTCGTTTTTTATTACTTCCCCAAAGTAATTGTAGGAAATGAAGTGTTGGCGTACGAGTGGATATATGCATCCAGCAGTGTAGTTACAAAAATGACATTGACTTCTAAGACAGGACACTGTCCATCCCTCCCATTCATCTGCACGACCTTGCTGCTGCGCTTGACCTACGTGGCAGACTGACAGCACTTAGTCAAGTGCTGCTGCTGCTGCTGACGCATTGCACATCCGTCCGCTTGACCCCACCGCCCCAACAAGACAATTTTGTTGTCCGTCAACAGTGGCCTGATCGCGGCAAGCCCAATGGAATTGAGCCGACGCAAAAATTGCGGTGATGGGGAGGAAGAGTCCGTTTCCGTTGCGACGCGCCGAGAGTCCAGCGCGACAAAAGACGTGACTTGAAAGGCGTTACAGCTTTCTGCCAGTCGAAAGGCCAGAGCGGCTCACTTTCGGAGGAGGAAATATCAGTTAGGTCACGAAGGATGCTGTAGTGTGTCTCCCCGCGCATCACTGTTTACGAAGTCCCGAGTTCCAGCGACGCGCGTCCGCCATGGAATTCCACCTGTCAGCACCAGATACGCAACAGTCGCCCGGTCACTTCGTTCTGCTCTCACGCGCCGCTTCCGAACCCTGTTCTCCCGCCGCATATCGCGCTGAGGACCACAGCCCGCCGTTTAAAGCTCGCTGTATCCGCCCGAAACCAGCAGTATTAGCAGGAACAGATAGTAGCGTGACGGCGCCAGTCGCGGCGCAATACCCGCCCGTGATACCGTTGCAAATCACCCCGCCGGACATGCTTCCGTCGCTGACAGACGTGGTAAACGCTGACGGCCACACGTGGCTGAAATACGGCGAGAAGCGAATCAGCAAGAACACCGTCATGAGGTTCGTCTGGCGCTGCCGTCCGAGGGAGTCCCTCTCAGCCTCGGCATGCTGCTTCCTCCCGCATGCTGCAGTTTCCTGCATACTGCTCGCTCTCGCATACATTCTACCCCTCCAGTGCCCCATACTACCTCTTTCTCCCCTCCAATCTCACTTGCTCGCTCCCTGCCTTCGGCCGTACGATACTCCCCAGGTCGTACTACAAGTGCTCGTGGTCGCGCGCTCTCCAACCGTGTCGCGCCACCAAGACCGTCGACACCGACCCCCGGCGCCCGCAGCGCGCGGTCGTCCGCGTGCACGGCTCGCACAACCACGCCCCGGGCGCCGCCTGCCCCCGCTCCGCCTGCCCCCGCTCCGCCGCCCGTCGAGTTCCGCCGCCGCTCGACATCCCCCCCGCCTCCCCTTCCGCCCTCCGCGCCAAATTCTCCGCCAATGCGGCGACGAGAAACCCAGCGACCGCTGCCGAAAACTGGCCGGTTTCGCCACAGTTCGCGAACAGTCAGCCCGTGACTCCGAGCATGCCGTCGCCCATGTCGGGAGATTCGCCCAGCGGGCCGTTCGGCGTGTCCCTGTCGTTCCACAGCACCAGCAGCCCCGGCGCCAGCCCTCTCGCCAGCCCCCTCAGCGACATGGCCGCTCCCACCACGGCGTGCGACCGACCCGGCAGAGCGCGAGTGAGCGACGTGGCGCTGACGGGGCGTGGCGAGGGTGGAGGGGCGGAGGGACGGCGCGTGGCAGACATGATGGCGGTCGACAGCGAGACGCTTGGTGGTGCTGCTGTCCCGGGCCGTGCTGCCGCTGGCGGTGCTGCTGCTTACCCGGGCGGTGCTGCTGCTTACCCGGGCGGAGCTGCTGCTTACCGGGGCGGTGCTGCTGCGTGCTGCTTTGTGGACGCCTCAGCTGGCGTTGTGAGCACCAGTGATGGTCGTCTGGCGGCGGAAAGACCAGTGACGCTGAGCTCGCTTGTATCGGAGCTGCAGGCAACGAGGATGGGCGGTCCGGCGTGCAGCGCGGCGGGCCAGCATGGGAGGCGAGAGAAGGCGGGTGGGATGCGAGGGACGACGGGTGTGGCGCGTGCGAGGGCGGGAGAGGCGGTGTTTATGCCTCCGAGTTTTGGCTGGCGGGGTGCAGGTGGTGCTGCTTGTCCTGCCGTTGGTGACCCTGCCCGGCACAAGACGGAATTCAAGGAGGAGGAGCAGGAGCACGAGGGTCCGTCTCTGGACCTCTCCCTCGGCACCCCCGGCTCACAGCACGGGCGAGAGGTCCCTTGCCCCGGCACGTGGGGGACGGAGCTTGCCGCATTGGAAAGAGCGGGGCAAGACGCTTCGTTACAAGCAATGACAGTAGACGCAGCAGCAGCTGCTGCAGGGAACGCCCATGCTCTGCAGCCAGCATTCACACAGGAGCCAGCCCCTGCAGGCACCCAGATGTACCCTGCCTTGGGAGCTGCCCCGGGCCGTGGAACAAACTCAGTTGACTTCACTGTGGCTGCTCAAGGCGCTGGCTTGGGAGTTGGGATGGGCGGCCTTGCGCCGCAACACCAGCTCTGGCTGCCACAGAGACACCAGCCCCAGCCTCAGCAGCCTCGGCCGCAGCAGCTGCGGCAGCAGCCACGGCATGTGGGGATCGAGGCGGATGAGCCAGATGCTGCAACATGTGTTCTTCTGGCAGCGGCGCTGCTCCAAGCTGCTGTGAATAAAAGGCAGCACCACGTGTGACACTGTCATATCTGTAAATGCATCAATATAGAATTTCCTTGCGTTGTTTTTATGAAGGTCTTGCATATAGGTAAATAAGTTACCTTATTTACTGCAAGTGTAGTGCATTAATAAATCATTTGCTTTACTGCTACCGGGTCTCTCGATACTTGTGCACAAACGAACATTTCACTTGTGGGCCTTGATGCATCAATATTGGCCCCATTCCTCTTGGAAACGCCGCATTGAGACAGTGAGACATGGCGCGTTCCGACACGCGATCCCAACGCAACGCGACATCCCGAGTTTGGCGCGCGTTTCTAGCAGGGCTCGGAGCGGCAAGGGGGCTAGCGCCCTCTGCGTTGCAAGTCAGGCAAATTCCAGCCTCCTAATATTCCCCATTCTCCCTCTCACTCTCTCTTCGTTTGCTCCGAGCAGACTGCTTTTGGTAACTCGCGCCTTACCTCCCTTCCCTCCCTCCTGGTCTCGTTCACTTCCCCCTTCTCCCCAATCTACGTGTCACCCGCTGGCGCTTGCCACATTCCCTTACCCGCGAATCTCTTGTTTTTCCATTCTTTCCAGGAAGCTTCTCCCTCTTCTCCGCCCCTTCGCTCTCGGCGCACTGATTGGTTCGCTCCTCGTCGCCGCGTCGCTTCTCTCCGCCAATCCCCCCCGCGCTGCACCTTCCGCGGCTGTAGCTTCCGCAAGTGGCTCGGGGACGTTAGGGGGAGGGGGCGCAGGGGGGGTTGGCGCAAGGGGTGCAAGTGACTGGATACACGGGGGCGAGGGGGTGGTAACCAGCAATGCGGTAACCATCTCGTCCTCGGGAGGGGCTCTGGACGCAGCTGATTCGCTGCCGGGCCTGTCGGAGGGCTTCGGCATGGCCCTTACAGACCTGGAGCAGAGGTACGGGAAGGGAACACTCACGGGGGTTAAATGGGCCGTGGGACGTGTTAGGGGAGGGTGAAGGTGAGAGGTGGTGGGGGGGAGTTGCAGGGGTGGGGGGGGTGAAATGAGGCTCAAGCCGTAAACGGCTGAGAGCAGGCAGGAGAGCGCTCACTCCCCTCATCTCTCCCTTGTGTCTAGACCTCCCTCCCACACCCCATCCGCCCGGCCCACTTCCCCACCCCACCCCCTCCCCCACCCCCCCCCCAACACCCCCAGAGACCCCACGCTGCTGGCGCTGCAAGTGAGCAACCGCCAGCTGGCAGCGCTGACGGCTGACGTGGCGCAGTGGCGGGTGAGGAGTGGTGCCAGCATGGACGGCGTGATTGGCGCTGCCAGGGAGGTGTGTGTGGGGTGTGGGGCTGCCAGGGAGGTGCATGAGGGGTGTGGGGCTGCCAGGGAGGTGCATGAGGGGTGTGGGGCTGCCAGGGAGGTGCATGAGGGGTGTGGGGCTGCCAGGGAGGTGCATGAGGGGTGTGGGGCTGCCAGGGAGGTGCATGAGGGGTGTGGGGCTGCCAGGGAGGTGCATGAGGGGTGTGGGGCTGCCAGGGAGGTGCATGAGGGGTGTGGGGCTGCCAGGGAGGTGCATGAGGGGTGTGGGGCTGCCAGGGAGGTGCATGAGGGGTGTGGGGCTGCCAGGGAGGTGCATGAGGGGTGTGGGGCTGCCAGGGAGGTGCATGAGGGGTGTGGGGCTGCCAGGGAGGTGCATGAGGGGCGTGGGGCTGCCAGGGAGGTGCATGAGGGGTGTGGGGCTGCCAGGGAGGTGCATGAGGGGTGTGGGGCTGCCAGGGAGGTGCATGAGGGGTGTGGGGCTGCCAGGGAGGTGCATGAGGGGTGTGGGGCTGCCAGGGAGGTGCATGAGGGGTGTGGGGCTGCCAGGGAGGTGCATGAGGGGTGTGGGGCTGCCAGGGAGGTGCATGAGGGGTGTGGGGCTGCCAGGGAGGTGCATGAGGGGTGTGGGGCTGCCAGGGAGGTGCATGAGGGGTGTGGGGCTGCCAGGGAGGTGCATGAGGGGTGTGGGGCTGCCAGGGAGGTGCATGAGGGGTGTGGGGCTGCCAGGGAGGTGCATGAGGGGTGTGGGGCTGCCAGGGAGGTGCATGAGGGGTGTGGGGCTGCCAGGGAGGTGCATGAGGGGTGTGGGGCTGCCAGGGAGGTGCATGAGGGGTGTGGGGCTGCCAGGGAGGTGCATGAGGGGTGTGGGGCTGCCAGGGAGGTGCATGAGGGGTGTGGGGCTGCCAGGGAGGTGCATGAGGGGTGTGGGGCTGCCAGGGAGGTGCATGAGGGGTGTGGGGCTGCCAGGGAGGTGCATGAGGGGTGTGGGGCTGCCAGGGAGGTGCATGAGGGGTGTGGGGCTGCCAGGGAGGTGCATGAGGGGTGTGGGGCTGCCAGGGAGGTGCATGAGGGGTGTGGGGCTGCCAGGGAGGTGCATGAGGGGTGTGGGGCTGCCAGGGAGGTGCATGAGGGGTGTGGGGCTGCCAGGGAGGTGCATGAGGGGTGTGGGGCTGCCAGGGAGGTGCATGAGGGGTGTGGGGCTGCCAGGGAGGTGCATGAGGGGTGTGGGGCTGCCAGGGAGGTGCATGAGGGGTGTGGGGCTGCCAGGGAGGTGCATGAGGGGTGTGGGGCTGCCAGGGAGGTGCATGAGGGGTGTGGGGCTGCCAGGGAGGTGCATGAGGGGTGTGGGGCTGCCAGGGAGGTGCATGAGGGGTGTGGGGCTGCCAGGGAGGTGCATGAGGGGTGTGGGGCTGCCAGGGAGGTGCATGAGGGGTGTGGGGCTGCCAGGGAGGTGCATGAGGGGTGTGGGGCTGCCAGGGAGGTGCATGAGGGGTGTGGGGCTGCCAGGGAGGTGCATGAGGGGTGTGGGGCTGCCAGGGAGGTGCATGAGGGGTGTGGGGGGGGGGGGGGGGTGGGGCTGCCAGGGAGGTGCATGAGGGGTGTGGGGCTGCCAGGGAGGTGCATGAGGGGTGTGGGGCTGCCAGGGAGGTGCATGAGGGGTGTGGGGCTGCCAGGGAGGTGCATGAGGGGTGTGGGGCTGCCAGGGAGGTGCATGAGGGGTGTGGGGCTGCCAGGGAGGTGCATGAGGGGTGTGGGGCTGCCAGGGAGGTGTATACATTATGGAACGTGGGGTGCTCGTTTCTATGGTGCGTAATGTGGGCCCCTCTCCTCTCCATTCTCCTCGCTCCCTCCCTTTCCCTCCTCTCCCTGCCCCTCCGTTCACTGCTGTCTCTTCGTTTACGGCTCTCCCCTCACCCCCTCCCCATCCCAACAGGAGCTCCATTCCCTCCTGGCAGCCGCTCCCTCCTCTATCCAGCACATTCCGCCATCCTCCCTGCCTCTTCTCCTCCGCTTCCTCCGCTCCCCTGACGTTTTTCACCAAAATGTCTCTGCTCTCTCTGCTGCTCTCGCCGCCCTCCTCCCTATTCAACTCATCCCGCTTCCCTCTCTAACTGCTGCTGCTGCTGCTGCTGCTGCTGCTGCGTCAGGGAAGGACGCAGGTGGAGGGGGAGGGAGTGGGAAGGCTGGAGGGGAGGGGGGGTTGTGGAGGGGAGGGGTTGAGGGCATGGAGCGGTGCATGGCGCTCATGTGCCACGTGGAGCGACAGCAGCTCCTGTATGCTCAAGGTGATGTGTGATATGAGTGCATGGGGTATGAGGGCTCGGGACATGAGGGCACGGCATATGAGGGCATGGCATATGGGGGCACGGGATATGAGGGCACGGGGTATGAGGGCACTGGACACCTCCCAGTATCTCCCAGCACCTCCCAGCACCTGCCAGCTCCTTGAGTGTTCTTGTGTGCGTCCATCTCCCTCCCTCCCTTGCGTCCGCATCCTCTTCTCTCCTGTCTGCGGTCACTGCAGCACGGGAGGCGTTTGAGGAGTTGCAGCGGGAGAGGCGGGCGTGGGGGGTGGTGGGGGGGCGGGTGGCGTGGGTGGAGGAGAGGGTGGCGTGGATGGGGCATGCGGGGAGCACCATGGAAGCGCTGCAGCGCCTCATGCGCATGCCGCCCGCCTCAGGTGGGGGGTTCATATATTAGGCTCTTAAATCGATTCATGCCATATGGACTAATCTTGGCTGTTCAAGCGCGGAACCATGTATCTGGCATGTGACCCATGTGTCTGCGGTGTCTCACACTTTCCTGCCTTGCAACCTCCCTGCCTTGCAACCTCCCTGCCTTGCAACCTCCCTGCCTTGCAACCTCCCTGCCTTGCAACCTCCCTGCCTTGCAACCTCCCTGCCTTGCAACCTCCCTGCCTTCCAACCTCCTGCCTTGCAACCTCCCTGCCTTGCAACCTCCCTGCCTTGCAACCTCCCTGCCTTGCAACCTCCCTGCCTTGCAACCTCCCTGCCTTGCAACCTCCCTGCCTTGCAACCTCCCTGCCTTGCAACCTCCCTGCCTTGCAACCTCCTTGCCTTGCAACCTCCCTGCCTTGCAACCTCCCTGCCTTGCAACCTCCCTGCCTTGCAACCTCCCTGCCTTGCAACCTCCCTGCCTTGCAACCTCCCTGCCTTGCAACCTCCTGCCTTGCAACCTCCCTGCCTTGCAACCTCCCTGCCTTGCAACCTCCCTGCCTTGCAACCTCCCTGCCTTGCAACCTCCCTGCCTTGCAACCTCCCTGCCTTGCAACCTCCCTGCCTTGCAACCTCCCTGCCTTGCAACCTCCCTGCCTTGCAACCTCCCT
Source organism: Closterium sp. NIES-67 (assembly GCA_027943415.1). NCBI lineage: Eukaryota > Viridiplantae > Streptophyta > Zygnematophyceae > Desmidiales > Closteriaceae > Closterium > Closterium sp. NIES-67. The sequence goes on from BQMB01001817.1 coordinate 114,958, forward strand.
GCCTTGCAACCTCCCTGCCTTGCAACCTCCCTGCCTTGCAACCTCCCTGCCTTGCAACCTCCCTGCCTTGCCACCTCCCTGCCTTGCCACCTCCCTGCCTTGCCACCTCCCTGCCTTGCAACCTCCCTGCCTTGCAACCTCCCTGCCTTGCAACCTCCCTGCCTTGCAACCTCCCTGCCTTGCAACCTCCCTGCCTTGCCACCTATGCGCCACCTACACCCTATCTCCCCCCCCCTTATCACCCCTATCCCCCGCGTGCAGACATATTCCGCAAGCTCTTCGAGTATGTCTTCTGGCTGCGCCCCTACGTCGCCCTCTTCCGCTCCATCCCCACCCCCACGCTCTCCCGCCTCTCCCCTCTCCGCCTCTCCTCCCTCCGCTCCTCCCTCTCCCTCCAAGGGCGGCAGGCAGCTGCTACCCTTAATGCCGCCCGCTCCTCCCTCCTCTCCTCCCTCCGCATTCTCTCCTCACGCTGTGGAGTCAACACGGGCAGCGAGTTTTGGACTGACATGCATGACTCGGCGCTGCAAAGGTACCGGTGGGTGGCGGAATCGGCGTTTGACAAGTGGTGCGTGGACTGGGCGGCGGTGGGCGGCGATTATCGGCAGCGAGTGGGGCTGGTTGCACCGGGGGAGGTGTGGAGGAGAGAGGGGCTGCATTTGGGGGGCATGGAGAAGGGGAGAGAGATGGGAGTGAGAGGGGAGGGGGAGAATGGGATTTCAAGAGATGGGGAGGGGCAAGGGAAGGGTGATGGGGAGACGGAGAGAGGGGGGGGAGCAGAGGAGGCGGAGGGGAAGGAGTCATCAGCGGCAGATGCGAGGAGAATGGAAGGAGAGAGAGCGAGTGTGGGGTGGATGGGCGCACAGCCGGAGGTGTCGTTCCTGCTGCTGCCAGACGCCGTCTCCCGGGCACAAGCAGGGCAGCAGCACGGGCAGGGACCCAGCAGCAGCAGTGAAGGGGGGGGAGGAGGGAGTGAGGCGAATATGGAAGCAAGGGGTGGAGGGGTGGATGCACGGGCACTGGTGGAGGTGCTGGTGGGGTGCATGCGGCACGCGGGATATGAAGCGACGGGCAGCGTGCTGGATGTGCCTGCTCAGCTGCTGGTGCTGCTGCCCGCGGGGGAGGATGGGTGGGGAGGGCAGGAGAAAGGGGAGAGGGGAGGTATGGGAGGGGAGTGGGAGAGGGTGGCGGAGTGGAGCCGCGCGGCATGGGCAGTAGAGGAGCAGCGATTCTCGGTGCTGCCGGTGGTGGTGGGGAGAAGGGGGGGAGGGGTGGCAGGGGTGGCAGGGGTGGCAGGGGTGGCAGGAGGGGGAAAAGAGGGAAGAGGGCAGACCACCCATGAGCTCACCTCTGACTTTGAGAGATTCGATTTCCTGGCCAGGGCGGCAAGGGGCAAAGTGCTGGTGCTGCTGAGGGGGGCGGATGCAAGAGCGATAGTGGCGCGGGTGCAGGGCGGGCTGGGGCAAGACGCTGGGAGCTGTGAGTGGCTGCTGGCCGCACAGAGGGCGCTCCAGGGGGATGAGTTGCTTGCAGTGGCTGGGTTTGTGGGAGGGGAGGGGGGCAGCGAGGAAGGGGAGGGTGGAGGGGAGAAGGGAGCGGGGAGTGGTGAGGGGGGGGGTGGTGGTGGTGAGGGCAGCAAGGATGGGGATGGAAGCAAGAATGGCACAAGGGGGGGAGGGTGGGTGTATGGGGTGGAAGGGGGTTGGCGAGCAGTGGAGCAGCAGATGAGGGAGTGGGGCGACATGGGCAAGCGACTGCACAGCACCACCACCAACCGCACCAGTGACAGCACCCCAGGTGACAACAACAACACCGGTGACATCAATGGCGCCAGCACCACTCCCCCTCCGCTAGCCTACAGGGGTTGGGTGCAGGGCACGCCCTTGGCCATCCGCCGCTCTGCGCTGCTCTCCATGGGGTCCGTGGCGCCGCTGCAGGGGGCAGAGGCAGGGAGTGCGGGGGAGGAGGGGGGTGTGGGCAGCGGCGTTGGTGCGTGGATGCTGTGTGTGCGGGCATGGCTTGCTGGGTTCCATGTGGGGCTCTTTCAATCCCCAGCGGCTGGGTTTCTGCTTCCAGCGCGTGCTGGGCCAGGTACAGGGGGGTTTGAGTCGGTGAGGGGCCTGGGTGTGGTGTATGGCGAGTTTGCTACACTTGCTGCTCCATATGTGCGCACTGTAAGGCACAGAATAGACCTCTTGAACTCATACTAGTCGTGGAAATCCTAGTCGTGTTAACACACAAGCCATACCGCGTGAGATCCATTGCCTGCATCTACCGTATATGTTTATTCCCCCAATTAGACCTAGACAACACACATCCCACTACAATTACCCAAGGCTATCACTAGTGTCTGTCTGCTGTACCATTGACCTACCTAGCCTCGTCCCAGTCAGCTTTGCAGACAATTATGCTACCCTGGTTCCAGCAGGCCAAACGGCACATCTACACAAACCATGCTTCTCACACTCAAAGCATGCATGCATGCGTCCCTGCTTCTTGCATGCGTCTCACTCATGTCATGTCGTTCTCACGGCATCACGAGGCCTAGAGCACAGCAGCTAGCAGAAGGTGCAGAGCTAGCGGAAGGTGCAGAGCACGAGGCCAACGAATAGCCTTGCATTGGTGCAGACATAGCCGTTATTAAGGTCGGACATGCGCCTGGTGTTGTACTGGAACTTGAGGGCGATGATGCGCGCACAGAAGTCTCCACGCACCACCGTGTACGACGTCCGGCACCGCGCCCGCTGCTGCGCCTGCTGCTGCTGCGGCTGCACTGACTGCACTGTTTGCAATGACTGCTGCTGCTGCTGCTGGGCTGTTAAGCTGCCCGAGAGGAGGCCAGAGGGGTCGTAGACAAGCGAGGGGTGGTGATGGGAGTGGTGGTGGTGCAGCCCGTGGCTGCTGTGCGTGTGGTCATTCACGTGGCGCAGCGACCGGCCGCGCGCAACGAGGGAGTTGATGGTGGCGTTGGACGCCGCCTTCACACAGATCTGACGGGCACAAATTGGGGCGCATAGGAGGGGGGTGGGGGGAGGGGAGAGGGGAGGTGTGGGTGGTGGTGCAAGTGGCTGGTCATGTGATGTGGTGCCTGGAGTCGTGCAACGAGGGAGTCGATGCTCGCGCTGGCCACTGCCTTCACACTGGGGGCAGAGGGGGGCCGGGGGGGGGGAGGTGTGGGTGGGAAGGGCAGTGGCGTTGGGGAAAGGGCAGTGGCGTTGGGGAAAGGGCAGTGGTTGTTTGAGGGGGGAAGGGAAGGGGGCGTTGGACCTCAGCATGCCACGCACCCACCTCAGCATGCCGTGCACCCACCTCAGCATGCCGCGCACCCACCTCAGCATGCCGTGCACCCACCTCAGCATGCCACCTCAGCATGCCTATACCTGCGCGCCACTGGGAATGGTGGTGAGCCCGTCGACAGTGGCAGCGGGGTAGAGGTTGGAGCAGAAGACGCCCGGGTTGAGGGCGAAGAAGGAGGACCAGGAGAGCGAGTACTGCTGGCGGATGCTGACACAGGTGTCCGGGGACGCTATCACGTGGTACTGCGCGCACAGGGGGATGGCCAGCCCACTGCCCTCCCGCACACAGATCTGGAGGGAGGGGAAAAGGGAGGATGAGATGAGGTGATAAGATGCCAGGGGTTGAAGGAAAATGGAGAGGAGGGTGACTGAGAATGAGGGTGGGAGTGGGGCGTGTGGATGTGAGTGCCCGTTAGATTGCTTCAGCAAGGATGTAGGCATGGTATTCTACACCCCTTCAGGCGCTTACCCGACTGGTGCAGGTGCGCCCGGGGTTGAGCGCCTGCAGCTGGTGCCCTCACCTCACGCGCAGTGCCTTCACCGTTCCCCACCCCCCTGTGCTTTCACCGCTCCCCACCCCCCCGTGGATCACCCACGCACCTGCTGCCCCGGGTACGCGCCAGCGGGGCAAGTGAGCCCGGGATTGAGCGCCTTCAGCTGGCTGACGGTGATGCCGAAGAGCGCTGCCACCGCCCAGCATCGATTGCCCTGCAGGGGGAAGAGGGGGGGTGGGGGGGGGGGGGGGGGGGTGGGGGGGGGGAAGGGGAACGGGTAGTGAAAAACAGGAATGAAAGGGGAGGGAGTAGGAAGGTGGGTGCTGAGGAGCGTTGCAGTAAGCAGTGGCCCAATGGTGGTGGGTGAGAGCGGGCTAGGAATGGCAGGAGTTGTGTGCCATGCCATGCCATGCATGCATGCAGAGCCACCTGAGCGTGTGGCACTGAGCGTCACGTGGGTTCTCAGCTCACCCAGTTCCAGGGGTAGAAGAGGCCGCAGCTGACCGTGTCTGACGTGGCCTTCACGTCCACCTTCTTGCCCTTCTTTATCTTGCTGTCGCTCGAGTCCTGGGGGTGGGAGAGGGGGGGCAGAGGTGCGGGTAGACAGAGGTTGGATTAAAGAGGTTGCCAGATCAATTACCTGTATGCATGCTGCACATCAATTCAAGGGGCAATGCGAGATGGGGGGGAGGAGGGGAGGAATGAGGGGTTCGGAGAGAAGCGGGGTGAAAAAGCCGATGGAGAGAAAGGGGATGCAGGGGGACAAACAGCAGTAGCGGGGAAAGAGCAGCATAACAGGGTTACCAGGTCGGGGTTCTGGGCGTAGAACTGGTCCTTGGGAATGCCGTAGAGGCCGTACACCACCCTGGCAGGCACTGTCACCGGCACCTTGATGCTCTTTATTGTCTTGTCCGCTGGAGAAGGGAGGCAGGGGATGGGGACACAGGAAGGGGGTTGATAGGGAATGCACCCTTGGGAATGCCGTAGAGGCCATAGACCACCTTGGCAGGCACCGTCAATGGCACCTTAATGCTCTTTATTGTCTTGTCCGCTGGGGGTTTGGGGGGTGTGTGGTGGTTGGGAAAGGGAAGGGGGGAAGCTGAAGAGTCAAAGCCTTGGGAATGCTGTAGAGGACGTACACCACCTGGCAGGCACCGTCACTGGCACCTTGATACTCGTTATGGCCTGGTCGTGGTAGGGGGAAGGGCGCGGGGAGGCGGGCGGGAGGGGGTTGTGATGGGAGAAGGGGTGGTGCATGGAGGGGCGACGACGCATGCCTGAGGACCAGACAGCAGAGATCAAGAGCTCTGTGCATGGCCTTATCTTGGGCTCGCTTTCTAGTTCAATGCGTGGCGTTGTGGCAAGCCTTACAGGGGGGCTTACCTCTCAACGAATGCTTGACAGGGCACCGCACCACACTCACAGGGCACACAGGTCTGAGATCCAACAGCCGTGGTGCCGAGGGCGAAGCCGCGTGGGCAGAGGCACGCGTGGTCGCCCTTGCCGTCGTTGAGACACGTGCCGAAGCCACACGGGTTGATGTCGGCGCGCGTGCACACGACCACTGGGGGAGAGGAAGTGGGGAAGGGAGAGCAGGGGGAGGGGGGGAGAGAGGGAGAATGGGAGGCAGGAAGGGGGATGGGCGGAAGAGGTGGAGTGGAAATAGGGGTTAGTGCAGAAGAGGTAGTGCGGCAATGCTAAGGGATGAAAAGGAAAAGGTGAGAGGGAAGGAATGGCGGCAGCAGCTATGATGCCCACCTGGCGTGCACGACTGGGTGCCATCCGAGTTCTTGACGGCCACAAAGCCCAAGGGGCACTGGCACTTGTACTTGGTGCTGCCGCTGGGGATGCACACGCCGCTGCCGCACGGGTTCACCAGCAGACTGCACGGGGACGTGCTTGCGGCTGCAGGGAGCGAGAGCGAGAGAGAGGAGGGGATAGGGTTGGGCGGGAGTCTTTGTTTGAGGTGCGTAAAAAATACGTGGAATGCGCTCGTTGACTGCATCGGAATGAGTCTGAGGGGGGTTGGGGGGGGGGGTGTGGGGGGTTGGGGGGGGGGGTGTGGGGGGGTGTGGGGGGGGGGGTGTGGGGGGGGGGGGGGGTGTGGGGGGGTTGGGGGGGTGTGGGGGGTTGGGGGGGGGGTGTGGGGGGGGGGGGGGGGGGGGGGGGGGGTGTGGGGGGGTTGGGGGGGGGGTGTGGGGGGGTTGGGGGGGGGGGGTGTGGGGGGTTGGGGGGGGGGGTGTGGGGGGTTGGGGGGGGGGGTGTGGGGGGGTTGGGGGGGGGTGTGGGGGGTTGGGGGGGGGTGTGGGGGGGTTGGGGGGGGGGTGTGGGGGGTTGGGGGGGGGGGTGTGGGGGGGTTGGGGGGGGGGTGTGGGGGGTTGGGGGGGGGGTGTGGGGGGTGGGGGGGGGGTGTGGGGGGTTGGGGGGGGGGTGTGGGGGGGTTGGGGGGGGGGGGGGGGGTGTGGGGGGGTTGGGGGGGGGTGTGGGGGGGTTGGGGGGGGGGTGTGGGGGGGTTGGGGGGGGGGGGGTGTGGGGGGTTGGGGGGGGGTGTGGGGGGTTGGGGGGGGGTGTGGGGGGGTTGGGGGGGGGTGTGGGGGGTTGGGGGGGTGTGGGGGGTTGGGGGGGGGGGTGTGGGGGGGTTGGGGGGGGTGTGGGGGGGTTGGGGGGGGGTGTGGGGGGGTTGGGGGGGGGTGTGGGGGGTTGGGGGGGGTGTGGGGGGGTTGGGGGGGGGTGTGGGGGGGGGGGGGTGTGGGGGGGTTGGGGGGGGGGTGTGGGGGGGTGTGGGGGGGGGGGGGGGTGGGGGGGTTGGGGGGGGGGGGGGGGGTGTGGGGGGGAAAGAGGGGGTGGGAGGGGGGTAGAGGGAGGAAGGAAGGGCATCAAAGGGGGGCAGGCGTTGCTGCACGTGTGGTTCTGCCAACAGAACAGGCGGTAGGGCAAAGAGTGAACGATGAGCTGAGCTGTGTGAGGGGTAGCAAAAACCAGTAGCTAGGGTGCCTGAGGGGCGAATTTAATATGCTGTGTATCTGTGAGGGGTGGAGTGTGTTCGATTCGGTATCTGACGGGAGCAGGTGCAGGTTTGTTGCACTCACTCTGTATGACGCGCACTCACTCTTTATGACGGGCACTCACTCTTTATGACGGGCACTAGCGCCGGCACTGAGTGGATGTTGCACGCCCCCAGCCCGCCCTGCATGGCCAGATGCATGTAGCCCTGTGGGCAGCAGGGCACGTGTACACAGACAGACACACGTGTGTGCAAAGTGAGACAATCATGAATGCACAGTGAGACAATCATGAATGCACAGTGAGACAATCATGAATGCAAAGTGAGTGCAAAGTGAGACAATCATGAATGCAAAGTGAGTGCAAAGTGAGACAATCATGAATGCACAGTGAGACAATCATGAATGCACAGTGAGACAATCATGAATGCACAGTGAGACAATCATGAATGCACAGTGAGACAATCATGAATGCACAGTGAGACAATCATGAATGCAAAGTGAGACAATCATGAATGCAAAGTGAGTGCAAAGTGAGACAATCAAGAATGCACAGTGAGACAATCATGAATGCACAGTGAGACAATCATGAATGCACAGTGAGACAATCATGAATGCACAGTGAGACAATCATGAATGCACAGTGAGACAATCATGAATGCAAAGTGAGTGCACAGTGAGACAATCATGAATGCACAGTGAGACAATCATGAATGCACAGTGAGACAATCATGAATGCACAGTGAGTCAATCATGAATGCACAGTGAGACACACGATCATGACGTCTGCAATCCAACAGCATCACGCGCTACGTTCCCTCTCCATCCCTTGCCTCCTCTCGCTCAACCAGCCCCCTTCCCCCCCTTGCACTCATGCCCTTACATGCATGCCCCACGCCTTGCCCTTACATGCATGCCCCACGCCTCCCCCCTTACATTCATGCCCCAGGAGGCCCCCCAGGAATTTTTGAGGATCCAGAGGGGCCCGGGCGACGAGAAGGTGTACCCCACCACCACCACGGCGTGGTCCACCTGCCCCGCCGCGCACGCTGAGTCCGAGTACACGCCCTGGGGGAGGGTTGGGGTTGGGGAGGGGGGGGAAGGGGGGAGGGGGGGAGAGGCAGAAGGGTCGATTTGTGAAATGGCAAGGAACAAGCGGAGCACTGGAAGGCACGGCCACGGAAAGCGATGGAGGAGGTGAAGGAATGGGCCAAGCTAACAGGCACAGCCACATGCACAGGCCGTCGCATTGGTGGCGATATTGGTGGTGGTGGCGGCGGCGGCGGCGGCGGCGGCGGCGGCAGCTGCGGTGGCGGTGGTGGTGCCTCACGGATTCGTAGTTGCGGAAGGAGTCGAGCGCCGAGTTCACGAGGGCGATGGCGGGGTGCACCTGGGGGGTGGAGAGCCGTGAGACGGAGGGACGGTGGGCAGCGGCAGCAATGAGGGGCATGGCATGGGGCATGGGATGGGGCATGGGATGGGGCATGGGATAGGGCATGGGATAGGGCATGGGATGGGGCATGGGATGGGGCATGGCATGGGGCATGGCATGGGGCATGGGATGGGGCATGGGATGGGGCATGGCATGGGGCATGGGATGGGGCATGGGATGGGGCATGGGATGGGGCATGGGATGGGGCATGGGATGGGGCATGGGATGGGGCATGGGATAGGGCATGGGACGTTTTAATGGGATAGGGCATGGGATGGGACATGGGATGGGGCATGGCATGGGGCATGGCATGGGGCATGGGATGGGGCATGGGATGGGGCATGGGATGGGGCATGGGATGGGGTATGGGATGGGGCATGGCATGGGGCATGGGATGGGGCATGGCAACAGCAGGCAGGGACGAGGGAGAGAGCGGGTGTTGTTGAGTGTTGTGTGTGTCGCTGCGTTACTGCATTCACAGCCGTCACATGGGCGAGCGCCGATGGCAAGCGCAATGGAAGGCGCTTGGCAGGCGCAACGGCACCCCCAGCCGTGGCATGCCCCAACGGCGACTCTACTACGCGCACCTGCACGGCGAGGATGAGGCCGAGCCAGCCGTAGTAGTCGATGCTCTCGTACGACCGGATGCCGATCTTCGTCGCCTTCTTCTTCACCTGCGCGCACACAGCCACGTCACCACTCAGGCCACGCCAGCCACGTCATTATATATCCGCTGTATCCTCGCTCGCTAGAAGCGCACAAGCCGAAGCTGCTCGCCAACCACCCCTACCCCCACGCACCTTGGACGTGTCGCACTTGCTCTTCTTCTTATCGTCACTGTCGTCGTCGTCGTCGTCGTCGTCTTTCGTGCCGTAGCTCGTCGTGCGATTCCCTTTGTACGGGTAGTTGCCCTCCGTCACCATGCCGCCGTACTTGTCCGTCGCCTTGACGACGTAGTCCATGGCGGTGGTGGGCCAGCCGCCCGTGCAGTTGCCCGTCTTGCTGCTCACGCAGTTGAGCACCTGCTGCGTCGACAGGTACCGCGGCGCCGCCATGTCGTTCGACGCGTTGCGCACCACCGCGTACGCCAGCTCCACCGCCGTCACCGCCGCCATCGCCCAGCTGCTGCCTGCGGGGGGAGGGAAAAGAGGAGGGGTGGGGAGAGGTGGGGAGAAGAGGCGGAAGGGGCATTGCGCGCCACCGCGTAGGCCAGCTCTACAGCCGTCACCGCCGCCATCACCCAGCTGGTGCCTGCGGGGAGAAGGGGGAAAGGAGGGGGGGGTGGGGAGGAGGTGGTGGGGGTGGGTGAGGGAGAGAGAGGGGGGGGAAAGAAGATGGTGAGGGGGAGAGAGAAGGGCGATTCAACAGGCATTGGAAAGTAGGACGAAGAGGAAGAGACTATTGCCTGATGCGGGGTCGAGCGGGAGAAACGCGAAGGACAATCCCATGACGCGACACGCGCTACGCGGGCGAAGGGAGGGAGGAGGGAGGGTGGCAGTACCGCAGGAGCCCTGGTCGCGGACGCGGCGCAGCGAGTAGAGGGACTCGTCGGCGGTCCAGTTGGCGGAGGTCGCGAGGCCCCACTTGCGCGTCTCGACGTCGTAGTTCACGCTCGCGAAGCGGAAGATGCTGTTCTTCCCCGCCGGCTTGAGCGGCGCCGTCGCCGGGTCGCACCCGGCGGAGTACGCTGCGCCGACGAGGGAAGGGAAATGGTGGGAATACGGGGAAATGCGCGAGCGTGCGGGGAAATGCGCGAGAGTGCGGGGAAATGCGCGAGAGTGCGGGGAAATGCGCGAGAGTGCGGGGAAATGCGCGAGAGTGCGGGGAAATGCGCGAGAGTGGGGGGAAATGCGCGAGAGTGCGGGGAAATGCGCGAGAGTACGGGGAAATGCGCGAGAGTGCGTCGTACGGAAGTCTGGAGAGTGCCGTGGGTGGGCGACAATGGCGACGAGGGAAGGGAAAAGGGAGTGGGGGGAAACCTACTAGGGCGTTGGGCGGTCGTGCGGAATGAACGGCGAAACGCAGTGAACAGAAAGTGGCGAATCAGCGGAAACTCACTCGCTGTGGCGGTGGGGCATCGCCATTGGACGAGGGCGACGAGGAGAAGGACGCAGAGCGGCGCATGGCGAGGAGGAAGAGGGAGGAATCGCGACGCACGGGATGTCAGCCCCATGGCGGTAGCTATTAGGGCTCAGGGAAAAGAACGGCTGGTGAAAGGGGTCTATCGAACAAGAGGACGCGTCACGGTGATAGCACGCGCACGAGTGCTCTGTGATTCAGAGTGGACATTCAGCAATGACCGTCTGGCGCTAATTCGGTATGGAGTGCTTGTGGAGTAGGGAAGAACGGGTGAAATGCCGAGGGAGGGGGGGCGCAAGAAAGAAATGCAAATGCGTCGAGAGGTTGGGTTGGGAGGCTGGGGGAGGCAGAAGGAGGGCTGGTTGGTGAGTGTCTCGGCAAAAGATAAATTGCGCCGACCGAGGCTGGGGGGCAAGTAACCACAGTCGTTGATCCAACAGCCCGCAGCTCGTCTACCTGCAACGGTGCGGTTATCGCAGGGCAGTCATGGTTGACGAGCCTTTCGCGATTGGTCATCGTAAGCCCTAGCCTAGTGCCACAGTAGCGGGGCTTGCCACTTAAGCCTCGCCCAGGGGCGCCGCCGAACTGGTGTGACTGTACAGTACCGTAGTTCGTCGAGGCGCGAGAGGCAAGGTGAAGGCTGCACTGTACCAATTGCCTACACTTTGCATTTGCCTGCATCCACTACAGTATCCCCACTGCCATTGCAGCTGCAAAATCACATGCCCTCCTTCCCGCATTCAACTCAAACCCTATCGATACATACAGACCGAGTCGAGAACCATTTCATTCACCTAAAAGGAATATCTTACTGCACTATATATTTACACAAATTTACAAGACGTCTAGGATCACCTACTAATGTCGTTAATTCTTCTCGGTATTTACATGGCATTCTTCTCGGTATTTACATCAAGGCGCTTTGAAGAGCGTGACTGTACAAATGTGACCATTTTTCAACACCTGCAAAACACCAACAGCGACCAACAGCGAGAGAAGAGTGAGCCACACAACACAAGCGACAGGCCTAGAGCAACACGCATGAAAGCAGCAGGCATAGTATCTCACCTCAAACGCAACGTGGCGGAAACCGTACACAAAGGTGGGGCCAAAGGCCCTGTGCAGGGCTCCCGCAGTCTGTATGGCCACCCGCCCACCGCCCCCAAAAAGCGTCTGAGGGAAAAAGACGCAGGACGTGGCAGCAGTCTGGGAGATAACCAAGTCGAAATGGCAATGCGCTGAAGCCACCCAGGTACTTCCCTTTGCGCACACATTTTGAAAAACGCATTCGAGCCACAACTCTACTACGACCTTTACTCACGTGAGTGGACATGTGAACTCACCTGAACATGGCCCCACTTGGAGTCAGGAGTGACTAAGAGGGACGGGTCCGGCAGTGCAGGTGCAGCAGCGGGTGCGCGTGGCGCGGGGATGCGGAAGTTGCACTTGACATAGTCGTTGAAGTCGGGCTGGCCGGGCAGGTTGGTGTGCAGCACGAACTTGCTCACCTCGTAGCCCTGTGGGCGGGGCAAGGGTGCGGGGGGGGGAGGAGAGGGACAGTGGTTGGCGGGCAGAGGAGAGGGGAGAGGGGAGAGGAGTTGGATGGGATGGGAAAAAAGGGCTGCGTGTGAAGGACAAGAGATGGTACTATTGCGGGATCAAAGTGAATGAGAGGCAAGGGAGGATGAGGGGCATGGGGGGGAGGGGCATGGGGGGATGAGGGGCAGGAGGGAACGAGGGGTAAACACAAGAGTACACCTATGAAGCACATCCGCTCGTCTGCTGTCTAATGAGCACATTAGTTCTCACCTGCCCGCTGAAAATGATGTCGAGTCCGCGAGTGTAGTAGCTCCAGACATAGTCAGGGGGCGAGGAGGACAGAGGCGCGGAGGAGGCAAGTGAGGGGGAGGAGGGATGGATGAGGGGGGACGCGGGCGAGGAGGAGAGGGCAGGGGGAGCGAGGGCGGTGTGGATGGCCTTGGCGGCGTGGTGCTTGGCGCCCATGAAGCACGGCCGCCCCAGCTCTGACCACACGTCCTGGGGGGGGGACGGATGGGGGGGAGAGGGGAAGGACGCGGACAAGGGAGGGAGAGGGGCAGCGCAGCAGACACGTGGGTGCTGGCAATTGATGGGCGTTACGGACGAGGAGAGCGGGCAGGGGAGAGGGAAGGAGGGAGTTGCGGGGGCCAGCAGCTGACCTGCGCGGAGTCACCAAAGGCGATGCGCTGGCCGCCGTGTGAGAAAAGGATGGCCTCGCCTGGCTGGTGGGGGGGGGGGGGGGGAGAGGGAGGGGTGAGAGAGCAGGGGTAGGTGTGGGAGGAGGGAGAAAACGGGCAAAATGCAAGGAGGACGGGAGGAGATGGGTTGGAATCAGCGGCGCCTCGAAGCATACCAGGTGAGCGAGCACCAGCGCCATGCCATGCCCCACCCACCTGCACCATGCCTCACCTGCACCATGCCTCACCTGCACCATCAGCGGCTCCATGTACACCGCCCCATTCGCCATCACCAGCGGCAGCGCTGCAAACCGCTCTGCCGCCCGCCCCAAGCCATCCCCCTCCCCGCACTCCAGAGCCCCCACCCCCCGCCCTCCGTCCCCCCCTTCTCTCTGCCCTTGTGCCGCCGCGTCTGCCATCACCCCGTCGCCGTCTCTCGCCACCCCAGCAGCACATGCTCTGTCGTGCGCGGGCAGAGGCGGCTCCCCCGGTAGGTGCAGCACCACCCGTGAGAGGCGCGGCGCCGAGCCGTCTGGCAGCTGCATGGGGAGGTCTGAGGAGGGGGAGAGGGGGGAAGAGGAGCATGAGGGGGGAGAGGAGCATGAGGGGGGAGAGGAGCATGAGGGGGAGAGGAGCATGAGGGGGGAGAGGAGCATGAGGGGGGAGAGGAGCATGAGGGGGGAGAGGAGCATGAGGGGGGAGAGGAGCATGAGGGGGGAGAGGAGCATGAGGGGGGAGAGGAGCATGAGGGGGGAGAGGAGCATGAGGGGGGAGAGGAGCATGAGGGGGGAGAGGAGCATGAGGGGGGAGAGGAGCATGAGGGGGGAGAGGAGCATGAGGGGGGAGAGGAGCATGAGGGGGGAGAGGAGCATGAGGGGGGAGAGGAGCATGAGGGGGGAGAGGAGCATGAGGGGGGAGAGGAGCATGAGGGGGAGAGGAGCATGAGGGGGGAGAGGAGCATGAGGGGGGAGAGGAGCATGAGGGGGGGAGAGGAGCATGAGGGGGAGAGGAGCATGAGGGGGGAGAGGAGCATGAGGGGGGAGAGGAGCATGAGGGGGGAGAGGAGCATGAGGGGGGAGAGGAGCATGAGGGGGGAGAGGAGCATGAGGGGGGAGAGGAGCATGAGGGGGGAGAGGAGCATGAGGGGGGAGAGGAGCATGAGGGGGGAGAGGAGCATGAGGGGGGAGAGGAGCATGAGGGGGGAGAGGAGCATGAGGGGGAGAGGAGCATGAGGGGGGAGAGGAGCATGAGGGGGGAGAGGAGCATGAGGGGGGAGAGGAGCATGAGGGGGGAGAGGAGCATGAGGGGGGAGAGGAGCATGAGGGGGGAGAGGAGCATGAGGGGGGAGAGGAGAGAATCAGTAGAGTGACCGATGCAAGGTGGCGCAGGGCCTCACAGATGGGAGAGAGAGAGGAAGGGCGCGATTGAAGGGCTCGATTGAAGGGCACGATTGAAGGGCACGATTGAAGGGCTCGATCGAAGGGCTCGATTGAAGGGCACAATTGAAGGGCGCGATTGAAGGGCGCGATTGAAGGGTGCGATCGAAGGGCACAATTGAAGGGCGCGATTGAAGGGCGCGGGTAGGGCGGGCAAGTGCTCACCCTGCGAGGGCTGCTGGAAGCAGTGGTGGTGGTGGGCGGGGATGGGGAAGAGCAGCGCCATGCCCTGGCGGGGTGGGGGGGGAGGGAGGACAGCAGGGAGGGGAGGAGAGGGGAAACGACACCGGTAAAGGAAGAAAGCTAAGGTTGCTGGGACGGGTTTAGAGGCGCGTCAAGACAAGGCAAGAGTGAGGCAGGGCACGGGGCGCAGCAGCGAGGCCATGGGATACGACGGACATGGAGGCAGGGCAAGTGGCAGTACCGGGTAGGCAAGCGTGTAGCAGGAGGCTTCGGTGTTGTAGGCGCCTGGAAAGGTGGGGCCCAGCACGGAGTAGACGTGGGCGAATGTGGGCGCCTGCATGGGCCCGCTGTGCAGGCGAGAAAAGCGGGGGGCGGAGAGGCATGGACAAAGAGGGAGGGAGGAATGGACAATGATACGGAAGGCGAATGCGAAAGGAGGCAAAAACAGCCCAGCAGAGAAGGGAGAAGAAGAGTTGAGCGATGAGGGCGATGGCCGTGCGTGCGTGCAGGCATACCCGAGCAGCGAGGCCCCGAATCTGAGGTGCAGGCGAGAGATGTCCGCCACGTCTATGCGGTGCAGGCGCTGGGGGGAAGGGGGGGAGAGAGGAGGGGGAAAGGGAGGAGCGGGGAAGGCAGGCGAGGGAGACGAAAGTAAGGCATGAGAGGTGCCCGGCACGCCTGCCGACGCTGACGGGGGGGGAAAGGAGGGGGTGAGGAAAGGAGAAGCATACGGATGGCAAGTGAGCGCGGAGGCTCACAGTCTGCCAGGATGCACACGTTCCCCTGCCCCCCCACATGCACTGCGCACGCCTCTCCCTCACCGCCCCACCTGCACGTGCGGGTCGAAGCAGAGGCGGAAGCCGAGGTGGGGGAAGGCGATGACAATGTCGCGCGCCAGCGGCTCCTGGTGGGGAAAAGGCACGTGGGGGAAGACTCTTGAGAATTCGAAAAATTCTCTCACCGGGAAGAGAAGAGAAGAGAAGGCCACTCTGGCGTTTACGCACAGCACCAGGAGAGGGGGCTTCAAAACACATCCTCTAGGGGTAAGAGTGAATGCCCCACCTGCTGGCAGTAGTTGACGACGATGCTGTCGAAGACGCCCAGCTGCGTCTCCACCTCCGCCAACGCGTCGCACAGCGCCATGCCTGCTCATGGGCAGACGGGCATGGAGGCACGAGAGCACAGGTGAGGTGGTCACTCGCGGGTGGCGCCGGGAAGGGATGGGCAGCGGGAGGACGAGCGCGAGAGCAGCCTCGGAGAGACGAGAGACGAGAGACGAGAGACGAGAGACGAGAGACGAGAGACGAGAGACGAGAGACGAGAGACAGACGGGGAAAGAAAGTGGAGAGTGGAAACCATAGGTGGCTTTGAGTCGACTCAAAAGTCACCAGTGGAAAGTGGACAGTGGACACCGCGCGACGCCATTACCGCACGCACCGAGCGAGAAGGGCCCGAGGCCTGCCCCTGGCCGCAGGTCCAACGTCGCGATGCCCATCACGCCACGCGGAGGCGGCGGCGCGCGGCGGAAGAAGAATGAGTGAACCGCGGAATTGGGGAGGTGAGTGAAGGAGGAATCAGGGCGAGGTGGGCGGAGGAGAGGAGAGCGAGTGGAGGTGAAGGTAAATGGCACGCTGCAGCTGCAGTTGCAGCTTCACTAGGCTACACGCCCTCAAGTACGCGATGCGAAGCGAGCAAGAGCGTGGCAGGGAGGGAGGGAAGGGCAGGGGATGTGGGGCTGAAAGCGAGTGACTCTCTGCTCTGCATGACGTGTGCCTGACTCGACCTGGCGGGTGCATTTCAACATTGTGATTCGTGGTGTACAAAGTATCACAAACCGTTTTAGCACATTTATTCTGGAGACTAGTGCAATATCGGGTGATTTTGTACCGGGAACAACAACCAGCCCCTTTTCCCCCCACAACCCTGCGCCCCTCCAAAACCTCTCGCGTCTGTTTTCGTTGCTCCTCCCACCTCCACCTCCGCCTCCCATTCGCGGCTCAAACGCCAGCTCGTCCGCGCAGCACGCAACTGCTGCGACGTCTCAACAGCAGCACCAGCTGAGCCTGCGGCACTAGCGGCGCCAAGAACGGCAGCAGCGGCGCGATGGCGGGCAACGGAGCGGCGGCTGATTTACTGGAGCTGGAGAACGACGGGTTCACGGCGCAGCAGATCTTCAATCAGGTCGCGCCACGTGGCTTTCCGAACTTCTGCTGCCCAATCGAATCTCCCGTCTGATTCATTGCTGGCATTGCGATGCCACGATCACTCGCTTCCTCTTTCTCCCCACGCGCCCCCCACCAATTTTACCTCGCCACGTGTCACCCCAGGGCGTGGCGTACACCTACGATGACTGCATCTTCCACCCGCGCCACATCAGCTTCGCAGCGTCTGACGTGGACCTGACCGGGCGCGTGACACGTGGCATCTCCCTGCGCATGCCACTTGTCAGCTCCCCAATGGACACGGTGACGGAGGCGGAAATGGCGGCGGCGATGGCGGCGGTGGGCGGCATGGGGTTTGTGCATTACAACAACAGCGTGCAGGAGCAAGCAGATTTGATTCGGCAGGCGAAACAGTGGCGAGTGGGCGTGGTGAATCAGCCGCCCACTCTGCCGCCCACAAGCACAGTGCAGGTGAGGGTGGGGGAGTGGGTGGCCTGATGACATGTGCAAGTGTGACGTGGAATGTGAGCGCTGACATTGCTCCCCGTCACAGGGTATGCCGTGCCAGCCACATCTGGCATTTCTAGATGTGGGTACAGAAGGGCTGTGTTCCCCCCCCCGCCCAACAACCCCCACCTTTCGCCCTTCCCACTCTCCCCCCCACACACCGCACTCCCCTCACTCCTCCCCATCTCTCCCCTTCGCATGGCCGCACCAGGCGTGGCAGGAGCTGGCGGGGATTAGGGCGGGCATGGCGCCGTGTGTGGGTGACATAGAGAGGTCCCATCCTGGACGATCCCCTCACACACGCCTCCATTGTCTCTTCCCTCCTCTCTTCGCTCCTCTCTTCGCTCCTCTCTCCACTCCTCTCTTCGCTCCTCTCTTCGCTCCTCTCTCCAGGCGTGGCACGAGCTGGCGGAGGAGGCCGGGCAGGGCGTGGTGTGTGTGACGGACGACGGCAGTGCGGGCGGCAGGCTGCTGGGCGTGGTCACTCAGAACGACGTTGACTTCGTTGACCCCAGGTGGGGGGGGAGGGGGAGGAAGAGTGGGGGGAGAGAGGGAGGATTGAGTATGGGGAGAAGGGCTTGAGGGGAGGATGCATGCTTGAGACGATGGTAGCGCGGGTGGCGGGCTGGTGGGCGTGGTTACTCGAAGAGTGGTTGCCTTTGCTGACCCCGGATGCGGGGGAGAGGGGCTAGATGCAGAGGGGAGGGAGATGGCAAGGGGTGGGGCAGGTGGGGGGGAAAGGAGGGCTCGGGGAGGCTCGAAGTGGGGAGAGAGAGAGGGAGTGCGACGACAACGTGCCCATGCACCTTGATGCACCTTGATGCACCTTGATGCACCTTGTCGACGACCAGGGGCATTTTCCGGTTGTGCCCCTGGTCGATCCATTCACGATTTTTGAGGCGCCTCAAAAACCGTCTCATTTCACGCGGATTTTATATGGGAAATATTTTCATTGCATGGAGGTGTGCACGTAACCTTCAAAAGTTACTTGTGCGAGCCAAGTTACCAAGGCTTATCGACAGTTCGGAAGAAGACCCTCCTGAAGGCTGACACATGCAACCTTGGGTTTTTACCCACTGCTGTGTTGGCGAATGCCCATTGATAGGCAATCTGGGTAGTTGATAATTTTGAGAATTGTTTTCGAGGGTGTGGGTTGTTACTTAGCTCATGCCTAGGCCTGTGATCTCTTATGCCCAGTAGCACTGATGAAGGCTCAGCGGGTTTGATCCCCGTAAGCCGAAACATGTTTGCCACCTGGTAATTTTGAGTGGAGGGCTTTTCGAGCAAATCTCCTGCCTAGGATTTTTTACTCTTGTTCTTTCTGCTCGAGCGACTAACTTTGCACTGCTGCTCTTCCCAAGACCATGAGTGACGACGACCCCTGGTCTATCCATTCACCCATACCCCTCCACCCTCTCTTCCATACCGTTCCCCACTTTTCTCCCTCCTTCCCTCCTCTCCACTCCCCCCCCCCCCCCAGCGCCTCACTTGCTGACGTCATGACGCCTCTCAAGGACCTAGTCACTGCCTCTCCGTCATGCTCGCAGGAAGACGCCAAGAAGCTTCTCAAGGTGTGTGTGTGTGGTTAGTTGCCTAGTAGGAAGCGCCTTAAAGCCCCCATCTCATAATTACTAGAGTTTTACTCTTGGTTGAGACAGGTACGCACTGATTGGTACGCGAGCTGTAAACAAAATTACGAAAACGAAACGCATGTGGCGAGGCCTTTTTGTTTCGACAAAAAACTCCAAACCAAGGAACAGGTCTGGGAAAGTTTTGGGCTTGTCAGGTTTGGCACATCGGATGGTGCAAACTCATATTTTTTCGCCCAACAATTTTGTACTTCGTTTTTAGCCGTCGATTTGAACGCTCAGTCAATCAACCGTCAGATCACCGGCTGTTGATGATCTAACAGTGCAGCAGCACCGTTCTTCCGTGAACTTGCGGATTCTCATATTGCAGAACTGGTTTTACGGTTGGTCTCCCCCCCCTAGCACATCACACTGTCCGAGGCATTTCCAAGCCTGTCACTTCATTTTCGCCAGCGTAACTGGGTACCAAACACTTAACACTTAGTCACTTCCTAGAATTATGAGAATGGGGCTTTAAGTTCTCTCACTCCTTTCGCACTCCCGCCTGCCCCAGCCACCTGCACTTGCCAGCACGGCTCAATCCACCTCCAAGCATCCCCTGCTTCCCACCTCGCCCCTCCTGCCCCCCTCCCCCCCCCATGGCACAGGACTCAAGGCGCAGCAGCATTCCTCGAGTGGCAGAGGACGGCGCCCTTAAGGCCCGCATCACGCGGCACGCGCAGCTCAAGCACCACCTCAGCGCTGCCCCGCCCCCCCCAACCGACCCCCGTCTCCCCCACCCATCACGCAGGAGTCAAAGCGCAGCAGCATTCCCCTGGTGGCAGAAGACAGTTCCCTCCGCGGCCTCGTCACGCGCTCGCTCCTCAAGACCCACCTCGCCTTGCCGCCCCGCGGCCCGCCCTCGCTGACGGCAGACGGCAGCGTGCTGGTGGGCGCTGCTGTGGGCACGAGGGACAGCGACCGAGAGAGGGTGGCTGCACTGGTGGACGCCGGCGTCAATGCTGGTGCGCCCCTTCCGCCCCCTGCCCCCCCCCCTCCTTCTCGTTCTCGTGCTCTGGTGGACGCACGGGTCACTGCTGGCAGGGCAGGTCCACTGTGGGCCCACTGCTGCTCCCCTCCCGCCTCTCCCCCCCCTGGAATTACCATTCATGCAACCCGTGCTTCGCTTCCTTCCTCTTGCCTCCCCATCGTCAGTGAAACTCAGGTCTTTTCATCCCGACTCAAAGCGCGTCCTCCCATCTCGCCATGTCGCTCTCTCCTCCCCTTTCCCCCCCCAGTGGTGCTGGACTCATCGCAGGGCGACTCGTCGTTCCAGCTGGCCATGCTGGCGCACTGCAAGCGGCAGTTCCCCGACCTCGAGATCATCGCAGGGAATGTGGTCACCGCGCGCCAGGTCAGTGCCACGCCAGGAGAGTTGCATGCACGGGTAGTGGCACGCACGGGTAGTAGCTCCCAGGGGTAGTGGCACGCAGGGGTAGTGGCACGCACGGGTAGTGGCACGCACGGGTAGTGGTACGCAGGGGTGTTGATATGCAGGGGTTGTGGAATGGCCCCCCCTGCGGGCTTTCTCCGCGCGCCCCCTGCAGGCTTGTGACGTGCTGGTTGTTGTGCTTCCCTTGAAAATCCGTCTCCCCTTAACCCCACTCTCGCTTTCCTCTCCCCCTCTCCCTCCCCTTCCCCCCTCCCATCCTATCCCTTCCCTGTCCAACCCCTACCCCCCCCCCTCCCAAACTGCCCCTCCCCCCCACTCTCTCAGGCGCGGCGGCTGATAGAGGGCGGGGCGGACGGCATCCGCGTGGGCATGGGGTCGGGGTCCATCTGCACCACACAGGAAGTGTGCGCCGTGGGCAGGGGCCAGGTGAGGATGGGTGGAGGGCAGGTGAAGGGCATGCAGGGGAGATGTCGCGAGTGGTTGATAGGTGGGAGGAGCATCCAGGGCGCGGGGTGGGGGTCCAGTTGCACCGTGCAGGAAGTGTGTGCCGCGGGGCGCAGGCTGGTGAGAGTGTGAGGGATGGGAGCAACGGAGTCTATTTTTGAGGCGCCTCAAAGACGGGAAACGGCAGAATCTATGGGCGATGAGGATAGGTGAGATGATTCAAGGGAGTGGGGAGCAAGGGGAGATGAGAGAAGCCAAGCCCACCATGCCATGGTTTATGCATGCAGCCGTGTCCTCCTCACCGTGCCCCGTGCCTGCAGGCAGCCGCGGTGTTCAAGGTGGCCAGCCTGGCGCACGCCATGGGCGGCGTGCCCGTGATAGCGGACGGCGGGGTGAGCAACACGGGGCACCTCATCAAGGCGCTCTCTCTCGGTGCCTCCGCTGTCATGGTCGGAAGCTTCCTCGCAGGCACTGATGAAGCACCTGGGCGCACGTACCTGCGGGTGAGCTTTGATTCGTCATTGTGGTACGGGCCTACAGGTGGGGTGGGAGTCGACTCTACTGTAATTTCACTCCGGCTGTAACCCTCAAGTCCTTGACTCAATTTGCACCAGCTCCCTCCCAACACGCGCTTCACCTTTTCCCCCGCCCTCCGATTCCCCCTCCCTCCATCGCAGGACGGTGTGCGGGTGAAGAAGTACCGCGGCATGGGGTCCTTAGCCGCGCAGAAGAAGGGCAGCGACAGCCGGTACCTGGGGGACACAGCACAGCTGAAGGTGGCGCAGGGTGTGGAGGGCGAGGTCAAGGCTAAGGGGTCGCTGCTGCGCCTCGTGCCCTTCACCGCGCACGCGGCCAGGCAGGGGCTGCAGGATCTGGGAGTCAAGTCCGTAGGCGAGCTGCATGAGGCGCTGCGAGCGGGGGAGATGAGACTGGAGGTGAGAGGGGTGCGGAACGAGGGGGTGTGCGGGAGGGATGGTAAAGCGCGTGTGAAGGGAAGGAGGGGAGGCAGGAAGGGCGCATGGGTAGGGGCGGGAAGGTGGGCAGGTAGGAGGGGTGGCAGGGCCAAGGACCTTGGGGCGAGCTGCAAGCGGCAATGCGGTTGGGGGAGATTTGACTGGAGGTTCGTATGGCACAGGCAGGCAGGGCTATGCAGCCAGTGGCTTCATTTTGGCACACGTTTCATGCATACACTGTTGCTGCTCTCATTCCGCCGTCGCGCTTGCCTTCTCCCATTGCCTCCTCCCTCACCTTTCTCTCACTGGCCTTGGGCAGGTGCGCACGGGGGCAGCACAAGCAGAGGGTGGGGTGCACGGCTTAGTGGCATATGAGAAACGGCTCTTTTGATTGCATTCTAACTGTTGGAAATACCTCAAGGACTTGAGCGTTTCTGAAGTGTAATACTACACTCGAGTAAAGCATCGGGTACGCGAGTCAACGGAGGTTACACGAGGAGGTTGGACGAAAGAACACGAAAGGACGAAGGACTCGAAGGGTCGCAACCGGAGGCTGCGACTGACCGTTACAACTGCAAGGGTGGTAACCGAACCGACCATCGAGTCGCTGTGCGACTCGATAACCGTTTCTTCAACTGTATTCCACAATTGCTTTACCTTCCTATTTTCTATATATTACTGTATGCTTGTTTCTTTTAATCAATCACTTGCTCTCACTTACTAGTGCAAGGGTTCAACCACTCAAACTTCCGCACTACTCCAGTATCTTGTACAACTGGGGCTTGGTCTCTGAAAAGATCCTAAGGGCTTTTCTCAGCCCAACACTAACAAACGCCTTACATCTCCATTTGGCTACATAGAGCATTTACAGATATAATCCAATCAGGGAGTGATGGTGAGTGTCCTGTGATGAGAGCAGGGCATACTGCCACAGTGTCAGTCTGCTAGGGCCCCAGCCAACGTTGGTCATTCACATGCGCCGTGCAACCTCTTGTGCGCGCCTTGTGGCGCCTCCGCGGCACAAAGATGACAAGCATAAGCCGCCTGCCCGCATGTTTCCTACAACCAGAAGCCAAGCCTGGGGAAAAAAACGCTGAAGACGTTTGGTGTGTCGCGGCTGCACAAGGGGAGCAATCACCGCGTGGGCCTGGAATGATGTCCGCCCTCAGCGGCAAGTGATGCTCTGTGGGAGCGACCGCTGCCGCCTCAACACCCCTTCCGCCGCCCGCGCCCGCGGCGCCTGTTGCGTCGCTGCGGGCGGCAGGGAGTGGCAGAGCGGATCCGCAGTCCTAACGCTCGCGACAGCAGCTGCGCGTGAATGCGGGGAACAGTCCCGCTCCGCCTGCGCCGCGCTCTGCTGACGCCCGTCCGACTGGGAATTCACGGCTGAATCGGCGGCGTCTCGTACAAGCGGGAGGCTGGGGCTCGACAGCCACCGCTTCAGCGGCGCCGCTCGCCCGATCCCTTCAGGCGACGCGGATTCTGGAAGCGACGCGCTGCGCCCCGCGATGGCGCGACGCAGCGGCGATGCCGTGGCGCCCGCTGCACGTCGGCTGGCGACCGCGGACGACGCGGGTGGAGGAGGTGGCAAGAACTTGGCGAGACGTGGCTCGCCGTCCGCTGCCGCGCGCGTGGCGTGGTCGGAGCGGAGCGCGCCAGCGGGGTTTGGGGGAAAATCCCCCTGGGAAGAGGGGAGTGGCGCAGCGGAGGAACCGTCAGGAGCATGCGCGGATGAGAACGATTCCAGTGAGCGGTCGATGGGGGGACGGGGAAGGGAGAGGGATGACGCGGGTGCATGGAGGCGGGACGGAAGGACGCCATGGACATTGGCGTGAAGCGCGGCAGCAGCGCCGTCGAGCGACGTGGAGAGGAGAGTCGGTGCAACGGGTCGAATCCTAGAGAAGTGGGCCAGCTTGAAGCGGTCCTTGCTCACATCGCGCCTGGCAGTCGGAGCTTGTGTATCCATTTGTTTGGAAGAGATCGTTCGGCTCAGCGAATAAACGGCTAGTTAGGAATGGTAGTGGGAGCAGCTGCTAGGAATTAATTTTCTGTGAGTGCGGGTTTGCAAGAACTAGTGTGGTACAGAGGGACTTAGTACGCTTCTGCTGTTGTCTCGGTCTTGTGGCTGCCTCTTGTAAACACCCCAGCCAGGTCGGACTGAAGCTGCAATGCAAATCACGCGGCGTGGAGTTGATTGCAGCGCGCCAATGACATTGCGACGTGCGACGAAAGTGAGTTCTGCTCGCAATGCCCGCGCACGGCGAAACGTGAGCTTGGGGGACAAGGCTTTCGCCGCGTCATCGCCTGCCAGCGAGGGAAGGGGAGCCAGCAGGGCGAGGAATGGGAAGACAGGTGCGCGGAAAGAATTACCAAAAATTCTGGAAACAACCGCAATCTGTAGTTGCAAGGCCCTCAGCTGCTGCCCGTTTGCGGACGTTTGCGGATGAACACGATTTCCTCACGGACAAGCCATCACAGCCAGGGCTCTTTTTTTTTTTTTTTTTTTTTTTTCGTTTTCCAAGACCTAGCGGTCTCAGGATTCGCTTCACTGAAGACCCTGAAACCAGCAAGGGTGATTTTCCATACTACAGTAGTCGGATGGCCAGGACAAATTTTCCCGCAATCCGGATTGCTCCGGGAGTTCCTTGGAAACGTCTGGAATTAGTCAGGAGGTTTGGGAGACCGAAATTTTCAGAATCAGGATTTCAGCTGGAAAGACCCGGAATGTACCTAAAGTTCCGGATGTTACCCTTGGACCGAGAGCCCTGATCACAGCCCGTCTTGCACCTGTTGCGATCAACAGGACGCCACTCAACAAACGAATTTCTGGTGCCTCGCGACCATCGCATGTTTGACGAGGCTCGCTCAAGCTCAGGGAAGGTTCGCAGCCAACCAAAGTTGCGCAACTACTCGCAGCCGCGTCTCGCCAGGGAGTTCGTCAAAGATCGCTAGACGGTGGCGTTTGCTGAGAACCATTTCTGCCAGGACTGCCTGCAGTGGAACCAGCAGAGGGGTCACCTCACCCTCCCAGCAGCAAAACCTAGCAAGCCAAGGCAAGTACCTGGTGACCGCAGCAGTCGAAATTTCACTTGCCAATGGCGAGGTTTGCCAGAATCGAAACCCATATTGTTCGTGCAAATTTCCCCGTTATTGATCTTGAGTTGAGGGCTCACTGCGTCTTTGTATAGATTAAAGCCCGCAGTCCAAATTGCGAGGCGCGACCTTCAAACGCACTGCGTTTGAAAGTCGCGTTTTCGTGGGTGTAGATGGGGGTAACGTGACTCGCGTCACTCGGGCCTGGCTTTCAAGTTCAGAGCGGAACGTATTTTGGGACACCAAGTGCCTCGCGTTTTTTAGCCGTCCAATATTTGTCGATTTCCATCTAACGGCGCGCAAGTAAAGTACTTCCCCCAGTCAATCGAAATGCAATCTCAGCCGTCGCACTGCCTGCTTGCAAATCGGACGATCTACGACAAATTCCGAATTCGCGACATGAAACACCCTCACAATTTTTCTGTGTATTTCGTCCAGGCCGAGGCTCACAGTTCATACGCAGTGCGTATGAACAATTTGGGCCGCGGGTTTTAATTCAACAGTATATACATACACAACGACAATGCATTCAAAGAAATCTAAGGGGAAGTAAGAACTCTAGTTGGTTACTTGGTGTGGTGGAGTTACTGCTAGGCTGATTGAGAAGCGTCGAGCAACCTCTCGCTAACATCGCATTGTCCTACTCTACCGAAAATGCCCACAAGATTCAACAAGTGCGCGTTTCTATTCCTCGCCATGGCCAGGAAGTTCCACTACGATGTGTAACCCCTTTCTGTCCTCGAACACCCCTCGCAGCTGTACCCCTCTGCACCCCTCGTCACCGCTCACATGCATCAAACCCGCAACCTCCGCCTGCGCTATCTCCACGTCCTCCCCGCTTCGGAGGAGCCTCCTCGGGATCGTCTTGCACGCCATGGTGGGCGAATTCCGGCAAGCCGATGGGTGTTTCCCGAAGCCGCGTCTTTCCGTGCATCGGCGGACTATGCCGGACGCGCCGCGAAGGATCTCGTCGCCCAAAACGAAATGCCAGGAGAGCGGCTCGGATTCGAACGGCAGCACCCACCCGCCGAGCGGAGCCATGGATCCGTCCCTCGCCTGACCACCCACGCGGCGGACTCTAAAGACGCCGGGAGTGTCAGAAGACAGATTATGGAACATTTCGGTGAAATCATTGCCGAGACATACTTCAGGAGATTCATTTCCATCCGCTGACGGCCGCGAGCAGTTGTCGCACGAGGATTCAGTGCGGCAGCGGCTGAACGTCTGCTGGTGGCTGTCCATATCGATCATCGTGAGACTAGAGTATGAGAGCTGCGTGTGATGAGGACTTCCAAGTTCAAGATGAGCAGAGAGCAAGAAAGTGGAGTAAAAGTAGGCAGTGTGCAAAATGAGTTGATGATGGCCAGTGGGCTGGGCACATATAGGCCGTGGCGTGGTCGAATGCAAGCAGCAGTGGTCGCCTGCAGCTTGAGGAGGGGGGAGACGGCTGGCTGTGGGGCGGTGTTCCGCACTGTTCCCCTCAGCTTGTGACGTGTCACGTCATGCGTGTGGAATTGATCGTCGGCTGGAATGAAGATCATTGGTCGGCTGACAGTGGTTCGCCGGAAGCACAGACAGAAGTTGCGTGCCAAATGTTTTCTTTTTGTCGATTCTCGTGGACTATTCGGCAGTTGACCCATCTCAAGCGTCCATCAGCCAGACATGAGGACAACAGTCCCAGCTGCGACATCGGGAAGCGAGCAGCGAAAACGGCTTTCAAGAAGGGAAACGCCGGCGAATTCAAGTCTGCAATGATAGCTTGGGTGGAGGGATCGCAGATGTAACTGACCAGGGCGATGTAACCACGGTTATGCTGTACACTTGTCCGGCAAGTTGGCCCGTCTTGATTGCGATGAAGGCTACCGAACAAGCGTACATTAACTTGAAAATATCTATATTTAGTTTTTTTCATGCAAGTAACAAACAATCAATCATCTATATGCTGATGTTGGGCTGAGAAAAGCCCTTAGGATCTTTTTAGAGACTAAGTCCCAGTTGTACAAGATACTTGAGTAGTGCAGCAGAAGTTGACTAGTTGAACCCTCGCACTAGTATGTGAGAGCAAGTGATTGATTAAAAGAAACAAGCATACAGCAATATATAGGAAAGAAAAACAGTTGTAGAATACAGTTGAAGGAACGGTTATCGAGTCGCACAGCGAATCGATGGTCGGTTCGGTTACCACCCTCGCAGTTGTAACGGTCAGTCGCAACCTCCGGTTGCGACCCTTGGAATCCTTCGTCCTTTCGTGTTCTTTCGTCCAACCTACTCGTGTAACCTCCGTTGACTCGCATACCCGATACGGCTTTACTCGAGTGAAGTGTTACACTCTAGAAAAGCTTGAGTCCTTGAGGTATTTCCAACACTCCCCTTCGTTTCTGGGGTGCTGACGTGTCCAGATTCTGTGACATTTATCTGCCCGGTCAGCAGCATGCAGTAATCGAACTTTGCCTTCGCCAGTTTCTTCGTCAGGTAGTCTGCGGCCATTTCTGCCGTGGGGCAGTAACTGAGCTGAAGTCTTCGCGATCTCATCCTTGACGAAGAAATACCGCAGGGCGATGTGCTTGGTTCGATTGGCGAACCCATCTTTGTTCGCGATTTTGATTGCGGATTGATTGTCGCAGAGTAGCGAGAAGGCGGGCATGGTCGCTATTTTCGCTTCCTCGAGCAGCTCCCGTAGGTAAAGTCCTTCTTTGGTCGCGGTGCAGAGGGCGATATATTTCGCTTCAGCCGAAGATAGTGCAATTAGTTCCTGCTTGCTCGATTGCCAGGAGATAGTCCCGATAGGTTCTAGTCGGTATATGTAGCCCGTTCTGGAGCGTCGATTTTCCTTGTCTCCTGCATGGTCGGCGTCGACATAGCCGAGTAGTCGTACGGACGACGGTGTTACTTTGCTTTAGGTAAGTCTGGTCATTGGCGTAGAGACGAAGTAGAGTAGTGCCCGATTTAATTCTTCGAGATCCTCTTGCTCCGGCTGCTTCAGGTGTGTCGCCAGTTGGCTCGCGCTGTAGGATAGGTCCGGTCGGCAGGTTACTGCTACGAACAGTAGACAGCCGAGATTCTGTTGATTTTCCTGGATCTGCTTCGCGGGGAGTTTTGTGGAGGTTCCGCTCTTGTCGTTCCCGTAGCAATAAGGAGTCGCGACTACGATTGGCGTTAGTCCGAATTTCTTCGCGACGACGCCTGCGTACTTTTCGGCGTGTAGGTAGAACGCCGAGTTGTCTTCGACGACGTTCAGGCCCAGGTACTGGGTCACGGTGCTGGACACCGTGAGTGTCAAGTCACTCCTTAGCTCCCCTTCGAACAAGGTGGCGATGTCGGTAGTGGAGTTGATGTAGAGCAGGTCGTCGACGTAGACTATTAGTAGGACAAAACCCCCTTCCTTCTGTAGTCGGTACATGCCTTGGTCGTGCGGCAGCTGTAGGAAGCCGATCTTGACGAGGCGGCCGTGAAGATGCTGCTGCCAGAGCCGCGGGGCTTGTTTGATTCCGTAGAGGGATTTTACCAGCTGGCACACTTTTGTGGGATATTCGATGAATCCGTGGGGCTGCTCGATGAAGATTTCGGCATCCACAGGTGCGTACATGAAGGCGTTGGCGACATCGATCTGGCGCGGTGGTAGCCTTTTCGTGGCCGCGACGGCGACCAAAATGCGCAGGGAGGTATGTCGGGAGACTGGGGTGAATGTCTCTGTGTAGTCGGTTCCATATTGCTGGTTGAATCCTCGTACGACCCAGCGAGCCTTGAAGCGGTCGATGGAGCCATCCGCATTAGTCTTGATGCGGTACACCCATTTTTCCGAGAGCACGTTTTTCCCGTTGGTTTTTGTTGCCGGTACCAACTTCCACGTGTTTCGGTCTTGTAGGGCCTTCAGTTCTTTTTCCATTGCTTCCTTCCATTTCGCCTTGTGTTCCCCCCCCAAAGCCTGCGACAGAGTCGTTGGCTCGCGCGGAGACGGCGGCGGTGGGCTCTGGACGGCAACCCATAGTCCAAGGATTCGCAGGCCCGTGGGTGTGTGTCGAGGGGAATTTTCATTCCCGGGATAGGCTGCTTCGTCACCATCTTCTGGGTCAGGTAAGAAATTTGGTCCAATGCGTTCTGAGACATTCGTGTCGACTGGTTGAGGTGTAACGTAACCTTGGTCAGCGACGTGGTAATAGGTGTCGAGGTTGTTACTATCGAGAGGATTGTCGTCGTCGAGGGGAACAGGCACGGAGCAGTAAGGGAGTGGTCCGGCAGTTTCCGAGGCTTCAGATACGTCTTCTTCTGCTGTGTCAGCTTCGGCAGCACGATCGGCGAAGGACCGAAGGCCCTCGAAGCCATCGGTGGGGTCTTCTGTGTTGGCGACATTGTCCAGATAATGCTGCAGCGTCAGTCGCTCGTTGAAAATCACATCACGTGAGGCCACGGTATTTTTGTCTTGTATGTCGAGGAGTTTCCATGCTTGGAAATGTTTTGCGATGCCGAGGTGTAGTCCCCACCGTGCTCGTTGAGTGAAGCATCCTGCTCGAGCTGTGCTGGGTCTGTACTGTACCATGCAGCCGAAAACTCGAAGTAATTTTGTGCTGCCCCTTTTTCGTGTCCATTGCAGGTGCGGTGATGCGTTGTTGGGAAGTGATGACGAGGACAGCAAATTGTGCAGGTGGACTGCATGCGTCATCGCGTTTGGCCACAGTGTGTTGGGCAGTCTCATCCCAGGAGCAGCTTCCGCATCGTCGTCTGCAAGGTCCGGTTCATCCTCTCTGCGACCCCCTGTTGTTGGTGAGCGTAGGGCAGAGACAGTAGGCGTCTGATGCCTCTTTCTGCCAAGCAGTTCCTGAATCGTTGTGACTGGTACTCCAGTGCTCCGTCTGACTGGAAGCTCTTGAGTTGCGAGCCCGATTCTCGTTCAGCGATGGGCAGCCATGCCGTGAAGACTTCGAATGCTTGATCTCGTGTCTTGAGGTTGTAGTGCTAGACGTATCGTGTTGCCGCGTTGATGAACGTTATAACGTAGTTGTATTCTGCTTCGCTGTCGTCTCGAGGCATATTTAAGATGTCGCTGTAGACTTTTTGCATCGGTTCGTATGCAGGTGCGCTTGGATTGTGGTGCGACGTAAAAGGTTGGTGGGGAAGATCGGCTTCGGGGCACGTGAAGCATCGTGCGCGGGGTCGTCGAAGTTCTTGGCCGCTCGTTGTGAGAAGGGCGTTTCTTTCTAACACTTCGGCTTGTATGGTTTGTAGCACTGTGCTGTTTGCAGGATGCCCGAGGCGTTGATGCCAGATGTCGTCGGGAGCGCGATGGCCGGGTGAGCGTTGATACATGTCGGCGTTGGAGAAGAACGCGACGACCGTGGCGGGACTTCGCCAGACTTCTCGGGTGATGGGCATGAGTTGATCTGCTTCGGTTGGCGGTCCTCGGATTGCTGGTGATGGTACACGGCTGGGTCCTGCTTCTACTACTGCAGGTGATGTCGGGGAAGGGACGCTTGCTGGTACTTGTCTTTCTGCTGCTAACGCTCGCGTTCTTTCTGCTGCAGGTATGGTGTTGGAGTACCAGAATCCATCTGGAGTGAAGTCGGGATCAAGATCCGGCGGGTGCGTCCAGGCGATGAACGATACGATGCCATCGCTGTCGGCAGTACCGCGATCGGGGACGAAATCCAACACGAAGACACCCGACTTCAGGAGAGCGCGACCGATGAAGAGGCCGCCCTTCCCGTGGTAAAGACGAAATTCGCTGGCGTTCGAGTCGCATTCCAGGTGAATCCCCTTTTCCATTAGCTGACTGACGCTTAGCAGATTGTATCCCAGATTGTCGACGATTAGAACCTTGTTGAGTTGCAGTATGACATTTGTCTCCATGGACTGCAACTGAACCACTCCTTCTCTGTTTGTTTTCAGGTTCTCGTTGTTGGCGACGGTGATGATGACATCGCGATTGAGACGTCGTTCTCGTTGCACGAAGCGCCCGGAAGAACACATATGTTGACCGCAGCAACTGTCCAAGGACCAGGTGTTTCGCCCGGTGGGTTCGGCGTTTGCGACTGCAGCGTACGTCGGGTTGACCTGAAGACCTTGTGGGCGCGGCGGCGGCAGTTCTTCTTCATTTGGAGCGTAAGTGGGTGGTGATCCGTGTGCGCAGTTGTCGATGCGTACCATACAATTGATGATGTTCGGTGTGCCCTGTGCAGATATAGAGGAACGCCTTGGCGGACTTTCTTGAGTGGAAGCGACTTGTGTGTCTACTGGACGATAAACTCGGGGGCGTGTGCAGATGTCCGGATGTCTGACAATTGTGGCAGAACGGCGGCACGATGGTGAGTCCTTTGGTGTCGTGTCGATTCTGCCTGTCATCGATTGTAGTTGTCGTTTCTTCATTCAGCATAGAAGACTAACGGTTGCTGCTTGTTTCTTGGTTGTCTTTCTTCAAACAGGTCCATCTCCTGTTGTTCAGCATGAAGCTCGGCGCAGAGGTGCATCTCCGAAAATCGTCCGTGGGCGCGAAGAAGCGAGCAGGTGGTTCTCCATTCTGGCCCCAACCCGGCGAGGTCAATTGTCACGAAGCTTTCTTCAGTTATTGTACCTCCGCAACGAAGCACGCGTTCGCGGAGTGTCTGGCAGCGACTCATATGCTGCATCGCCTTTCCCCGTTTTTCATTTGTATTGTTGTCAACTGCTGCATGAGTTTGCTTTGTGTCACGCTGTCATTTGCTTCGTAGAGACACTTGAGGTGATGCCATGCGAGTTCCGCGGAGTTTCCGTAGCTCCGATATGTTCTTATGCTTTGTTGTTCTTGTGGTGACAGGTTCCGCAGGAGAACTGTGTACGCCAGCAGCGACTGATAAGTGAAGATTTCCTGCTCCTTTGCAGTGCCATTGCTTGGAAATGGCAGGGACCCGTTGAAGTATCCCAAGAGATGCGCAGCCTCCATCAGCAGCTCGAACTCGAAGCTCCAGGTAAAGAAGTCGTGTCCGTTGAGCGGTGAGGATGTCTGCAGTTTGATCACGTGTGAAAACTGCGCCTGGAGACTCAATATCTCATTTGGTGTCTGTTGTGATGCAGCTGCTGTTGGTTGGGCACGGGGCGGCATGAACTCGAACGTCTCCGGTGAAGAGTGATAAGGCGCAAAGGTAGGCGCTTGATTGTGTCGCCCGAACGATGAGTTGTCGAGGCTCATTGGCGCTAATCCAATGTGTCCTCCGTTGCTCTGTGTTGAATGTGCAGGTGTCCTTGTCTGCTGCTGCTGGTCGAAGTGCGACATAAAGCTGAAGAACCTTTCCATAAGGTTCGGGTCCACGCTTGAAGAGGGTGATGGGGTCACCATTTCTGGTGCCCTTCTTGTTGTTTCTTGAGCAGCGCCGGTCTCGGTTTGCAGTGCTGAAGAGTGCAGTCCAGAGTTGCCGGGTCGAGTGTCTTGGGCGCTTGGTGAACCCGTAGAGATCTTCTTGCCCTTGTTGTCCATGACTTATAATCGATGAAGCTTGTTGATGTGTTAACTGTAGATAGAGCGTTGTTGCTGGGAGTTTGATCTGTGACCAGCTCTCATACCATGTTGGGCTAAGAAAAGCCCTTAGGATCTTTTTAGAGACTAAGTCCCAGTTGTACAAGATACTTGAGTAGTGCAGCGGAAGTTGAATTGAGAAAGCTTGCTTTCTTGTCCTTTGCAATAGGCATCGTTCTCATTTCAAGTGGCATGGTACAATAGTTGCTTACTACTTTATAAGAATCTAAACATGCACACATCATGATCCTAGTTGTGCGCTCCCGTTCAAATGACCGAATGTCAATTGGAGATGGGCGATTGTGTAGAGGGGGGGGTGGGTGGGAAAGTTGACTGGGCCGTTTGAAAAATGAGAGACGTGGGTGGAGGTAAATGAGCTCCAACCCACGTATATGTAGTTGGAGAAGGGCGAGTAGCGCGCTTCGACGATGCCCAACGCTTTAGTACAATCAGCTTCGCTTTCACAATACACAATTTTTGAAAAACACTACGTGTGTTAAAAATTATAATGTAGTTGAACCCTTGCACTAGTATGTGAGAGCAAGTGATTGATTAAAAGAAACAAGCATACATCAATATATAGGAAAGAAAAACAATTGTAGAATACAGTTGAAGGAACGGTTATCGAGTCGCACAGCGACTCGATGGTCGGTTCGATTACCACCCTTGTAGTTGTAACGGTCAGTCGCAACCTCCGGTTGCGACCCTTCGAGTCCTTCGTCCTTTCGTGTTCTTTCTATCAGAATTAGAGAAGTGAATAGTTAGAGTGAGAGTACAGATAGATATACCTAAGTGTTGTACCCTCTAAGAGATGACCCTATACGGTCTATGCAAACATAACAAATACATATATTTGACACACCCTCTAGACTGCATAGGGGAATGTCCTAAACAAGCAGCTTAGGGCGGCACTACTAGTCCAACCACTGAGACAAGGGTCTGAGAGACCAGTCAGAAGGAGTACAGACAAGGCGAGAACAAGACCAGGGCGGCACTACTAGTCCAGCCACTTGGAGAGGACACAAGTCCAGTCTGAGTATACATATAAAGGACAGTACAAAGTCAAGGTCCTAGCAAGTGAGAGGCTACAGGAACTAGACCAAGCTGTACACAGTGCCGATGATGATCTTTAGGCGCAAGCGCCTTCGTAAAGATATCAGCTGTTTTGGCACCTGAAGCCAAGTGTACTACGCGGGCCTGACGTCGCTGCTGTAGCTCGCGCAGGAGGAAGTACCGCAGCTGAATATGCTTCGCTCTGCCCTCAAGTCGAGGCTCCTGACACAGGAGGATCATGGCCCTGTTGTCAGCGAACAGGACCGGGGCAGAGCTAGGCCGCTCACCTAAGTCAGTGAGCAAGAAGGTCAGCCAACGGAGCTCCTGTGCCGCCATGGCACCAGCGTAGATCTCAGCCTCACAGCTAGACTGGGCAACAGACGAGGAGCGGGTAGCTCTCCACGAGACGGCACCTGAGCCAAGGCTGAAGCAGTAGCCCTGGGTAGACCTGAGTGTCTCAGCGTCGTCTGCCCACGAAGCGTCTGTGTGTCCAGTAAGGACCACTGACCTGCGTCCTCCTAGCACTAACCCCATGCCCGATGTACTAGCAAGATAGCGCAAAACCCTCTTAGCGGCAGACCAGTGCTGCGGTCGGTGTCTGCCTGTGGCCACAAAGCGAGCCAGGATGCTGAGAGGGTATGCGAGATCTGGGCGAGTGCAAGTCATCAGGTACATGAGGCAACCCACCAGCTCTGCGTAGGGGCCGCTGGGCTCTACCGACTCCTCAGACACTGGAGCGGAGAGTTTGTGGTCTACAGGCAGAGGGGTAGGCTGTGCAGAGGAGAACTGAAGGCTGAACCTCTGAAGGACCTGGCGCACCAAGTGTGACTGAGTCAGGGTGATGGTGCGCGATGCTCTGTCCCTGGAGATCTGCAAGCCAAGGTAGCGGCGCAGTTCTCCAAGGTCAGTGCAGGTGTGTCTCTTCAGCAGCTCTGCCTTCACGGAGGCCACTGCGTCCCTGTCTGTTGTGGCAAAGACCAGGTCGTCGACGTAAACAAGGATGTAGAACGGAGTCTGGCCAGCACGAACGAAGAGTGAGGGGTCTGCGGAAGACGGAAAGAACTGCAGGTCAGCAAGCGTAGCACGGAGAGTGTCGTGCCACTCACGGGGAGCCTGACGCAGACCGTAGATGGGGCGTCGCAGGAGCCACTCGGTACCAGGAGGGAAGGTGCCAGTAAAGCCCTGAGGGCGACGCAAGTAGACCTGCTCGTGTAGGCTGCCCTGAAGGAAGGCAGTGGAAAAGTCGAGGGAGTGAAGCTCGTAGTCACGCTGAGCAGCTAGGTGTAACAGAACCCGAAGAGTAGTCATCTTCGGGGTCGGAGCGAAGGTATGGAAGAAGTCCACCCCCTCACGCTGACTGAAGCCTCTAGCCACATAGCGCGCCTTGAATACAGGCGGCTCTCCAGGAGGGCGCTTCACCTTGAAGAGCCAGCGGCCATCGACTACGTTCACCCCAGGCGGGGAAACTGCGTCGACGAAGGTGCCGGTGGATCTCCAAGATGC
This sequence comes from Closterium sp. NIES-67, assembly GCA_027943415.1. NCBI lineage: Eukaryota > Viridiplantae > Streptophyta > Zygnematophyceae > Desmidiales > Closteriaceae > Closterium > Closterium sp. NIES-67. The sequence continues at coordinate 149,315 of BQMB01001817.1, forward strand.
CATCTCCTGCTCCATGGCAGCTATCCACTGCGAGGCCCAAGGTCCCGAGGTCGCCTCAGCGTAAGTGCGAGGGGTCGGGATGTCGAAAGCGTCTGGGTCACCCTCAGGGACTAGCAGCATGGAACAGAGATGGGGAGCAGCCTCGGACAGGAAAGCAAGCTCGAACTGGCGGTCCTCCAGGACGTCACTGCCAAGGGCAGGAGCACCCCCGACAGACGGAGGACAGGCAGGGTCAGAGACCAGAGCTGTGGCGTAGTCAAGGCGGCGGGTAGAGGCGAAGTCAGCGACCGCAGCAACAAGAGTGCCAAGGCACGAGACCGGAACAGACGGGTCAGTAACGAGAGAGGCAAGGACCCGGGAAACAAGAGGACGAGCGGCACGAAGGTAGTCAGACAGCGGGGGGGGTGCAACAACAAGGGAGGACGGAGGAGGCGACGGCAGAAGGGGAGGACGAGACGCGTGGGAACGAAGCAACATAGGGTGGGAGCGCAAGACAGGGGAGGCAGGACGATCACGGGAGGGACGGTGAGACCAGACGTGCGACGGAGGAGTCGGGTCAGGAGACAGGGGAGGGGACACAGGAGGGGAACGAGGGGGAAGACGGGCGGGGGACGAGTCCGGCGGAGGGAACACATGGCCGTAGACGGGAAGAGGAGGAGACGGGCGGAGAGGAACAGCCGCAGGGTCAGGGGACAGAAGGCCGAGCAGGCGAAGGGCGGACACCGGCGGGGACTGCTGCTCCGGCGGCAGAACGGCGACACCGGGACTGCAAGCTGCGCCGCGGCTACCACCGGCACACTCCACACCAGCACCCCCAGAGGAAACACCCCCAGGGCTACCGGTACTAGCACCCCCAGAGTCAGCGAACGGGTGCTGCGACGGCGGCGGCGGCGGCGGCAGCGACACCGACGGGCGCAGCTGCGGCAGAGGCGGTGGAGGAGGGGACAGGGGAGGGGACGCCGGTGGAGGGGCGGCCGGCGAGGACTGCGCAGCAGGGCCACCAGAGTCAGAAGACTCCTCAACCGGGTCCACCGACGGAAGGGGGGTGACGTGGGACACACCAAAGGGGGCAGGACGGGGAGGAGGAGGGGGAGGGGCAAGGACTACCGGGGAAGGAGTGACCAGGAACAGGGGGGGGGTAACCGGGGGACCGCGGTGGGGAAAGCGACGGTAGTAAGAGACGGACTCGTCAAAGGTGACGTCGCGAGAGTGAAAGAAGCGGTGAGACGGCGAGTGGTAAAAGTGCCAGTCGGACGTGTCAAGGGGAAAACCGAGGAAGACGCAGGGAAGGGTGCGCGCAGTGAGCTTGTCCGTGCCGGAGGCATGGACGTGAGCAAGGCAGCCCCAGACGTGAAACGCAGACGCGTCACCCGAAGACCCAGTCCAAAGACGGGTCGGCGAAACCTGCGGCTGCTGAGGGTGCGGCCACAAGTTAAGCTGGTGAGAAGCGTAGCGCACAGCGAACGGCCACAGAAAATGGGGTGCACCGGCATGGATCATGGAGGTGCGAGCCACCTCCATGACCAAACCGATGCGTCGCTCAGCGACCCCATTCTGTTGTGGGGAGTCTGGTAGGGTGAACGTCTGGGTGATGCCCTCCGCACGACAAAAGCGGCCAAGGACACCGGAGGCAAACTCGCCACCACGGTCGGAGTGAAGACGCAAGACAGGGAGACCGCGGTGGACACGCGCAGAGACAAGCCAGGGGATGAGAGCGCTAGGCACGTCGGCCTTGCGCTCCAGGGGAAAGACTATGGTGTAACGAGTAAAGTCGTCGACAAGCACAAGGAAGTAGCGCTCGCGAAGCGGCCCAGGGACGGGGGCGGGGCCCCAGATGTCCAGGTGCAGGGTCTGCAACGGCGCGGCGGTAGGGGGAAAAGAGGAGGAGTGAGGGGCACGGCGAAGCCGACCCTCGACGCAAGGCGTGCAAGGTGGGGCTGGGGAGGAGGGAAACGCGGGGAGAGAACCGGGGAGACCAAGGACAAGACTGTGCTGGGACATGTGACGCAGACGCGAGAGCGCAGGGTGACCTAGGCGGTGGTGCCAAAGGAGAGTCGGGTGAGTGAGGGACCGACAGGAGCAGGCAGCAGCAACCTGGGTAGACGCAGCCACCTGAGGGAGCGCTCCAGCCGGGGGGGTCACGGTGTCCAGAGTGAACAGGCCGGACACCGGGTCCCGGGAGAACGTGGACAGGGGGGCACCAGTGGCGGCCTCGGTACAGACAGCATACCGCTCGTGGCCAGGGAACGTAGTGGTGACGCCAAGGTCCTGGAGGCAGCCGACACCAACTAGGTTCCTGGAGAACGAGGGGATATGCAGACCTGTGAGAGTGCCCGAAGGAACTGCCGGACAGGGAAGGGTGGTGGAACTGCGGGCGACTACCGGACCGCCGGAGGGGTCAGCAAGAGAAACGGCAGCAGGAACAGGAAGCGGCGTCAGGGTGGTGGAGTCGCGGAAGAAACACCGGGTAGCGCCAGAGTCCAAGGTGAAGGAAAGCGAAGCAGAGGCGTCTGGCGACGGAACAACGTCGGAAGCACCAAGACTACACAAAGCAGGGGATCCTACGCCTGACGCAGCAGGGGAGGCTAAGCTAGGCACACCTACACTAGCCGACAGTGAGTAATAAGCAGGAAGCACACTAGAGTCATCAGCATACATCACATGCAAGGCAGAAACAATGGCATCCATGTCCATGTCAAAAATCTGAATCTTACGACTAAGCAAACTGTGCCAGTCCGGAAGGTCTGGCGACGGGCCGAAGCGCTGACGAAATAGATCGTCCAGGCGACGAAAACAGCGGGGAGTGGTATGACCGAGCTTATCGCAAACGAAGCCGCGGCGAGGACCGGTCTGGATCTGGTACTGACAACGCACGCCTCCCGAACCACCACTCGGCACACCACGACGCACCCGACCACCGCCAGCGCCGGGCCACCCGGGCGGGAGTACACTCGTCTGCCTCGTCTGCGGCGGCTGCTGCGGCTGCTGCGAAGGCTGCGGCTGCTGCGACTGCGGCGGCTGCTGCTGCTGCTGCGACTGCAGAGGCGGCGGCTCAGTTGGACTGGGCAGGGTCCCCTCGTCCGCTCCAGCACCAGACGACCCGACTCCACCACCACCCCCTCCCGCACCCCCGCCTCCTCCGCCGCGCCCAAACTTGGGGCGGCGGCCCTTCCCCGAACGAAACTGCGCTGCAGCAGCAGTCTCAGCCACAGCGGCAGAGCCGTGGGAGAAGGTACACTGAGCGGGGGCACAACCCTGAAAGATAGGGACCGGCACGGTACCACTCGCCTGGGCAATGGAGCGGTGGCGGGTCTCAATCACAGTCAGGGTGTCTACAAAGTCGGTGAGGGTGAGGTCTGCGGGGTGAATGCTAAGGAAGCGGTCGCGGGCGACAGCAAGGCGGTAAGGGAGGCAGGTGGCAAGCAGGTAAAGGGTAGAGGTAATGGGCGGCTGGTGGGCTCTAAGCTGTGCGTCAGTGCAGGCAGCGCGCCAGGTGTTATCTATCGAGCGCAGGTGGGCGGCGAGGTTAGAGACAGTGGGGAAAGACGCAAGGTCAGGAAAGAGCATCGGGAGGATCAGGCGACCCACCGAGGCAGCCGGAGGGGTGGAATAGCGCTTGATGACAGCATCTAAGTAAGCCTGAGCAGTAGTGAGAGACCTAAAGCGAGGGCGCTCGAACGGGGGAAGGGCATTGCTTATGGCAAGCTGGGCGACAGCATCGCGAGAAAGCCAGACAGAGCGCGCACGGGCAGTGGCAGCAGTAGATTCGCGCTCGGTGGGTGTGGGGTCAGCGGGCAGAACAGCAGGGGGGTCTGGGCAGGGGAGCGTACCGTCAAGGTGTGCGGACAGCGGTTCACCATCCTGCCGCTGGCCAGTGAGTTGGCGTCGGAGGTCGGCAAGCCACGCCTCGAACTCCAGAGGCTGGCCTTCAGCGTCAAACCGAAGCTCCGCCGCCATCAGGGGCAGTGCAGGACAGGACAGTAATGTGTAGTGTGGTGCAGGGCGGTGCAGTGCTGTGCAGTGCAATGTAGGGCGGTGCAGGGCAGTGCAGGGCGGTGCAGGGCAGTGCACTGCGGTGCAGGGCGGGGCAGTGCAATGCAGGGCAGTGCAGTGCGGTGCAGGGCTGTGCAGGGAGGGGGGAACCGTACCAGTGAGGATGCAAGGGCCGGGGCAGGGATGAGCGCAGAGGCCGGGCCGGTGCGGCTGGGCTGGGCGGGCACGGCGGGGCGAGGCAGGGCGCGACGGGGCCGGGCGGGTGCGACGGGGCCGGGCAGGGCGCAACGGGGCCGGGCGGGTGCGACGTGGCCGGGCGGGTGCGACGGGGCCGGGCAGGGCGCAACGGGGCCGGGCGGGTGCGACGGGGCCGGGCGGTTGCGACGGGGCCGGGCGGGTGCGACGGGGCCGGGCGGGTGCGACGGGGGCCGGGCGGGTGCGACGGGGCCGGGCCGGTGCGACGGGGCCGGGCAGGGCACGACGGGGCCTGAGGGCGTGACGGGGCCCAGGAGGGGCGCTACGGGGCCCAGGAGGGCGCTACGAGGCCTAGGAGGGGCGCGACGGGGCCTAGGAGGGGCGCTACAGGGCCCAGGAGGGGCGCGACGGGGCCCAGGAGGGGCGTTACGGGGCCCAGGAGGGGCGCGACGGGGCCCAGGAGAAGCGCTACGGGGCCCAGGAGGGGCGCTACGGGGCCCAGGAGGGGCGCGACGGGGCCCAGGAAGGGCGCTACGGGGCCCAGGAGGGGCGCGACGGGGCCCAGGAGGGGCGCTACGGGGCCCAGGAGGGGCGCTACGGGGCCCAGGAGGGGCGCGACGGGGCCCAGGAGGGGCGCTACGGGGCCCAGGAGGGGCGCGACGGGGCCTAGGAGGGGCGCTACGGGGCCTAGGGGGGGCGCGACGGGGCCCAGGAGGGGCGCAGCAGGGCTAGGGGCACGAAGGGCCCAGGGGGGTCGCGACGGGCCTAGGGGGTCGCGACGGGGCCCAGGGAGGCGCGACGGGGCTAGAGGGTCGCGACGGGGCCCAGGAGGGGCGCAGCAGGGCTAGGGGCACGACGGGGCCCAGGGGGTCGGGGGGAGGCGCGGCGGGGCCTAGCTAAGGAACGAGCGGAAGCGGTAGGTGGGGGGGATCCTAACCTACGCGTGATACCATTTCAGAATTAGAGAAGTGAATAGTTAGAGTGAGAGTACAGATAGATATACCTAAGTATTGTACCCTCTAAGAGATGACCCTATACAGTCTATGCAAACATAACAAATACAAATGTTTGACACCTTCGTTTCGTCCAACCTCCTCGGTAACCTCAGTTGACTCGCGTACCCGATACGGCTTTACTCGAGTGCAAGTGTTACACTCTAGAAACGCTGATAAGTAGAAATTCACAGCATCAACAAATAAGCGCATGTACAGATTGGTGGACCGAAACCATGTGAGTGAACCGTATGTTAGCTATGATAGTAGACAATCTGCATCAGCAGCAGGAACTGGATGTCTGATTGGTTTGGTTTGGCCTGTTGTGAAGCTGCATGCCAACAGGTTGCTGTGGAGGGGCTCCCTTGGGTAGCCTTCGGGCTGCAAAGAGACAAACCATTCGCATGTCACACATCTCCAGATACAGAAGAGCCACAGGAAAAAAAAAAACAGAATCCTTGTGGTGGCACGAACACTGGAGGCAGGGGCATGTAAACTGCATACCTATTTCATAGAAGAGCTCATTGACATTAGTGGCTGTTTTAGCTGACGTCTCCACAAAGTAAAGGCGGTTCTCCTCTGCATGCGCTTTGCCCTCCTGCACCCACACCCAGAACCACGCAAGTGCGACCCATACACTTTCACGGCTGATAAGACATCGGCAAAATAAAGAGATGTCCGCTCTTAAACATATAACTGGGCACTTTGCCTCGCCCTCTTCCGTATCCCCCTGATCCCCCTCCCCTGCCCCCCCTCTCGCCCCCTTCCTTCCCTGCAACGCGACTCACCTCCTCTGAGATCTTCCTCTGCGCCTCCAGGTCTGTCTTGTTCGCTGCCAGTGCCATCACCAGGTTCGGGTTTCCTGAGGGATGGCGTAGGCAGGGTGTCACCGGGAAGGGTGGTGGCAGGGTGGGACGTGAGGAAAGAATAATGGCAGTGACGGTGATGCAAAAGGATGGGGCATTCGAAGGGGATATGTAAAAGGTATATGGACCAACGGACAAGGGAAAAGGGACTTTGGAGCACGAACAGGGAAGCGCAACGGTGGTGGTATGCTCTGCAGGTCAACTTTGGGGAATGCACTCTGTGCACTCTATGCTCTCTGCAAGCCGATTCGTCCAGGTGTGGACACGTACCTTGCCGTTGAAGCTCCTGCACCCACTTCTTGGCTCGAGCAAACGATTCCTGGAGAAACACATAGCACAGGCGACACGTGCCATGAGCCCCAAGCGCGCGCACACACACACACGGCATGCATACACAAGCACGCCATCCACACACACACACACCCACCATGCACGCGCAAGCACGCCATGCACAGACACAAGTCAGAAACGCCATGTGCGTAACACATGCCAGAGACACCGTCATAAAAAGTCAACAAACGAAGTAGGGCAGAAGGGAAGGGGTGCGCGGCTGACAGTGCTGGTGATGTCGTAGACGATGATGGCGGCCGCCGCCCCGCGGTAGTACATGGGTGCCAGGCTGTGGTACCGCTCCTGCCCCGCCGTGTCCCAGATCTCGAACTTGACGACCGCGTCGCTGACCGCCACCGTCTGCGTTAAAAACGCCGCGCCGATCGTCGACTCCTGCGGTGGGGGGCATGGCGGGCAGGGAGGTGACATGGGGATGGGAGGGAGGGTCGGGATGCGCCGAACGCGGCACCCTCGAGAGAGGTGGATGAGAGAGCAGAGGAGCACACGGAGGCGACGACAACAACGACGACAGGGGAGACAAGAGGAACAACGGTGGATGGGGGGTCGGGGGAAGCCAAGCGAGACTGCGTCGCAGATCCCACTTGCACTTCGTCGAGTGTCTTCCGCAAGTCGTACCTGATACTCGAAGAATTGACCCTTCACGAACCGCAGCACGAGCGACGACTTCCCCGCGCCCATGTCGCCCAGCAGGACCTGCGGGAGGAGAACGGCGAAACGACGGAAACCACGGGGACCGTCGTCGACTGAAGAAAGCGAATTGGACGACAGCACTCTACGAGCCGTCGAGTCTACGAGCGGTCAACTCCTTTGAAAATAAAGAACAGCTACCTAACAGAGAGATAGGCGATTCCCCCGACGGCCACATCGTTGGAACACTATGACAGTCTCTGTATGGTAGGGAAAAGTCATTAGGTTAAGGCAAACCAAGCCGCGACGGTAAACTTTTGGTTCCGTAGAAGATTTCATAAGGAAAGAATGATTCGCCGCCATCCACGTCGCTCACCAATTTCGCTTGCATCGTAGGAGCAGCTGCAGTCGCCATGGATGAGAGGAAACGGAGAGGGGACGATGGGGTAAGGCTTCAAGGCCAGCACGAGACCTAGAAAACCGACAGGAATCGCAACTAGGAGACTATTATTCAGTACGTCTAAGACTACCGAGGAGAAGTTCGTGAAGGACGACGAAGGCAAGAGACAGGCACTGCTGCGAGCTGAAAGGCAACAAACTAGCAATGTCGGTGGCCCAGGTCAGGTTGTAGTTCAAGGGAGGCTAGGGTTGGCCTGGGGTAAAGGGGGGGGGACTCTCGAAGTTTTCCCACTTCCATGGACGCCCCCCAGTCATGTCGTCAGCGCCGGCTCACACCATCCGCGCGACTCTTCCTTACCCCGCTGCCCTACCTTCGGGATCTCCGCGCTCCCCAAACCCGCGGGTGTTTGTGCAGTGGCGCACAGCACACCCGCCACGCGTTACCTCCAGGACACGGCAGCGATACAGTCTCTCCAACGAACCAGCTCGTGGGACTTCACGAAGACTGGCGAACCTTTCGTGACTGGCTGCGACGGAATGCCTGTCTGGTGTGAGGCTGGTGGTGGTGTGAACATGACAGCTACGCGTAGCATTTGGCGGACGTTGACGGAAGACGCATGCGACTGACAGGAATGCCAGTTACCTGACGGAAGTTGGATTGAACATGGAGAACTAGTTTGTACGCGACACTGCCTCCACACCTCCCTCAAACCAACACCGCATGGACGGGAAAAAGTTTACTGATGTTTTGATCGGGCTCCAGCAACAAGCAGAACTGTATAATAACCTAATCGGTATGGCATTTGTCCGCGTTAATAAGCTTCACACCTGGCCGTTTTGGAGGGAAACCTTGAAGTTGGTGCAGCGATGAAACTGGTGGTGGTGCTACCATAGGTCCTCCAATCCAGTCCATGGCGGATGTGAAACCTATCTCCTGGACCTCCCACGGATCAGCCGACATTTACACCAAGAGTCGCTGTCAGGAAGTTAGTCCCCTAATTATCGCTTGTTCTTTGCAGCAGCCAGAGCGAAGTCATAGTCGCGTTTAATGAGCTCTACAGGGTCGAATAGATAGCAGGGCGGCATGTGGAAGGGGTTTCAGGGCCTGCAGGCCGTGGTGAAGGAAGGGCTGCAGGAGCTCGGCCGCGATGCGCTCCGCGAGACAGGCATGATCAAAGAGGCCGTTGCGCCGCGACTAGCCGGGTCGGGGATCCTGGGCCTGGTGGGGGTGCAGTCAGGCGACGAGCGCGAGGAAGGAGGGAGAGACGCGGAGGGGGACGAGGACGACGGATGGGGTCTGGATGACGGCGACGGCCAGGACGAAGCGGAGGCTGGGGAGGGCATGGTATCAGGAGGTGGCGAGGGAGCGATTCCGGTGTCATCGCATCCCTCGGAGGAGGCGGCCTCGGCATCACAGCCTTCACCGGACATCGAGCCACGTCATCAAACTTCTAAGCAGCCAGGCTCGGCTGTTGCCTCCCACGCTGCCGACGAGGGCTGGAGCCTACCCTCGCCGTCACCTCGCGAAGGTGACGTCTCCGCTGCCGAGTCGTCTCATAGCGAGGATCGCGGGACAGACGCAGCACGCAGCGATGGCGCTGCCGAGGGCGTGGCAGCGGCGTCCAGCGGGCGCATGCCGTTCCTGGCGCCTGCGCAGCCGAGCGACGGGCAGCTGCAGGAGCGCGCGGTGGAAGAGAGGCCGGGTATGCCAGTCGGTAAGACGGATGACGTGGCGGGACTCACAGACGAAACGAGAGGGAGCGGCGATGCGCACGCGGCAGGTGCGGGTGCGGAATTAGAGAAAGCAGCTACGCGTGAAGTTGGCATGCAGAAACTGCAGTCCTTGGCGGAGGGTCGGGAAGCAGGTGGGGAGGCGGCGGGGAGGCAAGGGCGGGCTGCTGAGGGAGGGCAAGGGGAGGGAGCGGGTGGGGGGGAATTGGGGCGAGAAGAGGGTTCCGCCAGGGATGAATTAGGGCAAGGGGAGCAGGGCCCTGGGGAGGCAGTAGGGGACTTGCAGGTAGCTAGAGGCGGAGCGGGGGAAGGGGATATTGGTGATCGTCCAGTGGCGACTGCAGCTGCGGCTGCCAGCGAGGACGTCAGGGGAAGCGGCAGCGACGAGGAGGACGAGGATCAGCAGAGCAGCCGGCGGGAGGTAGCGTCGCTGCGGCGGCAGTTGGCGCAGCAGCGGGACATGGGCGCTGTGAGGGAGAAGGCTCTCGTGGAGGAGCTGACGTGGCTGAAGGGCGAGGTGACGCGGCTGCAGGCGGCAGGGCGCGAGGCGGAGAAGAGGAGGGAGGAGGTGGAGAGGCGGAGAGAAGAGGAGGTGAAGAGGGTGAGCGAGGAGAGCGGGGCGCGGGAGAAGGCGAGGCGGAAAGCGGAGGGCGAGGTGGAGCGGCTGCAGGTGCTGTGCGGGCAGTTGCAGGCGTCGCTGGCGGAGGCGGCGGAGGGGCGGGAGAGAGACGCGAAGGAGAGGGAGCAGATGGCGCGGCGGGTGGAGCGCATGGAGGACGAGCTGGAGGCGGAGAGAGCCAAGGCGCGGAGCCTGGAGGCGGAGATGGTTGATGTGGAGGCGGGGACGGACGAGGAGATCCGGGAGATGGAGGAGAGGGTGAGGGAGCTGGAGGGGTGCGTGAAGGAGATGGAGGGGGAGAAGAAGAGTGCGGCGCGGGCGGCGGAGGAGGAGAGGAGGGAGTGGCGGAGGAAGGTGGAGGTGGCGGACGCCAAGGCGAGCGCTGCTGCTGCCGCGCACAAGAAAGACATGGAGGTGCGTGGTGGGGGGACTCGAGACAATGGGAGGCGAGAGGAGGGGAGAGGGGGGAGTGAGAGGGGGGCGAGAGGGAGGGGAGAGGGTGGCGGTATGGGAGGCTATGTGTGGATGCTAAGGACTGGCAAAGAACTGCGGCTCATGCAAGCCGCTCATGTGCATGCATGCGTCCCTATGCATGTGTGTATGCATGTGTGTATGCATGTGTGTATGCATGTGTGTGCGCATGTGACAGGCGGTGGAGAAGAAGAGGGACGCGGCACAGCAGCAAGTGCAGAAGCTGCGCGACGAGCTGACAGGTGTCAACCGGTCATTGGCGGAGGTGCGGGAGGCGCTGAGAGTGAGTGAGGCGGAGAGGGCGGAGCTGGAGGAGGTGGCGGGGGAGAGGCAGGCGAGCATGGAGGAGACGCGCACGCAGCTGGCGCACCTGCAGGGCGAGGTGCGTTGAGCGGGCAATGCGCTGCACTGCAATGCGCTCAATCGCTCCATGCTTTTCTCCTCTCCTTCCTTCCCACTCACACTTGCTCCCCCCTCCAATTCTTCCCACCACACTCTCCAATACCCATCCTTCCCCTCCCACCTCCCAGCTCTCTCCTATTCCCGCTCCATTCCGGCCCCATCCTTCCCCCGTACCCCCCCCGCCCATCCCGTCACTCCCCCCCTTTCCCTGCAGTTGGAGGTGGCGCGGCGGGAGGCGGCAGAGGGCGGGGTGAAGGTGGCGGAGGCGATGGCGGAGGTGTATGCGGCCAGGAAGGAGGCGCGCGTGCGGGGCGTGCAGGCGGAGGAGACGCAGCAGCTGGAGGCCAGGCTGGCTGCGGCCATGGCTGCTGCTGCGAGTGGGGGGGCGGAGGCGGAGGGGCTGAGGGGGCAGGTGGCAGCGGGGGAGCGCGAGATGAAGGCGGTGCGGCGCGGGTTGGCGGCTGTGGAGGCGGAGCTGGCGCTGGCCACCCAGCGAGTGGCGGAGGCAGAGGCGCAGGCAGAGGAGGCCAAGAGGCAGCGCGCTCAGGTGAGGGGGTGGGGGGCGGGGGGGGGGTTGAGGAGATGGGTGAGGAGGGAAGAAAAGGGGGGAGGGGGCGGGAGGGCGTTCAGGAAGGGAGTGGAAAGGAGAAGTGTGGAGCGGTGATAGTGGTCTCGAAGATTCCTCTTTGCCCCTTCAACTCTAGTTGTTTCGTTACCTCTCCCCTCACCCCCGCCCTTGCCACATCCCCCTCCAACGCCACCTCTCACACCTGCATTCTTGCAGGCGGAGGGCACGAGCGAGCAGCTGAGGGAGGAGACAGAGAGGCGCGCCCGGATATTCAATGCTGCCGTCAAGGCTGCTGTCAGCAGGATACAGTCGGTGAGTCAGCAGGATACAGTCGGTGAGTCAGCAGGATACAGTCGGCGAGTCAGCACACGGCTGTTGATGAGTCGGCAGGATGCGTTAAGCGAGTGAGCAGGTCAAAGCAAGGCCAAAAAAACGGTTTCCGTATTATACGGTCCGAACACTACGGTCATTTTTTCCGGTGATTTTGGGGAAAAAAACGTCGTTTTTTAAAACGAAAACACTACTTCCAAGAAAAACCATTTTCTAACTCAAACATCTCATGGCATTGTTCCTGAGGCCTAGGGCCGTCATGGGATCTACAGATCTCCGACCTAAGTTGCACTAAACGCTCAGAATCCGCAGCGTATAGCGTATATACGCAGCGTATATACGCTATACGCTATACGAGCGTATAAACGCTATACGCTCGGCTGAAATTTCGGGGGCAGCCCGTCAGGAAAAAAAATCGATCGCCACATCGCGACGCGGCGAAGCCAGCCACACTATCGCGAAATGTCGAGACCCCAATTTTTTGCCCAAATCCAACTTCCAACCAATCTGCCCCCCCCAACCGCACTGCATCCCGAGGCATCTATCAAATGTGCTCTGTCTACCTCTACCACCGAACGAGCTAAACCTAAAACAGATTGCGTAACTTACCAGCCGAATTAGGCGGCAGACTAAGCTAGAATCTTAGCTTAGGGAGCGCCACGTCGCCTGGTTTTTTAGGCAGCGCCATGTCGACATGGATGAAACCTTGACATGGCGGTTATTTATGCCTTAAAAGCTTAACTATGTTCTCTGGTTCATGCTGCTATGAAAAACTATGGCCCGCACCACATCCCCCCTTTCCCCCCTCCCTACACACGATTTTTTTCCCTGCCCGGAGAGAAGTTTTCTCCTGCCCGGACAAGCGTATACCTAGCATATACGTGGCCCCAAAAAAGCGTATAGCGTGTATACGCTAGCGTATAAAACACCATACGCGTTTAGTGCAACTTAGTCTCCGACCTATCTACACTATGCCGTAGACGCCGCGAGGGCGTTGTGTTCTAAGTTGGACGACCTAGAGTGGCTGTGTGAAACGAGTTGACATGCTTCAGGAATGTTCTAAGCTTGAAGTTGCGTGATGCTTGCATATGAGCTGCTTGGGAGAATGTTAGGGAGACGTCTGGTGAGGAGAACGGGAGGTGGGGCGCCAACAAATTGAGGTTGGGATAATCGTGTCGCTGACGCATTGCGAGTATCGCGCTGTGCGCGAAAACATTGTTGCAGGGCACGAAGTTGTACACCAGATCGTTAGCGAATTGCTGTAAACTTCGCAACGGCTTCGTCAAACGCAGTCTGACAGTTCTGGATTTCGCGCTTCGGGAAAACGTTGACCCGACAGCTCGCTTCGTTTTTTGCCAGGTATAAACCAACCTTGCAAATTTGCATACCTGATATACGTTGACATCATTTTGGGTTAAAAAAAAACGACCGAAAACAAACGATCGTATTTCTTTAACGATACCAAAAAAGGACACTTCAACCGTTTTTTACGGTTTTAAACGGTCGAAAACTTCGGTACCGTACAGAACGGGGAAAAAAGGGGAAAAAAACGTCGTTTTTTTGCGCCTTGGGTCAGAGTGAGTGGGTCCTATCCTACCATATCCTATTTTACACGCCCACCTCGTTTCTCTTCACCCGTACCCCCTCCTTGTCGCCTGGGGCCAATGGGTCAGGAGCTGGAGGAGGAGCGCGACGAGGCGCTGCAGCAGGTGCAGCAGCAGGGGGAGGCACTGGAGCAGATGAGACACGATATGCGAGCTCTGGAGGTATTATTCGTGGAAGTGGCGCTGCGATATTCTGGCCATGGTACAGAACGCCATGTGTGAACCCCGGGAGACATGTTGTCTTGCCGCCACGCTCAACTCTTGCCTGTTTCTTGACATGGGGCGGCACACTCTCGTGCAGTCGCTGTGATCATTCAATGCCCGTCTTCCTCGCCGATCCCGGCCCTCCCTCAATTCCCCCTATCATCCGACCCCCCCCCCTATGTATCCTCCCCCATTCCCCCTGCTCACTTCAGCTGCGGGTGGAGGAGGTGGAGGGGGAGCGCGCGGCGCTGGAGAGGAAGGGCGAGGAGGCGGAGGGGAGGGAGGTGCAGCAGCGGGTGGTGGTGGAGCGGCTGAGGCGGGAGGTGGAGGAGGGGGAGGGGCGGGTGAGAGCAGCGCAGGCAGAGGCGCAGGGGGAGAGGGCGGCGGCCAAGCAGCTGCAAGGCAAGGTAGGCGGGGAAGATGGGGCGTGTCAGAGAGCGCCGCTGTTCTGCTCACAAGCTTGGTGCGTGCAGCACTGGCTCCATCCACCTGCGCTGGATCCTCGATCCAATACCCACTTTCTTTCACCCTGCCGTCCAATGCCTTCCTCCTCCCCCTCCCCCCTGCATGGCAGCTGGCGGAGGCGGAGGCAAGGAGGGCAGAGGCGGAGGCGGCAGCGGGGGCGAGGGAGAGGGAAGTGGCGGCGCTGGTGCAGCAGGTGGCGGACATGCAGAGGGAGAGCACGTCGCTCAAGGTGAGAGGGTAGTGGAGAAGCCGGAGGAGATTTTTGGGGGGGGGGTGGGGTGTGTGAGCGTGAGAGGGAAGTAGGCGTCAGAGCACAGCTGGCAGTTCATGGGAGCGACTTGCCTGATGCGCTCTAAAACCACCGTCCCATCCGTTTTCCCTTGGGCTGACCCAACCCCTTCCCATGTGCCGGATGTCTTGGTCGCCAGGTGGCGGCACTGGAGGCATCCAACCGGGCAAGTGAGGAGGCGGGGCGGCTGCAGAGGAGGGTCACTGAGCTGGAGCAGCAGGTGGCCTCTGCTGCTGTGCGTGTTACCAGGGCAGAGGAAGCTTCTGAGAAGGAAGGACTCAAGGGAGGGAGCAGTGATGGAGCAGGGAGCAGTGGAAGCACAGCAGTGACGTCAACTCTGACGTCAGCAAAAGCTAGGGCGGCAGGAGGGGCAGCGTGGAGCAACCCGCTGGAGGGTCTGGGGCTGGAGTCGGTGCGGTGGAAGGAGAAGCTCAAGGCGGAGGGCGAGGGCGACGTGGAGGTGAGGGGGGGGAGGGGGGGGGGGGGGGGGGGAAGGGGTGATGAGAGGTTGAGGACAGGGAGGCATGAGCAGTTGAGGAAAAGAGAATTGAGTCCTTGAGTCGATGCATGCTTGTCACTTTCTTTATGTTTCTTATCTTCTCGTCTGCCTCATTCCACTCGCTGGTCCATCCACCCTCCCCACTGCTGCCTTTGTGTGCCCCCCCTTTCACAAATCACCACAGGCCGGGTCGTCCTCGGCCGACAGATTACGGAGATCTCGACTCACCCAATCCAGCCAGAGTCTTTCTGCCACGTCAGCAGGCCCACTGGGATCGCTGATTGGCTCGGTTAGGCGCCTCTTTTCCGAGGACGATCGTTTGTCTGCAGCACCGGGCAGAGTATCTCGCCGCACATTCCTTCTCCTCGCTTATGTCTTCCTCCTCCACCTCATGGTACGTGCTGCCCCGATTAATTCAAGCTGTATTGTGCCTGTTTTCTTGCCTCCTGGATTTGTCCCTCCTATGTTAATGAATGGTTCATACGAGTCATGTTTAACCGGTTACACTTATATTTGTTTGCACAGGTTATGGTCTCCTTCACCCATCACTCGGCTCCTAAGTGTTCTGATGTCATGGATCTACCTGGATGATAGTAAAGGAAGTTGGCGTGTGCTGGCCTTGTGGTATAGCATGCATCTTGCTGTATTGAATGGTCCATCAAGGATTCAAGTTTACAGCGGAATTGTATTTCAGTTCGTAACACTTGGTTCTGGGTTTGTCGTGCCAACGGCCACCTTTCCCAGACCTAGAACAGTCAGCAAATTCGGGTGCTGGTATCACAACTCACGATCTCGCTCCCACGTGTTTGCATTCTCCTTGCCTCATTGGCTCGCGTTTCACCAAACCGGAGGCATCTTCAAGGAATTTCCCAACCAGACCGAATTTTCCCAGGTTCGGGCTGCTGACACATGACGCGGTGGTGCCCCTTACTGCGGGGCGGGACTCGGCGCTGCCGCTGTCGCACACCGCGCAAACGCCTCTGGGTTTTCCCGCGCCGTCCGCCTCTGCGTCACCCATTCGATGGCATTCTTCCGCCGTGCCTCCCCCCGAACGCACCTTCCCCGCCTCCATGACTCCATCCGTCCGCCCATGTGTGCCTCACTCGGCTTGGCTCGCCTCGTCTCGCCTCGCCTCGCCTCGCCTCGTCTCGCCTCGCCTCGCCTCGCCTCGCCTCGTCCTTCTTCCCCCATCATCCATTGACTAACAGCCCGAATTTGTGAGCTAGTGGTCCTTCGTGTCGTGGAGCAGTATTGGATGCCAAGTCGCTGCTTAATTGCTGCGGCTTCTATTCTAAGCCCGCCCTTCTGCGTACAGGAGCGGCTGATAACGTGGAACCTGAGTTGCGCGCGTAAGAATAGTCGACTAGCCACGTCGTTTCTCACCGTGGTTCTAGTGTATCAACAGGTGTATGCTTGCAGCTTTCCGTGCTGCTCTAGACTCGTGCAGCGTTGCGTCACTCGGTTAGTGGCTGACGTGAATGCATAACCTCTGAGAGCTGATTTTCATCAGAAATTTCATGGCCACTCTCACTAGGTTCCAAATTTTCCAACATACTGCTCGTTAGCCACCGAATACTGACCGGCAGCATCGCGTATTCCCCAGCGTTTCAAACAGCTGGTTTCCTCCCTCTCGTGCTTTCCCACAAACTCGTCTCTCCCGAAGTTAGATTCGCGCGCATCCGAGCCTCTAGCACCCTCCACCCGCACCTCGGTCGTACCCATGGCGGATCACCCGCCTCACCCGGCGCGGCCGCCTCGCACGCCGCGGACCCCGACGCTCCGCAGCATCCCGACGCTGCGGCGCGGGATGAGCCGGCGGGACTGGGAGATCGAGCACGACGACAAGGAGCGGCGGCGGCGCGAGCGCAAAGAGCAGAAGCTGGAGCGAAAACTGCACGATTTGGAATCGGAAGAGGAGACGGAGCGCAGCGAGGATGAGCCCGGTCACCACCACCGGCGGCTGCGGCCCAAGGTGCCGATGCTGCGGAAGTTCAAGCAGACGATGAAGAAGAAGAAGTACCAGAAGCTGCTGGAGAAGCTGCAGGAGATCCAGGACGAGCGCACCGAGGAGGAGACCGCCAAGGTGGGCGAGCTCCGGAAGATCCTGGCGGAGCAGAACCTGCTGCCGCCGCGCTTCAACGAGCACCACATGCTGCTCAGGTGATCGCCACGCGCAGTGCGGGTTGGTCGGGGGGAATTCAAGGAGCACTGCTTGGTGCTCGGGGGATTTCAACGAGCCGTGGATGGTGGTCGGTTGAATTCAAGGGGCGTCACTTGCTTGCCAGGTGGAATTGGCGAACACTGACCCACTCGGGTGCTCTCAACGCCTCACTCCTCGCCCACTCTCGCCCCTCGCCCTACCCGCTCCGCCCTCACTCCGCGCTCCTTTCCCCCCGGCTGGCAGGTTCCTGAAGGCGCGCAAGTTCGACATGGAGAAGACGACGGAGATGTGGGCCGCCATGCTCAAGTGGCGCGAGGAGTTCGGCGTCGACGAGTGCCTCAAGGTGACGCGCGGTGCCTCGAGGTGACCCGCACTGAGCAGCACGTTCAACGCGTGAATGTTCTCTTGCTGCTGCTCTTCTTCCACTCCCACGTGCTCTCCCTGCCGTCGCCGCTTACATGCTCCGCCCTCACGTCCCTGTCTCTCCTTTTTCCGTCCCCACTCGCACTCTCCCACGCTCTCTTTCTCAAACCTGAAACCATGCCACCATCGCACCACGCCTTCACCCATGCCCCCATGTCCCCAAGCCCTCATGCCCCCATGCCCCCATGTCCCCATGCCCCCATGCCCGCGTGCCCCCATGCCCGCGCGCAGTTCGAGTTCCCCGAGCTGGGCGAGGTGAAGAAGGTGTATCCGCACGGCCACCACGGCGTCGACCGCGAGGGCCGCCCCGTGTACATCGAGCTCATAGGCCGCGTCGACGCCACCAAGGTGCGCGTGCCACGGGGCAGAGAGGGGCCAAGGGTAAGGGGAGGTGATAAGGAAGGGCGGGGGGGGGCTTTGAACGGTTTTTGTTGCTTATGGCGCATGGTGTGGGCCGTGACTTGTGGTGTGGTGGATGGCTGTGGTATCGCCCGTGACTCATCATGGCATCCATGGCACACGGTGACATGCTCGCTTGTGTGTGCGTGTGGGGAGAGGGTGGGGGCATGCCTGTGCTCTGGCACATGCAGCATGGTGCATGATTGAATTCTGTCATTTGGCCCATGCCATGCGTGTGGGTGTGCGTGTGCGTGTGGGTGTGGGTGTGGGTGTGGGTGTGGGTGTGGGTGTGGGTGTGGGTGTGGGTGTGGGTGTGGGTGTGGGTGTGGGTGTGGGTGTGGGTGTGGGTGGTGGCGGCAGGTGCTGAGCATAACGACGATGGAGCGGTTCCTGCAGTACCACGTGAAGGAATTCGAGCGCACCTTCGCTCTCAAGTTCCCCGCCTGCTCGCTCGCCGCCAAGCGCCACATCGACCAGACCACCTCCATCCTCGACGTTGCCGAGATGGTCAGTTCTGTGGCGCTATGCATGGTTCCTCGCTCCTCACCTTGTTTTCCTTAGCAGGCAGCGAGCAGTGCTGTTTTGAGCCATGGCAGACACATGGCGCACCACACTGACGAGAGTTCCACATTCATCGTGCACACCCATCCCATCCTGACACCAAACGGCACATGGCACATGACACATGGCACATGACACATGGCACATGACACATGGCACATGACACATGGCACATGACACATGGCACATGACACATGGCACATGACACATGGCACATGACACATGGCACATGGCACATGACACATGGCACATGACACATGGCACATGACACATGGCAGGGCATGAAGAATTTCTCAGCGGATGCGAGGAAGTTTCTGGCGATGGTGTCCAAAGTGGACAGTGATAACTACCCCGAGGTACGGTGGGCACAGCCATTACTACCCCGAGGTATGGTGGGCACAGCCATAACTACCCCGAGGTACGGTGGGCACGACCATAACTACCCCGAGGTACGGTGGGCACAGCCATAACTACCCCGAGGTACGGTGGTGCGGCTCAGGCAAGGCGGGTTTCCAATCGTTTTGTCACTTGGTATGCGCAGAGCAGCGCTGCATGCATCCTCCCATTCCACCCTCCAATTCAATCCTTGTCACAATCCTCCCTTGCCGTCCTTGCCTCCTCTCTTCACTCCCCTCCTCGCCCGCACTTTCCTCTGTCAGCCTCACAGCACCATTCCCCATGTCCGAACCCCTGTCCGCTCACCGCCCGCCGTCCCCCCCGCAGACGCTGAACCGGCTGTTTGTGATCAACGCGGGGTTCGCGTTCCGGTCGCTGTGGTCGGGCATCAAGGGCATGCTGGACCCCAAGACCGCCGCCAAGATCCAGGTCCGCTCCGCCGCCCATGTGCCGCCTGCCCTCCTGCTCCCGCCCTCCTGCTCCCGCCCTCCATGCTCCGTGCCCTCCCTTCTCCCCTTCGCCATGCCATGCCACCCCTCTTATCGCATCCCTCGCTTCTCCCCTTCGCCATGCCATGCCACCCCTCCCCTCTTATCGCATCCATCGCTTCTCTCGTCACACGCCCCACCGCCCTGTCTTCCCCCGCCCCGTCCTGCGCCCCCGTGTGCGCGGTCAGGTGCTGGGCACGGACTACCAGAAGAAGCTCTTCGAAGCCATCGACCCCAGGTGAGGGGTTAGCAACGGTGGGCGCTCGACTAGCACGAGACAGGGGGTAAGGATTGCATGGAAGCAGTAGCAGACGGGCAGTCAAGCCCTGTGGCATGTTGTGGACCATGCAGGTTGTGTTGCAGCCAGTTCCGTGCGGCATGTCGTTTTCGTCATTGCGCGCATCCTGATTCGCGCCACGCCTCACTATCTCGAGGTGACTTTTGAGTCGACTCAAAAGTCACCTGGTTCGCGCCACGGCTCACTGTCTCCGATTGTGATTTTTGAGTTGACTCAAAAGCCATCCCTCACACAGCCACTCCCCACATGTATTCCACTCCCTGCCCCCCCTCCTGCCCGCCCCCCTGCCCGCCCCCCCCCAGTCAGCTGCCGGAGTTCTTTGGCGGCACGTGCAAGTGCGCCGTGGAGGGCGGGTGCCTCATGGCGGACAAGGGCCCGTGGCGCGACGGGGACATCCTGCGCGTGGTGCGCCTGCAGCGCACGGGCACCATCAGCGGGGGCGACAACACAGAGGACATGCTCAGAGGGGGGCGCATTAGATGGCAGTCGGGGCAGTTCAAGGTGGGGGGCCGTGCCGCTGCTGCTGCTTCGTGTTTGCCCTGGGTTCGCTGTCGCAGGTGCACGCTGCCCTCACATGGGCACAAGCTGCCAGCCCCGTCACCCATTCTGCCATGTCTCCTTCTCCCCCCCCCCCTTCCCCCCTCTGTTGGTGGGCAGCTGGACGCGGAGGACATAACGGACACGGGCAGCGAGGTGTCGGACATAGACGACCTGGGCACGCCGTCGTTCAGCGGACTCAACACGCCCAACTTCGGCACCCACGACCTCAACAACCTCGACCTCGTGCGTTCCCGCCGCACACCCATGGCCACATCCTGCCTTGCGCATGTGCTGGTGCTTTTAATCTTGTGTGCATAGCCGTCTGCCTTACTTTTGCACTCTTCCTAGGCCCTTTCACTACCCTTTCTCCCATGTCCCTGCATGCCCACCGCCCACCCGTTCCCCCCCAGCGGCTGAACTCGCTCAACTCCACCCGCTTCTTCAACGAATCCGCCATGTCTGGCGCCTCGGTGCGGCGCTCCGCCAGCATGCAGCCCCGCCCCTCAGGCGGGCAGGGGCACGGCGTGGGGGCGACGCGGTCGGGGTCGGCCACGTCGAGCGACGACGAGCGGGAGATGTCGGGGGCGGGGTCCGTGGCGTCTGACGACCGCAGCGGCGAGCTCAGCTCTGCTGGCATGGGCGCAGGCGTTGGGGCGCGCCTGAGCGCGGGTGTGGGGTCCGTGTCGAGAAGGGAGCGTGGGGGGGAGGTGTCATCTGGGGTGGGGAGCACCAGTGGGCGGGCTGGTGGCACGCAAGCAGCAGCTGTGTCGATGAAAAGAGGGGGCGGCGGCGGGGGGAAGCAGGTCTCTACTCCGCCGTCCAGAAATTATGGTGGGTGGCTCATTTTGCTATCTAATTCGCCAGTCTCTGCTAGGGTGGCCGCCTTGCTAACCTGGGTCAGCATGACCTCATCATCCCCCACTCCTCCCACCTTCCTGAATCCCCGATTTCCCCATTGCCCCCACACCCCTTCATCCTTCAGGCGCTTCAGCATCAGGCACGCCCAGCAGCACGGCCCTGTCCAGCATGCCCATGGTGGCGCCGTCGTCCTCGTCTGCGCCGGACTCGCTGGCGGCGGCCACGGGGCTGGTGTCGCTGCTCATGTCCTTCTTCTCCGCTGTCGCCAACCTCCCGCTGCTCTTCTCCCGCATCGTCATCACCGTCACGCCACCCGCCCACCGCCTCGAGGGTGGCAGAGGGGCGGCAGGGGGGGCGATGGCGCCGCCCGGGGCGCAGATGATGCTGACGCCGGAGCAGCTGTTGCGGCGCGTGCAGGAGCTCGAGAGCCAGGTGCAGCGACTGCTGGTGCAGAGGGGCACAGCGGCGGGGGCTCAGGCTGAGGCTGAGAGGGGGCAGCAGAGAGAGAGCCAGGTAGCGGGGCTGGTGGAGGGAGAGAGAGAGAGAGGGACAGACTGTGGAGCATAGATGAGAGGCTCGTTTGGACATATAGGGTTGGGATCAGGGTGTTGAGTCTGGGCTGAGGAACGGCCAAGTATACTTTGCACTGAACATGGGGTGGCGCATTTTGAAGGTCGAGAGCCCATGGGCTGGGCTGAGCCTCGCTGCATGGTGGCTTCTCACCTTCCCCCTCCGCTCCCTGCCCTCCATGCCCTCTGCTCCCTGCCCTCCATGCCAGGCCCATCGCTGCCGCCTCAAATGATTGCCTCACGCCCTGTCCCTCCGCATGCCGCATGCCCCTCCTCCCCCGCCTCTCGCCCTGGCAGGTGGAGAAGCTGGCCTCCAGCCCGTCCACGCCTGTGCTGGCCCCGCGCCCCGCTGCTGCGCCGTCGGACTGGCCGCAGCCGGCAGTGGAGCGAGTCACGGCTCTCGAGTCGGAGCTTGCCACCACCAAGAAGGTGTGCTGGGGGGGGGGGGGGTTCCATGGGGTGTGCCGTGGGGTGTGCCGTGGAGTGTTTGCTGTGGGGCATTCGTCAGTGTCAGCCTTGAGTCGCCTGTTAGTCTGCTGCTGTCGCACTCGCCTGTTGCCATGCTGCAGTGGCGCCTGCATCACCTGGCCTTCCCCCGCGTTGCCCCCCCTCCCCACCCCCCTTCCCCTGTTCGCAGATGCTGAAGGAGCTGCTGGAGAGCCAGGAGCAGCTGAGAGTGCTCATAGAACAGCTGCAACTACGCAAGGTGGGTGCCCCTCCTGCATCCGTGCCAATCCTCTGTCCCAGTCTTGCCTCTTGAAACATCCATGCCTCTACTTGCCATCCTTGCTGCCATGCGCACACTAAACGCTCTATATGTGTCAGTACCCATTTTCACAGACATGGTGTCCGTTGGAGACAACTGATGCCTTCCTAACGTCCTTTGTGGATATGTCTATGCAATTGGTGCTTGTCTGTCTGTCACCAGCAACGGAGATTCGGCGGGTGCTTCGGTTGAATGCAGAATCAACTCACATAGGCGATACTTGCTACAATTCCAAGGCTTGTCGGTTTTGGCGATGCAAATGTACAACGTGATGCTTAAGGGAAGGAAAGTGGTGCTGAATATGTATTTGGACTATTTGTATTCGTTTTAAGCTTTGTGTAAACCCATATATATTGTAAGCATTCTTGCCTCAAATAGTCCAATTTCACCGTACAGTAACACGAGTCAGCCACCCCTTGTTGTTGCAGGGTGCTGCCGGGGCAGGTGAATCTTCGTGAAACGCCAGAATCACGCAGGTGGGCCTTCTGTTGCGCTTCCCCCCGAGGCCCCCCCCCCACCACCATCGGCTCTCTTTGCGCCGCCGTCCGCTCGCCCCTCCCCTGCGCCCCTTTCACCTCCAATTCGCCCCTTCTGTCAAATCGGCCCCTTCCATCGCCCCCACACCACCCGCCGTAACGGCCATTTCATTTCAAGCTCAGATCCTCTCATTGCTCCTACTACGCAAGCAATCGCCTCGCGATTCTCGCGTCTCGCCTCGTACTTAGAGTACTTCCTCGCCGCCACTGCGTCCATCTTGCCCGCGGCCGCGTTCCGCGATCGCAGCATCCGATCGCCATGGTCCCGTTGCCAGCCGCGTGCAGCCAAGCCCTGGTGGGGGCATTGGCGACGCTCGTGCTCATCGCCAGCCATGCAGCCGTCGCACACGCCCAGTTGAGTCGCACAATGGTCGGAGCATTTGTTTGCAGATCTGGTCCTTGCAAATTCGCTCGCAATCTTCTTCCTCTTCTTCGAATGCCATCGCGATCGCCATCGCAGCAGCATTTCTCCTTTCCTCTTCCGCCGCATCACCCCCTCCCCACTCACCAATGTCTCCCCCTCTCCCGCCTCTCCGATCGCGCACCCTCCCTCCTTCCCCGGGCCTTTCTCCCCCCGCGCGCGCATGTGTCCCTTGGCGGCAGGTGGTCGCTGGGCGGCACGACGGAGCTGCGCGCCGAGTACGAGAGCCAGCTGTTCGACGGGCCGGTCACCGTGGTGGTCTCGCAGGACCAAGTCAAGCTGCTGGTGAGAGCGAGTCAAGCTTCTGGTGAGAGCGAGTCAAGCTGCTGGTGAGAGCGAGTCAAACGGCTGGTGAGAGCGAGGCAAGCTGCTGGTGAGAGCGAGTCAAACTGCTGGTGAGAGCGAGTCAAACGGCTGGTGAGACGCACCCATACGTGCAGATGCGCGCGATGCACGCGTGGAAACACACACCGACACACATGCGCGGACACACATGCGCGGACACACATGCGCGGACACGGGATACGCATGGGCAAGAGCACATGGGAAAGCACGTGGTTCGAGCTGTCCCCGTGAGATCGAGCACATGGCTTCGAATGCCACTTTTACTCAACATGTGATGTGCCTGGCTGGGGCATGGGGCCTGGGGCGTGGGGCGTGGGGCGTGGGGCGTGGGGCGTGGGGCGTACTGCTGCAGGTGCCCACGCCAGACGAGCTCAAGAAGCCCAACCCCACGTACGACTATGCGCCGTACCGCGAGCGCTTCCCCTTGCCTCAGGGTGAGTGCTCAGCCGTGGTGCGGGGAGCAGCAGAATGGGTGTTGGGGCATGTTGGGTGGGACAGGGGCTCGGCACAGGCGGGCTTGGGAGATGGGGAGCGTGGTTGGACCGCAGCATATCACGTCTCACTCACTGCCCACATCAATCCCACAACGCCCTTCGCGTTGCCCTCTCCCCCAGGCTCGGCGCGCTTCACAGCGGTGAACCACATCGACGTGTTCTACGACCCGCTGGGCTGCGTGCCGCTGGGCGACCTGGCGGCCACGCCGCTGGCGGCGTCGACGGCGCTGCAGCGCATCCCGCCGGGCCTCACGCGCATCTGCCACTCGTGCTTCTTCTTCTTCACCTTCTCCTTCCTCGCCCCAAGCGACGCCGACGCCGTGGGCGCATCCTGCGAGCGCCTGTCGCCGCGCTACAGCGTGTGCGCTCCTGACAGCATCTCCAGGGCGTTTGGGGCAGCGGTGACGGGCATCCCCGAGGTGCAGACGGCGTCGGGGTTTGTGTTCTCCGACTCGGAGCTGGCGGAGGAGGACACCACGTCCCGCCTCAGGGAGCCCACGCGCTCCATCCCCCAGATGCAAGCCCCACTGCCCCTCCCTCATGCCCCTTTTCTGTCTTTCTGTGTCCCTCATGTCTCAATTCCATCCCTCCTAATCCCTTGAAACTCCTCATTCCGCAGCCCCTCAGCGAGTTTCGTCCTTCCACCCCTCCCCCCTCCTCCGTGCCCCCCCCATCAGAGCGCTGCCCGGGGTGGGGGCGCTGCTGACGTTCAACCTGACGCCGAACATGGACCCCACCATGCAGGCGTGGCAGCCCAAGTACTACCTCGCCACCAACGGCTCCAAGGTGAGTGGGGTGGGAGGAATTGAGCGGGCATACATGGGCATGAAAATGTGTTGTCAAAGTACGACCCAACTGGGCACGCACTTGCATAGCCGATCACAGAGTCAAGCTGCTTCCTAGTTCCCTCCACCCCCTCCTGTTGCCCCTCACGGCTCTCCCAACCCCCCCCCTCTGCGTGGTGCGCATGTGGTTCAGGTGGTGGGTGTGGGGCAGGCGGTGACCACGACGCTCATAAACGAGGTGTACGTGGCGTACGACACCAAGAAGACGCCCTACGACGCCTACAGGCACGCGCTCATCTCCCCCGCCTCTGCCAGCGCCACGTTTGGCGGGGTGGGCGTGTCGGGCGCCTTCCCCACCGACCTCTCCTTTGCCCTTGCCTCGCCGCGCGTCGGCACCTTTGAGGTGGCCGCCTCAGGGTTCATCCAGGTGCGCAGGGAGGGGGGGAGGAGGGGGGTGGTGGGAGTGTGGGGAGAGGAAACTAGGGAGAGTGGGGATGGTGGTTCATGGGGAGGTGGATTGCTGGGTGTGAGGGGAAGGGGTGGGAAGGGGCGTTGACGGTGTGCCCTTGTTGCACGCCCCATTGCTGTGAAGTTAGCTGAGGTTGAATGAGGGTACAATAATCAGTTCCCCCTTGAGCATGCCCCTGTCCTCCCACCTCCCCCCCCTCCCCCCCCTTCCCAACCCCTTTGTGTGCGTCAGGTAACACCCAAGTCGGCACCTGTCCATGCTGCTGTCTCGCTCTTACTGCTGCTTGCCATGATTGCATCCTCTCTTGCTGCTCTCCTCTGATCGCTTCATGGGGCCTGCTGCAATGGTGCAACCTCACTGCTTTGTGTCCGTCAGTACACTGTATTCTAGAGTAGATGATTTTTGCAAACCAGCTATTCACAATGCCTCTCGAAGTCTTGGTTGGGTAGTAATATATTAATCTATGTAGATCGTACACCAAAGATACAGAAGTGAATATCTACATTTTTCATCGGAGGCTTTATCGTACAGGTGACAGGGGAAATGCTTAGACAGGGCGGCATTGCATGGCCCGCCAAGTCCAGCTCAGCCCGCCAGAGTCGCCTTACAGAGCACAGGGCTCCATGGCAACGTGGCGCAAAATACCCCTCCTGCAACTGTTTTTGTCCTCGCTGCTACACCTCCCCTGCCCTTCCCTTTCGCGTGTAACTTGCACGCGTCGCCCGCACACCGTCGCCCGGCGCCTCGCAAAGTGTCGAGCGCGTGAGCTGTCAGAGAGGCCGAGAATCGCGGCGTCGGGGGATAAGCGGGCGAAGGCTCGCCGCAGTTGCTCGTTCGGGGAACGGCGTAGCGAGGGCAGCCGTGGCGCGGTGAGGTGAGCAGCTCCACCACTGGTGGCAGCACGGGGAGCGCAGGAAGCGCGCATGAGAGGAGTGTGCTTCGAGCGCGCATCCACTGAATGAGCCCCAGCTGCAATCCACCGCTTCGCGAATCCGCCCGACGCGCCATTGTTTTCCGCTCCCCTTGCGATCAGCTTCACTCCGAGTCGCTGACCGCGTCGTCGACCCGCAGGCATGACAGCAGCCCGCGCGACAGCGCTATGCGGGGAGCCTTTCGCAAGCGGAAGCCCGGGCGTTCTAGGGTTCGGCATCGGGCGGGCGGGGAAGCGAGCCACGGGTGCGCAAGCACCTGCTGCAGCGTGGGGCGCGAAGCGGGGTCTGGCGCGAGCATTTCGCGAATGAGTCGTTTGGCGTCGCCGGGCAGCACGATCGCGCGCACCGTGAGGGGGAACCGCACGCGCGCGGCGCGAATCTTTCGCAGCGTGTCGGCATTGGAGCGGCCGAGGAAGGGCTGCCGGCCGGTGAGCAGCGAGTAGAGCAGCACGCCCAGGCTCCACACCTCCAGCGCGCCCAGCGCCGCATCGTCCGCCGCCAGCCACGGGGCCGACGGGGCGAAGCGGGAAAAAGTCGTCGGCGCGAAGAGAGCGCCAGGTGGGGCAGCGGTGGTGGATGGCGGAATAATGGCAGCGGCGCCCGTTTCGATATACAGCCGTGAGGGCAGCGGGGGAAGCATCTCGGGGGCGAAGAAGCAGAGGGGGCGGCAGCACGGCTCGTTGCACGTCCCGAACAGCAGACTTGACGACCCCGCGCTGCCGTCTCGCCGCCCGCTCCGACTCCGGCTTAAGCCGCATCCCCGCGCGCCCCCGCCCATCCCGGCGCTGGTTGCGGCGGCCCTGGTGGCGACGATGGTGTCGACGAGGCTGCGGAAGACGAGGCGCGCGTCGCTCTCGGGGATCGGCCCGGCGGCGGAATGGGAAAGCATGGGACTTTGCGCCGCCCAGTCCGCCGATGACGTGGACGAATTGCTGTAGCTGCTACAGGTGCTGGTGGCGCTGCTGCAGCTGCGGACGGAGCTGGAGCGCGAGTAGCTCGAGGCGGAGGGCGCGGCGGAGTGGTGCGACGGGCAAGGGGACGCGCGGGGAGAGGTTGCCGCGGATGCCCCAGAGAAATTTGAGGGGCGGCGCGGAGAAAATGCAGGTCGGAAGGGGTCTCTCGATGCCATGGCTGACGGCATTGCGTCGAGCTTGCTTCACCTAGCGGATGCAGCAGCTATGTGAGAGGACTAGGAAATGGCGCGCTTTACTTAGTTTCCTGGTTATCATCATGCTCCACGTATGATCGTGCTGGCCCAACAGAAACAGGTTCCGTGGTGAACCTCGCATTTTTATATTGATGACAATAATGGGGCCGAGAAGAAGAGCTGATTGGCCATCAGCACAGTCATTGTGGCCCAGTGCATATCGGTCTCTCCTTCCGAGCACCTCCGTCCCAGTGGCCACGCCAGGAGTGGTTCGGTTGGACGGTACGGGCCGAGCCAACTCTGGTAGGGGCTGGCTGGCAGGACATTGAGCTGAGGCCAAGTGTCAAACCCAAATCCAAGGAGAGGCAAGAAACGGCCAGCAGCGAGGCACTCACCGAGCGTACGGTTTCAAAAGTAAAATGTAACCGTAGGCCCTGCCAGCCACGCCAGCCAGCCCCACAGTCGTTCCCTGGAAGCAAGCTGCCGCCTCCACCAGACTTGCATTGAACTGCGAGCACAGCTACAGTATTGACGAGACAGTACGGTAGGTTGGGAAAGCAGCTGCCCCTAGAGAGATCCGCCTAGAGCTCCCTGGAACATTGCGGAGAAAACATGCACAGGTTCGGCTGCTGGGATGGCAGCAGGCAAATATTCCGGGTTTCAACCCTAAACTTTGGTTGGGTCTGGGAAATTCGTTCACAGCCCTGATGAAGAATACGTATTCTCCCCCCTCCCCCACTACCTACTCCCTAGTTGGAAGGAGAACCAAGTGCTGCCTAGTTAGGGCGTGCAAATTGATCACGAAACATTCTTCAAGCATCTCCATAACCGTTATTGCTTCATGATTCCCTCGCCGGGCAACCGAAAAAACGGAAAATGAACTTACAGAACACGGCTCTGTACAGACAATCAGTACAGAGGGCCATGCGCATCAGACGAGCGCACAATCGACATTCGAGACCACTCGACAATCTTGTCCTGCCAGCTGTCATGAGAAAAATAACCGTGATTTTCTGCCACCCACAGCAAGGAACATGGAGCTTGTGAAGACACTATAGCTAAAGCACTCGTTTGGGTCGTGTTCGCGCCAGACGTGTGTTACAGAAGTTTGAGTTCGAAGGCACGTCTAGTGTTATGATTTAGAAGATGTCAATGAACTATAACGTGAGTATACAAGGTCGCTATTGCAATGAAAGCACGAGGTTATATAGGGGCTGGCGTGCTAGGGCGGTAACCTCAGAACGTGGGTAGGTTCGGCAATGTGGCGACAGTGTCGGACACGACTCGGGAAAGGGTTGGGCCGACAATCGAGACCGGACGTGACGAGTCGAAGAGTTCGGATGTATGCGGTAGCGGATGACTTAGTAAGGAATGGAAATTCCTTACACTACCCCCCCCCCCCTCCTAAACGAGGCCACGGGCATCGGAAACATTCCGACGCTGATAATAAGCTGTTAGAATCGGGTGTGATTCTACCTCAGCGAGGGGTACCCAGCTGTCATCCTCGGACGTCCGATTATGCCATCTGACGAGAAAATCCACCATGCGACGGTTGAGCTGCGTTGTGACACGATGGCCCAGAATCTTTAAGATCATCGGTTCCTGCAGAGGCGTCAGCTGCGGTAAATTGCGTTGGCGTACCAAGTCCGACAAACTAGGGACGTAGGGCAGTAAGAGGCTGACGTGGAAAGCTGGGTGGTGACGCCAATCAGTCGGGAGTCGGAGGTGAGCAGTGACAGGTGTCACCATGTTGGTCACTTGAAAAGGGCCACAAAATCGAGGTCAGAGTTTGCTTGGGATCGGCAGCCGCAAATTGCGTATGTCGAGTAGTACGAGATCCCCCGCTTTGTAAGTGATGTCACGTCGATGACGATCGGCCTGTCGACTTGCAACCAGGTTGGCTTTTCGGATTCCCTCAGCTGCTTTTTCTCGGGCTGCGAGTATGTCTTCGGCAAATCGCCGGGACTAGGGCACGGGTGTCTCGATATTCGGTGTAGAGGGTACCACTGGGTCCTGCCCGTAGTTTAGGAAAAACGGTGATTGATGGGTCGTGGCGGAATGCGCGTTATTATACGCGAATTCCAGCAGTGGAAGGGATTTCTCCCATGTCTGTGGATCGGTGCAGGTAGTTAGAACGAGTTGCTCCATAGTTTGGTAAACTCTTTCGGTCTGTCCGTCGGTCTGTGGGTGGTAGGCAGAGGAAAACTGTAGTTTGGTGCCGAATTGGTCCCACAGGTGGCGCCAGAAATTCGATGTGAATTTCGGTTCTCGGTCTGAAATGATGGCCGAAGGCAGTCCGTGCAGTCGGATGACGTTGCCGATGAACACTTGGGCAGTTTGTTCGGCTGTGATTTTCTGTTGGCAGGCGATGAAGTGCGCCATTTTTGTGAGTCGATCAACGACCACGAGGATGGCGTCGTTTCCGCTGGGACCGGCCGGCAGTCCTGTCACGTAGTCCATCGTGATGTGTTGCCAGGGTCGCTCGGGCGGATCCAACGGCTGTAGGAGTCCGGTTGCTCGCTGATAAGATAACTTCATAATCTAGCAGGCGGTGCAGGAGGACACGTACTTGCGCATGTCGTCGGCCATGTCCGGCCAGTAATAATTGCGCTACAACGTCTTCATGGTTTTGTCGATGCCGAAATGCCCAGAGGTAGGATTATCGTGGGATTTATGGATTAGGAGGGTACGAAGTTAATCGTAGTCGGTAACCCATATGCGGGAAGTGTCGCGCTTATTAAAATGATATCAGGTGGCCATAGGATGCTGTTGGTGAATGGCGGAGCTGAAGAAGGGGTCGATTTTGTAGTCGTGTATAAATAGTAATGTAAGGAGTAGGCTGGTCTGGGCAACTAGTATGGCAGCTATATGGGCAGTGGGTCGGGTTAGGGCATCGACAATGTTGTTGGCGCCCCGTTTGTAGATGATGGTGTAGTGGAAATTTAACTCGAGGAAATCGAGCCATCGGATTTGTCGCGGGTTGAGATTCGGCTGGGCTCGTAGGTACCGGAGGGACTTGTGGTCAGTTCGTACGGTGACGTCAGCGCTTGTCAGGTAGCACGGCCAAGTCTTGAACGCTTGGACGATCGCCAACATTTCCTTGTCGTGGACTGTATATTTTTTCTCTGCGCCCTGTAGCTTCCGTGATTCGTAGGCGACCGGCTGTTATCCGTCGCCGAAATCCTCTAGAAGAACTGTCGCCGATGGCGATGTCGCTGGCGTCGATGATGACTTCGTATGGACGATCAGGATCGGAGATACGAAGGACGGGTGGCGACGCGAGGGCGATCTTTAGTTGGTCGAATGCAGCTTGATGCTTCTCTCCCCACAAAAAACAATCGTGATCCTTCAGTCGGTCAGTCAGCGGGGCAGATAACCCAGCCATATTGGGGATAAACCGTCGGACGTAATTGACGAACCATAAAAAACTCTGCAGCTCCTTGATATTGCTCGACGGCTTCTATTCCTGTATTGTCTTGATTTTTTTAGGGTAGATTTTCACTCCTTCATGAGAAACGATGTGGCACAGAAACTCCAACTCCTGCTTAAGAAAGTCGCACTTAGACGCTTTGGTGATGAGACGGTTTCTGTGCAGCAGCGTGAAGACTGCATCAAGATCCTGTAAGTGCTGCTCCCTGCTGCGGCTGTAGATTACGATGTCGTCAAGGTAGATGATGACGCATTTATCCAGGATTTCTCTGAAAATTCCATTCATGGTCATTTGGAATGTTGAGTGCGCGTTCGTGAGGCCAAAAGGCATCACCAGGTACTCGTAACTGCCTTAGCGAGTTCGAAACGCCGTTTTGTGACAATCGTTCGCGGCGACGCGAATTTGATGGTAACCGCCTCGCAAGTCGATTTTCGAAAAGAACTTGGCGCCGCGAAGCTGGTCGAGAATGTCGTCGGCTCGCGGGATCGGGTAACGCGACTTGATGGTGATCCGGTTGACCGCATGGTAGTCGATGCTGTTAAAATTATATAAGTTATAATTTAATATAGGCTTGGTAGGTTGTTACTGAACCTTTCTGTAGGGGGTACAAACCCCTCCTTGTACTCCCCTCTCTTCCTAATCCAACTACCTTTCTTCTCGACATTCCCTCCCTTCCTAGATCCGTTTTTCCTCACGCCATTCCATGGCGGTCTTCTTCCTAGTATCCTAGCCAACCTAGCCTCCTAAGTTTAAGAACCTTTAGTCCCAAGTTTCTAAGATGGTATCAGAGCAGGAGATCCTCCCTGTTGGATCGCCTCCTCACGCTTCCGCAATTTACTCCTCGCTCTCATTAGCTCGAGCGGCCATGGCGGCCGCGTTTTGCTGCAGTGGCGACGTCGCGCTGCCACTGGCCGCGTCGTGCCGCGACCGGCTCGACGCGCTGCCGTGGCGTCGGGCCGTCGTTCTGCAGTCGCAGCGTCGACGTCCCGCTGCGGCATCGACGCTGCCTCTGCCGTCGCGACGTCGACGTCCTGCTGCAGCGTCGACGGCGCCGTCGGGCCGCAGCCGGTTGCGTCGACGCTTTGCCGTGGCAGCGTCACCTTGCTGCCGTTGCAGCGTCGGCGTGCCGCCACAGCGTCGACGCCGCGCCCTGGCGGCGTCGTCATGCTGCCGCGGCAGCGTGGATGGGCGGCAGCGGGCAGCACGCCGTCATAACCGCCACCTGCCCGCCCTCCTGCCAGTAAGCGCCGCGCCACTTATGGCGCGTCGCTGAAGACTCACCTGCACCTGCTTCCCCTGCATCCCCCCCTTTCTTGCTGCAGCCGATGACTGCCATGTGAGGGACCTCTCCACCGCCGAGGAGACAGGACATGCCGCCGAGAGGGCGGGGGCCGCCGCACCAGCCTCTGTCGTTCGAGCCGCCGGCGCCGCCGCTGTTGCCGCAGGCCTGGAGCCGCCGCACACCGCCGCCGCCGCCGCCGTCGTCACTGTCGCTGCTGCCGCCATTGCCGTCTCAAGGGGCCGTGAGACCTACCCTCTTCCGGAGTCGTTGCGGCTCCTGCTGGGAATGGGGGTGCTGGGCTAGGGGGTGTGGGTGTGGGTGTGGGTGTGGGGGTGTGCGTGGGCTTGACACTACCAAGCCTAGGGGGTGTGTTAAAATTATATAAGTTATAATTTAATATAGGCTTGGTAGGTTGTTACTGAACCTTTCTGTAGGGGGTACAAACCCCTCCTTGTACTCCCCTCTCTTCCTAATCCAACTACCTTTCTTCTCGACATTCCCTCCCTTCCTAGATCCGTTTTTCCTCACGCCATTCCATGGCGGTCTTCTTCCTAGTATCCTAGCCAACCTAGCCTCCTAAGTTTAAGAACCTTTAGTCCCAAGTTTCTAAGAGATGCACATTCTGAATCCGCCATCATTCTTCGACGTGAACAGTATCGGGGCGGCGTATGGGGACGTGCTGGGCCAGATAAATCCCTTTGTGAGAAGGTATTCCAGCTGCTGCTGCAATTCTTCTAGCTCTGATATGCAAAGTGAATTTTTTACGAACGCGCTGGACACGCCTTAACGATGATGCCTTAGGAAGTGGCATCACGGTTGGTCTTTCCATGCACAGGAGGCATGTAAGCGAGGATACAAGAACTGTCAACTTATACATATTATCTATGTAGAAGTTATAGGCTAGACTGAGGTATGCTTCTAGTGAGTACAACCAACTAGTATTTGTTCTAGGTTTCCACCTCTAGTAATCATTCGTTTCTACGTTAACATGGTATCACGCTTAGGTTAGGATCCCCCCGCCTACCGCTTCCGCCCGTCGCGCCCCCTAGGCCCCGTCGCGCCCCCCCTGGGCCCCGTCGCGCTCGTTAGGCCCCGTCGCGCCCCCCCTGGGCCCCGTCGTGCCCGCTGGGCCCCGTCGCGCCTCCTAGGCCCCGTCGCGCTCCCCCTGGGCCCCGTCGCGCCTGCTGGGCCCCGTCGCGACCCCTAGGCCCTAACGCGCCCCCGCTGGGCCCCGTTGCGCCTCCTAGGCCCCGTCGCGCCCCCCATGGGCCCCGTCGAGCCCGCTGAGCCCCGTCGTGCCTCCTAGGCATCGTCGCGCCTCCTAAGCCCCGTCGCGTCCCCCCCCCTCTGGGCCCCGTCGCGCCCGTTCGGCCCCGTCGCGCCCCTCCTAGGCCCTGTCGTGCCCGCTGGGCCCCGTCGCGCCTCCTAGGCCCCGTCGCGCCCCCTCTGGGCACCGTCGCGCCCGCTGGGCCCTGTCGCGCCTCCTAGGCCCCGTCGCACCCGCTGGGCCCCTTCGCGCTTCCTAGGCCCCGTCGCGCCTGCTAGGCCCCGTCGCGCCCCCCCTGGGCCCCGTCGCGCCCGTTAGGCCCCGTCGCGGCCCCCCTGGGCCCCGTCGTGCCCGCTGGTCCCCGTCGCGCCTCCTCGGCCCCGTCGCGCCCCCCCTGGGCCCCGTCGTGCCCGCTGGGCCCCGTCGCGCCCCTTCGGCCTCGTCGCGCCCGCTGGCCCCTGTCGCGCCTGCTGTTAGCGCTCGCCTGCCTGGCCTCCTAGTGCCGCTCGGCCTCCTCCTAGTGCCGCCCGGCCCCTTCCTAGCGCCGCCCGGCCTCTCCTCAGCGCTGCCCGGCCCCTCCTCGTGCCCGACCGGCCCCAGCAGCACCAGCCTGGCCCCTCCCAGCACCAGCCCGGCCCCAGAGCACCTGCCCGCCTCCCCTGCTCGGCCTGCCGTGTCCTCTCGGGCCCTGTGTCTTCTGCTCGCCTGCGCTGGGACGCCTAGCTGCTGCCCTACTGGAGAGTGCTGCCGCCGTGTCCCCGCGCCGCTGTGCTCCTGTGCCGCTGAGGAGCTGTGCTGCTGTGCCGCTGTGTCGCTGAGGAGCTGTGCCGCTGACCCTGCACGATGGCTGACTTTGTGCTCCGCCTGGACGCTGAGGGCCACGCGGTTGACTTCGCCGCCTGGCTCTCCGATCTCCGCCGCCAGCTTACAGGTCAGCGCCAGGATGGCCACTCTCTGGTTGTCCATGCTGATGGCTTGCTCCCCCGTCCCCCTGCACCTACTCCCCTCCCTGCTGACCCCTCCTCTGATGACCGTGAGGCTTTCTCTACTGCTGCGCTGGCCTGTGCGGTCTGGGACTCACGCGATGCAGTAGCTCAGGTTGCTATTAGTCACGCCCTCCCTGTGTCTGAGCGCTCGCGTTTTGCTACTGTTGAAACGGCCAAAGCTTATTTAGACGCCGTTATTGCTCGCTATTCCACCCCTGCCTCCGCTTCTGCTGGCCGCTTGCTCTTTCCGATGCTGTTCCCAGACCTGGCTGCCTTCCCTACTGTCGCAGACTTTGCCACTCATTTGCGTGCCCTAGAGACTCGCTATCGCACTGCCAGCACTGCTGCCCAGCTCACTGCGCTCCCCCCTCCTTTCTGCATGACGCTCTATTTTATCGCTATGCGCCTGCCAGACCGCCTCGCTAGTGCTCGCGACCACTTTCTTAGCCAGCACCCGGGTGACCTCACCCTGACCGCCTTTGTCGACACCCTCACTGAGATCGAGACTCGCCAGCGCACTATCGCTCAGTCGAGCGGTGCGCCGGCAGTCTCTATCTTTCACGGCTGTGCCCCATCCCAGTGCACGTTCACTGACGTTTCGGCTGCGGTCGCCACGGCGACCCCTCTTACCGAGACGGCTGCTGCTGTCCACCCGCAGCAGCGCTCGCGTCGCGGTGGCCGTGGCCGCCAGGGAGGTAGGGGTGGTGACGCAGGTGGTAGTGGTCGTGGTGGTGGTGACGGTAGTCCGCCTGAGGGGACTACCACCGGTGGGCAGGAGCAGCAGTCCCAGCAGCAGCAGGACCAGCCCCAGCCGCAGCCGCCGTCCCAGCAGCACCCGCCGCAGCCGTGGGCTCGTCTCCCGCCTGGTTGGCCCGGCACCTCCGGAGGCGGTGGCCGTGGTGGCGGCCCGCGCAGCTTGGCGTCTACCAGCGGCTCCAGTGCTGTGACCTGCCAGTACCAGCTTCAGACCGGGCCTCTCCGCGGCACTCTGTGCCGCCGCCCGCACCCGACCGCCCGCTGTTTCCGCCGCCTCGACGATCTTTTTCGTCGTCGCTTTGGCCCGGCCCCGGACCTCCCTGACTGGCACAGCCTACTCCGCCAGGGCGTGCCGATCTTTGAGTTAGACATGGATCAGATAGGTGCTGCTTTGCATGCTTTGTATGCTGACGCTTCTAGTGTTGCTGGATCTTACTACCCTGTGTACTCTAGTTTAGATGTTTCACCCTTGTGTAGCTTAGCTTCCCCTGCTGCGACAGGCGTAGGACTGCCTAGGTTGCCTAGTCTAGTCGCTGCACCGGCTCCGTCCCCGGCCTCCGCCACTACGTCGCTGTCCTTCACTCTCGACTCTGGTGCTTCTGCCTGCTTCTTCCGCGACCGTTCCACGCTCACGCCGCTTGCTGCACCTGCTGTTGTCTCTCTCGCTGACCCCTCTGCGGGTCCGGTCGTCGCGCGCAGTTCTACGTCCCTTCCTTGTCCGGCAGTTCCCTCGGGCTCCCTTACTGGCCTCCACGTTCCCTCGTTCTCCAGGAACCTGGTTGGTGTCGGCTGTCTCCAGGACCTCGGCGTCACCACCACGTTCCCCGGGCACGAGCGGTTCGCTGTCTGTTCTGAGGCTGTCTCAGGTTCCCCCCTTGCGACGTTCCCCCGGGACCCGGTGTCCGGTCTGTTTACCCTACACACCGCTTCCCCCCCGGTTGGTGCGTCCTCCCAGGTCGCTGCAGCTTGCTCGTGTCGGTCCCTCACTCACCCCTCCCTTCTCTGGCACCACCGCTTAGGTCACCCTGCTCTCCCGCGTCTGCGTCACATGTCCCAGCACGGTCTTGTCTTAGGTCTCCCCGCGTCGCTCCCTGCCCTTCCTCCCTCGACTGCGCCACCGTGCACGCCTTGCGTCGAGGGTCGGCTCCGCCGTGCTCCTCACTCCTCCTCGCTGCGTCCTGCTACTGCCCCCCTTCAGACCCTGCACTTGGACGTTTGGGGCCCTGCCCCCGTCCCCGGACCGCGCGGTGAGCGCTACTTCCTTGTGCTCGTCGACGACTACACGCGCTACACCACGGTGTTTCCCCTGGAGCGGAAGGCCGACGTGCCCGACGTTCTTCTCCCGTGGGTTGTGGCTGCGCGTCTCCACCGCGGTCTCCCCGTGTTGTGTCTCCACTCCGACCGTGGCGGCGAGTTCGCCTCTGGTCGGCTTGGACAGTTCTGTCGTGCGGAGGGCATCACCCAGTCGTACACGTTGCCGGACTCGCCACAGCAGAATGGGGTTGCTGAGCGCCGCATCGGCTTGGTCATGGAGGTCGCCCGTACCTCCATGATCCATGCCGATGCCCCCCATTTTCTGTGGCCGTTCGCTGTTCGCTACGCGGCTCACCAGCTTAACCTGTGGCCACGCTCCCAGCGGCCGCAGGTTTCGCCGACCCTCCTTTGGACCGGGTCCCCCGGTGACGCGTCTGCGTTCCACGTCTGGGGCTGCCTTGCTCACGTTCGTGCCTCTGGCACGGACAAGCTCACTGCCCGCACTGTCCCCTGTGTCTTCCTCGGTTTCCCCCTGGACTCGTCTGACTGGCTTTTCTACCACCCGCCGTCTCACCGCTTCCTCCACTCTCGTGACGTCACCTTTGACGAGTCCGTCTCCTTCTACCGCCGCTTCCCTCACCGAGGTCTCCCAGTTGCCCCCCCCTTTTCCTTGCTCCCTCTCCCCCGGTAGCCCCTGCCCCTCTCCCGCCTCGTCCTGCCCCGTCTGGTGTCTCCCACGTCACTCCCCTCCCGTCGGTTGTCCCCGTTGAGGAGTCTGCTGACTCTGGTGGTACCCCCGGTCCGTCCTTGCAGCGTCCCCCTTCCCCGGTGCCTCCGCCCCCACTGTCGCAGTCGCCGACCCCGCTGCCGCCGCCGTCGCCGTCGCCGCCGCAGCCGTCGCCGCTGTCGTCGCCGCCGCCGCCGCTGTCGCTGCCGCCGCTGTCGCCGCCGCCGCAGCCGTTGCCGCCACTGCCGCCGCTGCTCTCGGCCCCTGGGGGTGCTGGTGTGGAGGAGGGTGTTCGTCCTGCGGCTTCTGGGGGTGCCGCTGGTGTTGGAGGGGGTTCTCGCTCTGGGGGTGCTGGTTCTGGGGGTGCTGCTGTTGAGTGTTCTGCCGACGGTCGTTCTGCCTCTGCTGGTCCGAGAGTTCCGGCCCAGCCGTCGTCGCCGCCGCAGCAGCCGTCGCCGCCGGTTTCCGCTCTCCGCCTGCTCGGCCTTCCCTCCCCGGACCGCGCGCCGGTGTCTCCCCCACCGCCTCCTGACCTTCCTGTCTACGGTCCTGTGTTCCCGCCGCCAGACTCGTCTCCGGCCCGTCTTCCTCCTCGTTCCCCTCCTGTGTCTCCTCCGCTGTCCCCTGACCCTACCCCTCCGTCTCACGTTTGGGCTCGCCGTCCCTCCCGTGCTCGTCCCGTCTCTCCTGTCCTGCCCACCCACCCTATGTTGCTCCGTTCCCACTCGTCTCGTCCTCCCCTCCTCCCGTCCCCTCCTCCCTCGTCCCTTGCTGTTGCACCTCCTCCGTTCTCTGACTACCTCCGTGCTGCTCGTCCCCTTGTCCCTCGGGTCCTTGCCTCTCTTGTTACCGACCCTGCTGTTCCTGTCTCGCGCCTTGACGCGCTTGTCACTGCTGTCGCTGACTTCGCCTCTACCCGCCGCCTTGACTACGCTACCGCTCTGGTCTCTGACCCTGCCCGTCCTCTGTCCGTCGGGGGTGCTCCTGCCCTTGGCAGTGACGTCCTAGAGGACAGGCAGTACGAGCTGGCTTTCCTTTCCGAGGCTGCTCCCCATCTCTGCTCCATGCTGTTAGTCCCTGAGGGTGACCCAGACGCCTTCGACATCCCGACCCCTCGCACCTACGCTGAGGCCACCTCGGGACCTTGGGCCTCTCAGTGGATAGCTGCCATGGAGCAGGAGATGGCATCTTGGAGATCCACCGGCACTTACGTCGACGCAGTTCCCCCGCCTGGGGTGAACGTAGTCGATGGTCGGTGGCTCTTCAAGGTGAAGCGCCCCCCTGGAGAGCCGCCTGTCTTCAAGGCGCGCTACGTGGCCAGAGGTTTCAGTCAGCGCGAGGGGGTTGACTTCTTCCAGACCTTCGCCCCGACCCCGAAGATGACCACTCTTCGGGCGCTGCTACACGTAGCAGCACAGCGTGACTACGAGCTTCACTCCCTCGACTTCTCTACTGCCTTTCTTCAGGGCAGCCTACACGAGCAGGTCTACCTGCGCCGACCACAGGGCTTCACTGGTACCTTCCCTCCTGGGACCCAGTGGCTTCTCAGGCGCCCGGTCTACGGCCTGCGTCAGGCTCCCCGCGAGTGGCACGACACGCTACGTGCCACGTTAGCAGACCTACAGTTCTTTCCGTCCTCTGCTGACCCTTCACTGTTTGTGCGTTCCGGCCAGACTCCGTTCTACATCCTTGTCTACGTAGACGACCTGGTCTTCGCTACTCCTGACAGGGACGCACTGGCCTCTGTGAAGGCTGAGCTGCTGAAGAGACACACCTGCACTGACCTTGGAGAGCTGCGTCGCTATCTTGGCCTGCAGATCTCTAGGGACAGAGCAGCACGCACCATCACTCTGACCCAGTCACACTTGGTGCGTCAGGTCCTTCAGAGGTTCGGTCTTCAGTTCTCCTCTGCACAGCCCACACCTCTACCCGTAGACCATGGGCTCTCTGCTCCCGTTCCTGAGGAGCCAGTAGAGCCCAGTGGCCCCTACGCAGAGCTGGTGGGTTGCCTCATGTACCTGATGACTTGCACTCGCCCAGATCTCGCATACCCTCTCAGCATCCTGGCTCGCTTTGTGGCTACAGGCAGACACCGACCTCAGCACTGGTCTGCCGCTAAGAGGGTTTTGCGTTATCTTGCTAGTACATCAGGCATGGGGTTAGTGCTAGGAGGACGCAGGCCAGTGGTCCTTACTGGGCACACAGACGCTTCTTGGGCAGACGACGCTGAGACGCTCAGGTCGTCGCAGGGCTACTGTTTCAGCCTTGGTTCGGGTGCTATCTCTTGGAGATCCACTCGCTCGTCGTCTGTGGCTCAGTCTAGCTGTGAGGCTGAGATCTACGCTGGTGCCATGGCGGCACAGGAGCTCCGCTGGCTGACCTTCTTGCTCACAGACTTAGGTGAGCGGCCTAGCTCTGCCCCGGTCCTGTACGCTGACAACAGGGCCATGATACTCCTGTGTCAGGAGCCTCGGCTTGAGGGCAGAGCGAAGCATATCCAGCTGCGGTACTTCCTCCTGCGCGAGCTACAGCAGCGCCGCCAGGCCCGCGTAGTTCACTTGGCCTCAGGTGCCAACACAGCTGATATCTTTACTAAGGCGCTTGCGCCTAAAGATCATCAGCGGCACTGTGTACAGCTTGGTCTTGTTCCTGTAGCTGCTCCCCTGTTAGGATCCTGATTGTGTACTCTCTATTATATATGCTTGTCAGACTGGCCTTGTGGCCTTACCTCCAGTGGCTGGACTAGTAGTGCCACCCTGGCTTGCTTCAGTTTTGGTTGTATTCTTGCTGACTGGTCTCCAGACCCCTGCCTCAGTGGTTGGACTAGTAGTGCCGCCCTGAGCTGTTTGCTTCTTGTTTAGTTTCACCCCTTGTCTAGCCTAGGGGGTGTGTCAACTTATACATATTATCTATGTAGAAGTTATAGGCTAGACTGAGGTATGCTTCTAGTGAGTACAACCAACTAGTATTTGTTCTAGGTTTCCACCTCTAGTAATCATTCGTTTCTACGTTAACAAGAACACCGAGCACCTCACCTCCAATTATCAACTATCGGTTATCAATACACTACTTAGTACTGTTAAAACACTCAATAACATCAACAGTAATCTTGCCTAGGAACCTAAGGAATTGTGCATGATAGGCGGCCAATGGAAATGGGCCGTTTATTTGAGAAGCGTGACCTAACATCAGACGAGAATACGCTAAGGCCTTAACAAAAGGTTGTAGTGCACGAGATGTGACCCGAGCAACCTGTTCAAAGAAACTCGTAGGACGAAGCACCACGTAGAAATGGGGGAAATGTGGGGAGGGGGGAAGGAGACAAACAAGGCGTCCCAAATTAGCTCGGCATGGAGGTGTACAAATGTGCGAAGGAATAGACACACGGGGAATGAAAAGAAGTGGAATAGGAAAGTGTGTCAAGCTATTCGACACGTGGAGAGAAGTACCGTAAAAGCACGGATATAAGACCCCCATGGAATAGAAGATACTATGTCTTGTACCGTAATCCCCCGGATATAGGCGCATAGGTGCTTATAGGAAATACCTGACAAAAGTGGCATGCGTTTGTAATCAAATAAAATTTATAAGCCCAGGGCTTGTGAAAGGGATTTTATGGAAAAAATATTTGAGCACGTGAAAATGTATTTCTTGACATTTGCATTCTAGCGCGTGTGTTTCCAAAGGGCATCATTCTGACCAAGCACGAGAAGTTGGCTGACAAAGCTTCCGCCACCAGATCCACTAGGGAATGACTGGTATTGCGAGCCAATCAGAGCCAACACACTGAGCGAGATCCGCGCTCTTGGCTCGGGAGGCGCTCGGGAGGGACACGCCATAAAATCCGATATGGAAATCCCCCGTTTATTATACGTTTTGACAAAAATGTTATGCGCCTATAGGAAATACATTTTCAAAAATATGGGTGCGCTTATAATGAAATAACGGATATAAGCGCACTTGCACTCCATAAGCGCAATGGGCCAAATAAAAGGATGCGCCTATATCCGGGGGATTACGGTATTAGGCGTCTATCATGTATTAGGATTTCTCGTTTATAAGTTCAGATTTTAGAGCGGTATGAGATAAGATACCCCCCTCCCCCCTTATTCTCCCTTATTTTCCCACCACATTGGTATGAGGGGACAATGTATGTAATGCAGGGGTTAAAGAAATATGTAAAACAACAAATCCACTCAGGTTTCCATCGTAGAAATCACAACCCTCCCTTTTTTTAACAAGTTCTATAGGGGAGGCATTAGGTGCCGAGCCCTCTGACACTCCACACCCACTTTTGCCCGCTTAAAGCGACCCCATTACAGCACCAGAACCCGAGCATTACACCCTCACTGCAATTTGAATCACCACAACAGTTCCTTTTATAAGACAATTTTCCATGTATAAGAAACACCCCCACCCCCTCATTTTGTTCCGTTTATAAGCAACTTTCCAGCTTTTCACCCCGTTATAAGATAAGACATAGGGGTCTTATATCCGGGCTTTTACGGCAGAGAAGATAAAATGACACCCATCAGGGGACACATTCCGTTACACACCATCCCCCCCGTGGTATGCATAACACGTGATACATTGCATGGCGAGCATTTATGCATGCAAGTGTCACCTTCAATTGTAGTGTTACTTTAAAGCCCATGTCACTCTCAACTTAAAGCACAGCCTCTCTCATGTTAAAGCCCACCCTCTCTTACCTGGAAGCTCAGCCTCTCTCACCTTGAAGCCCCCAAGCCACATGCGAGTGCAGAGCACCCAACCCGCCACTGCTGCTGCCGGGCCGGCAGCTGGCGCTCCAGGAACCAGTCCTAGCCCGCCAAGTGACACGAGGGCGTGGCGCTGCACGAGGAGGGGAGTGCCATCCACATAGCCTGCCAGGCGCCTCACTGCCTGCCCTGTGCCTCCTGCTGCCCCCGTGCCTCCATCACCCCTGTCAGTCCCACCCACTCCCTCCCTGCCATCCGTGCCCTCCTTGCCCAGTGCTGCCCACTCCGCCATTGCCGCCACCACTGCCTCACCACCTGCCTCCCCCTCCCACTCTCCTTCCTTGCCCTCTCTCTCCTCCTCTCCCTTCCCCACGCCCCTCTCCATGCTGGTTGTCCTCACCCCCACCACCCCCATGCGGCCATCCCCTGCCATCGCAGCAACCAGCTGCTCCAGCCACTCGCACGCCTCCTCACCCTCCCCATGCATCACAGCTGGCAGGTCACGCCACGTCAGCATGAGGAGCAGGCGGCCGGTGGCAGCGCGGGCCAGCAGGTCAAGCCTCTCCCACTCCGACATGAGCACCGTCTCTGCTGTGCCTGCACCCCCCTTCGCTCCCTCCCCACTGGCTGCATCTGCTGCGCCTCCAGCAGCAGCAGCAGCAGCAGCAGCAGCAGCAGCAATGTGCGGCACCACAAGCGGCAGCACGAGCATCTCCCGTGAGTCAATGCTGCGAGCTGCCTGTTGCCACGCCACCACCTGCTCCCCCATGGACCCCAACTGCTGCCCCTCCGCTTGCTGCCCCTCCGCCTGCTGCCCCTCTGCCTGCTGCCCCTCTGCCTGCTTGCTGTTAGGTGACAGCAGCAGCAGCAACTCAGCAAGAGGGGGGTGAATAGGATGAGCGGTGGGGGGAGAGTCGCTGGCATGGGTGGATGCTGCTGCTGCTGGGGTGTGAGTGACCCTAGCAGCGCAGGCATGAAGGCGCTGCACCATGTGCTCCGGTGCTGCCATTGCCTCTGCTGATGCCGAGTGCTGTGGTGCAGGGTGTGGCAGCAGCAGAAACGAGATCACGGGAGAACCCTGTGCCGCCCCACCCACTGCACTGCCAGCCTTCATCTCCCCTTCTCCCTCACTCGCATCCTTGCCCCCCACATCCCCCCCTCCACTCCCGCCTTCCCACAAGCCCCCCCTCCACCAGACCTCAGGGGGCGCAGTAAGGGCAGCAGAGAGGCGGTGAGAGGGGCGGGCGTCCCCCCACGGCACGCACCACTTGTCAAACGCCGCCCCTGCCACTGCTCTGTACCGCTGCAGCTCGCTGTCGTGCTGCGCCTCCCACGCCATGCCCCCCCCCCGCACGC
Source organism: Closterium sp. NIES-67 (assembly GCA_027943415.1). Lineage (NCBI taxonomy): Eukaryota > Viridiplantae > Streptophyta > Zygnematophyceae > Desmidiales > Closteriaceae > Closterium > Closterium sp. NIES-67. The sequence continues at coordinate 192,284 of BQMB01001817.1, forward strand.
CACACCGCACCCACAGCTGCTGCTGGGACGCTGCCAGCGCTGACTGGGTGGCTGCCAGGCTGGCAGAGGCGGTTTCGAGGCGGGCTGATGTGGCGTCGACAAGGGACTGCAGGCGAGGGGCGAGCTGGTCGGTGGCGTTGGGGGAGATGAGGGCAGCGAGGGGCAGCGAGAACAGGGAGGCGAGAGGGCGGAGGGAGAAGAGGAGGCGCTGGAATGACTCCACGTGGGCTGTGGGGGATGGGGTGGCGGTGGAGCGACAGAGGCACAGGGGGCAGGAAGGGGATGGAAGAGGAAAAATGTTGTTTGGCGGGGAAGACACGGCATGCACCAAGGAACAATGCCACATGTGGTCGACTGCAGTAAGCACTTTTCAACAAGCACCCCTGACAACACCATGCACCCCGCCATCCAGGCAGGCATGCGAGCAGCTCACGGGCGTCAGCAGGGGAGGCGGTGAGGTTGGCCTCCACGTCGCCCACCGTCGCCACGCTGCCCGCCTGCACCGCCTCCCCCGCCACGCCCCCTGCGCCCTCCCCCGCGCCCCACATCGCCTGGCGCTGCAGCCCCGCCCATGCCCTGCCCTCCCTCTGCAGCACCTCCACCCGCGCGCGCACTGCCGAGGGGGAGAAGTGGGGTGGAGGGAGAGGACTGCACAGGTGAGAGAAATGCCGAGATAAAGGGAATAGATGCCAAAGCGCGTGGTAGATGAATGCAATGAGGTGCCTCTGCTGCTGCCAGGACATGAAAACCTTCCCTCCACCTTCCCATGCCCATCCCCCAACCCAACCAGCCCCTCCCTGCCCCCCAAGGCAAGGCACCTGCAGCGACTGCCCTCTGCTGCGCCTCCACCCCACACTGCAGCGCCACACACCGCCGCACTCCCTCCCTCCCACCCGCCCAAATCTCCCCCCCACCCCCGCCCTCCACTGCGCGCGACCCCTCTCCCGGATCCGCCTGTGCTGCCCCACCCCCCACTCGCCCAGCCACCTCTGCCTCTCGCAGGAGGGCAGCAAAGTCCGCCGTCTGCCCACTCGCCACTGCCAGCGCAGCCCGCAACGCCTGCTGTGCTGCCTGCACCCCCGCTGCTGCTGCTGCTGCTCCTGTCTCCCCTTCCCTGCCTGCCTGTTGAGCCTCCTCCCGGCTAACTCTCACTGCCTGCAACAGCACTGGCACGGACTCGGGTTGCACCAATGAGACAGTGCCATGTGGCACAAGGCGCTCCCTCTCCAGCTCCTGACACACGGCAGCAGCAAGGGGGCGAAGAGACGTTGGTGATGGGAGCGGCAGCATTGCAAGTGCAACCTCCCTACTCTGCACCATCCTTCACGCATCCCCTAGCACCCCCCTCGTCCCCGTCGCCCCATCGTCCTGTCGTCCCATGGTCACCTGCATGGCAGCGTGCAGCACGGCCGCCATGCCCCGCTCGTCCTCAGCTGCTACGGCCATCGCCTCCTGGCGCTGCCGCATCACCAGCCAGTTCGCCAGCACCAGCGCTCGCACGGCTGGGTGCCTGGTGGCCGCACACACGCGCACATGGGGGGGGAATGGGGGTGCATGCACGGGCAGGAGATTGGAGGCGAGTGGTGGATGGCATGAGAGCCCCATGTGGGGAGCAGCGCTGCCTCACTCACGCGCACCTGTCGTGAAGGTCAGCCATGCCATATGCAGCCGCCCATGCCTCTGCAGCCTCTGTCGCCTCGTGGAGCTCACCCACAGCACGGCCAGGGTCAGCGCCAGGGTGTGGCGCAGTGGGAGCGCCAGCGCTGGGGCCAGAGGGCAAAGAGCCGCTGGGAGCAGCTGCAGGCGAGTGGGGCAGCAGAGGCAGGTGTGGCGAAGCTGCTCCTCTCTCCTGCCATGCCCCCTGCGCCCCCTGCGGCCCCTGCTCTGCCCCTTGGGCGCCCTGCTCTGTCCCCTGCGCCCCATGCTCTGTCCCCTGCGCGCCCTGCCATGGGTGAGCGCCTGAGTGCAGCAGCTGCTGCCCGTTGTGCCCTCCCTGCGCGTCCAGCGGCACGAGGGCGAGCTGCAGCAGCAGCAGCGAGCAGAGCAGAGCGCCCAGTAGCACGCCCAGGGACAGCGGAGCCAGCCACAGACAGGCGAAACTGCCAGCGGGGCCAGGGGAGAGTGCATGGGAGCGGGGTCGGTTGGTGGGGGAACATGTGTGCCCGCCTGTGTTGCGTGTGCACGCCTGTGTTGCGTGTGCACGCCTGTGTTGCGTGTGCACGCCTGTGTTGCGTGTGCACGCCTGTGTTGTGTGCACATCACGCATGCGGGGCAGGGGGGTGAGAGAGTGAGTGAGAGTGAGAGGGTGAGGGAGGGAAGGAGGGAGTGGGGGGGGAAAGGGGGGCAGAAAGGTGTGTGCGTGTGTGGAGGGAGGGAAGCGGGGGGGGGAAGGGGGGGACGAGGAGAGGAGAATAAACGTAGCTACGGCTAGAAGGTCGCGGGTCAGACGGGCAACCCAAGGGGAGCAGGAGCCTGGCATCCTTACCTCAACCAATGACGTGGCTCGCCGGCTGTCCCGCCTGCACTCGACGCGCCACTGCTGGCAGATCGCTGCGGGTAGAAGTCGCCTGAGAAGAAGAGGAAACAGGGTACGAGAGAGGCATGCCGGCGGGAGATAGCAGACGAGGCGTTGAAAAAACGGATGGAATTGAGCTGACTGGTCTAAGCGCAAGCAGGATCGCGGAGATAACCATTCTAAACTGATGAAGCTTATGGCCACGCGGAGGCGTTGCCAGGTAAGGAAGGGGGACCATAGGAAGGTCGTTTTACGAGGCGCTTACGCGGCGTCACGTAGAAACGCATTGTCCCGGGACCCTAGCGACGCCCGAAACAACGCATCTCCATGCTGTCAGCTCCTTCCAGTGCCGCCGCTGACATGTTTGACGGACGTGGGTGGAAATGTCGGGAGTTACGGAAAATTGCACAACAGTGGGCAGCTGTCTCGAGGTGGTAAGGGGGTGTCTAGGGGCAGAAGGTTTCGTGACGTTGCCCTCAAATCGACCCAAACAAGAGACACCGTTCTTTTGTTACGAATTAATCAGAGTAAAAACAGGTAGTGTAATAAAGGAGTCGTGATTCAAGAGTGTCGATACAAATGAGAGTCTAGGCATTTATAGGCACGAACAAAGCTAGCCGAGAACCACGCGAACAGGTTGGGGCGATTCGGTTGGCAAAAGCAACGGAAGCGCTGCGCGTCGAGGTTTGGGTTCACAAAGTGGTTCGGGTCGGGACCGAAGAGTCGAGGGCGTACATCTTAAAAACTGAATGAATAATAAGAGAGAGAGAGAGAGAGAGAGAGTACAGGTAAATATATCTAAGTGTTGTACCCTCTAAGAGGTGACCCTATACAGTCTATGCAAACATAAGAGGTACACATGTTTGACACACCCCCTAGACTGCATAGGGGCAGGACCTGAACAAGCAGTTCAGGGCGGCACTACTAGTCCAGCCACTGAGACAAGGGTCTGAAGACCAATCAGAAGGAATACAGGCAAGGCAAGAACAAGACCAGGGCGGCACTACTAGTCCAGCCACTGGCAGAGGACACAAGTCCGGTCTGAGTACATATAGATATATAGGACAGTACAAGGTCAAGGTCCTAGCAAGTGACAGGCTACAGGAACTAGACCGATATGTACACAATGCCGCTGATGATCTTTAGGCGCAAGCGCCTTCGTACAGATATCAGCTGTGTTGGCACCGGAGGCCAGGTGTACTACGCGAGCCTGGCGGCGCTGCTGTAGCTCGCGCAGGAGGAAGTACCGCAGCTGAATATGCTTCGCTCTGCCCTCGAGTCGAGGCTCCTGACACAAGAGGATCATGGCCTTGTTGTCAGCGTACAGGACCGGGGCAGAACTAGGCCGCTCACCTAAGTCAGTGAGCAAGAAAGTCAGCCAGCGGAGCTCCTGTGCTGCCATGGCACCAGCGTAGATCTCAGCCTCACAGCTGGACTGGGCAACAGACGAGGAGCGGGTAGCTCTCCACGAGACGGCACCTGAACCAAGGCTGAAGCAGTAGCCCTGGGAAGACCTGAGTGTCTCAGCGTCGTCCGCCCACGAAGCGTCTGTGTGTCCAGTAAGGACCACTGGCCTGCGTCCTCCTAGCACTAACCCCATGCCCGATGTACTTGCAAGATAACGCAAAACCCTCTTAGCAGCAGACCAGTGCTGCGGTCGGTGTCTGCCAGTGGCCACAAAGCTGGCCAAGATGCTGAGAGGGTATGCGAGATCAGGGCGAGTGCAAGTCATCAAGTACATGAGGCAACCCACCAGCTCTGCGTAAGGACCACTTGGCTCTACTGACTCCTCAGGAACTCGAGCGGAGAGTCTGCGGGCTAGAGGCAGAGGAGAACTGAAGGCCGAACCTCTGAAGGACCTGGCGCACCAAGTGTGACTGAGTCAAGATCTGCAAGCCAAGATAACGGCGCAGTTCTCCAAGGTCAGTGCAAGTGTGTCTCTTCATAAGCTCTGCCTTCACGGAGGCCAGTGCGTCCCTGTCTGCTGTGGCAAAGACCAGGTCGTCCACGTACACAAGGATGTAGAACGGAGTCTAGCTAGCACGAACAAAGAGTGAGGGGTCTGCCGAGGACAGAAAGAACTGAAGGTCAGCAAGAGTAGCACGCAGCGTGTCGTGCCACTCACGCGGAGCCTGCCGCAGGCCGTAGACGGGACGCCGGAGGAGCCACTGAGTCCCAGGAGGGAAGGTGCCAGTAAAACCCTGAGGGCGACGCAGGTAGACCTGCTCGTGTAGGCTGCCCTGAAGGAAGGCAGTGGAGAAGTCGAGGGAGTGAAGCTCGTAGTCACGCTGAGCTGCTACGAGTAGCAGCACCCGAAGAGTAGTCATCTTCGGGGTCGGAGCGAAGGTCTGGAAGAAGTCCACCCCCTCACGCTGACTGAAACCTCTAGCCACGTATTGCGCCTTGAACACAGGCGGCTCTCCAGGAGGGCGCTTCACCTTGAAGAGCCAGCGGCCATCGACTACGTTCACCCCAGGTGGGGGAACTGCGTCGACGAAGGTGCCAGTGGATCTCCAAGATGCCATCTCCTGCTCCATGGCAGCTATCCACTGGGAGGCCCAGAGTCCCGAGGTCGCCTCAGCGTAAGTGCGAGGGGTCGGGATGTCGAAAGAGTCTGGGTCACCCTCAGGGACTAGCAGCATGGAACAGAGATGGGGAGCAGCCTCGGACAGGAAAGCAAGCTCGAACTGGCAGTCCTCTAGGACGTCACTGCCGAGGGCAGGAGCACCCCCGACAGACAAAGGACAGGCAGGGTCAGAGACCAGAGCAGTGGCGTAGTCAAGGCGGTGGGTAGAGGTGAAGTCAGCGACCACAGCTACCAGAGCGTCAAGGCACGAGACCGGAACAGACGGGTCGGTAACGCGAGAGGCAAGGACCCGAGGAACAAGAGGACGAGCGGCACGAAGGTAGTCAGACAGAGGGGGGGGGTGCAACAACAAGGGAGGACGGAGGAGGCGACGGGAGAAGGGGAGGACGAGACGCGTGGGAACGAAGCAACATAGGGTGGGAGCGCAAGACAGGCGAGGCAGGACGAGCACAGGAGGGACGGTGAAACCAGACGTGAGACGGAGGAGTCGAGTCAGGAGACAGGGGAGGGGACACAGGGGGGGAACGAGGGGGAAGACGAGCCGGTGACGAGTCCGGCGGAGGGAACACAGGGCCGTACACGGGAAGAGGAGGAGACGGCCGGAGAGGAACATACGCAGGGTCAGGGGACGGAAGGCCGAGCAGGCGAAGGGCTGACACCGGCGGGGGCTGCTGCTGCGGCAGCACAACGCCGACACTGGGACCGCAAGCTGCTCCTCGAGTACCACTGGCAGACTCCACTCCAGCACCCACAGAAGGAACACTCCCAAGGCCCGAAACCCCTCGGGCACCGGCACCACCCCCAGGGCCACCGGGGCTAGGACCCACTCCAACGCCTGCACCCCCAGAGGCAACGAACGGCTGCTGCGACGGCGGCGGCAGCTGCAGGGACGACGACGGTGACAGCAGAGGCGACAGCGGCTGCAGAGGCGGCGGAGGAGGAGACGCCTGAGGAGGGGCAGACGGCGAGGACTGCGCCGCAGGACCACCAGAGTCAGAAGACCCCTCAATTGGGACAACCGACGGGAGAGGAGTAACGTGGGACACACCGGAGGGGGCAGGACGGGGAGGGGGAGGGGGGGGGCAGGGACCACCGGAGAAGAAGTGACCAGGAACAGGGGGGGGGTAACCGGGGGACCGCGGTGGGGGAAGCGACGGTAGAAGGAGACGGACTGGTCAAAGGTGATGTCGCAAGAGTGAAAGAAGCGGTGAGACGGCGGGTGGTAGAAATGCCAGTCGGACGCGTCAAGGGGAAAACCTAGGAAGACGCAGGGAAGGGTGCGGGCAGTGAGCTTGTCCGTGCCGGAGGCACAAACGTGAGCAAGGCAGCCCCAGACGTGGAACGCAGTCGCGTCACCAGGTGACCCGGTCCAAAGACGGGTCGGCGAAACCTGCGGCTGCTGGGGGTGCGGCCACAGGTTATGCTGGTGAGAAGCGTAGCGCACGGCAAACGGCCACAGAAAATGGGGTGCACCGGTATGGATCATGGAGGTGCGAGTAACCTCCATGACCAAGCCGATGCGTCGCTCAGCGACCCCATTTTGCTGTGGGGAGTCCGGCAGGGTGAACGTCTGGGTGATGCCCTCCGTACGACAGAAGCGACCAAGGACACCTGAGGCAAACTCGCCACCACGGTCGGAGTGAAGGCGCAAGACAGGGAGACCTCGGTGGACACACGCAGAGACAAGCCAGGGGATGAGAGCGTCAGGCACGTCGGCCTTGCGCTCCAGGGGAAAGACTGTGGTGTAGCGAGTGAAGTCGTCGACAAGCACGAGGAAGTAGCGCTCTCGACGCGACCCATGGACGGGGGCGGGGCCCCAGACGTCCATGTGCAGGGTCTGCAGTGGCGCGGCGGTAGGGGGAAACGAGGAGGAGTGAGGGGCACGGCGAAGCCGACCCTCGACGCAAGGCGTGCAAGGTGGGGCGGGGGAGGAGGGAAATGCGGGGAGAGAACCAGGGAGACCAAGGACGAGACCGTGCTGGGACATGTGACGCAGACGCGGGAGCGCAGGGTGACCTAGGCGGTGGTGCCAAAGGAGAGTCGGATGAGTGAGGGACCGACAGGAGCAGGCAGCAACAACCTGGGTAGACGCAGCCACTTGAAGGGGCGCCCCAGCCGGGGGGGTCACGGTGTCAAGGGTGAACAGGCCGGACACTGGGTCCCGGGGAACGTGGACAGGGGGGCACCTGTGGCGGCCTCGGTACAGACAGCATACCGCTCGTTACCAGGGAACGTAGTGGTGACGCCAAGGTCCTGGAGGCAGCCGACACCAACTAGGTTCCTGGAGAACGAGGGGATATGCAGACCTGTGAGAGAGCCCGAAGGAACCGCCGGACAGGGAAGGGTGGTGGAACTGCGGGCAACTACCGGACCGCCGGAGGGGTCAGCAAGAGAAACGGCAGCAGGAACAGGAAGCGGCGTCAGTGTAGTAGAGTCGCGGAAGAAGCACCGGGAAGCGCCAGAGTCCAAGGTGAAGGAAAGCGAAGCAGTGGCGTCTGGCGACGGGGCGACGGCGGAAGCACCAAGGCTAAACAAAGCAGGGGCTCCTACGCCTGACGCAACAGGGGAGACTAAGCTAGGCACACCTACAGTAGCCGACAAGGAGGAATAAGCGGGAAGCACACTAGAGTCATCAGCATACATCACATGCAGAGTGGAAACTATAGCATCCATGTCCATGTCAAAAATATGAATCCTACGACTAAGCAAACTGTGCCAGTCCGGGAGGTCTGGCGACGGGCCGAAGCGCTGACGAAACAGGTCGTCCAGGCGACGAAAACAACGAGAAGTGGTATTACCAATCTTACCGCAAACGAAGCCGCGGCGAGGACCGGTCTGGATCTGGTACTGACAACGCACGCCTCCCGAGCCACCACCCGGCACACCACCACGCGCACGACCACCGCCAGCGCTAGGCCACCCGGGCGGGAGGACACTCGCCTGCCTCGTCTGCGGCGGCTGCTGCGACTGCTGCGGCTGCTACTGCTGCTGCTGCTACTGCAGAGGCGGCTGCTCAGCTGAACCGGGCAGGGTCCCCTCGTCCGCTCCAGTACCAGACGACCCGACTCCACCACCACCCCCGCCTGCACCCCCTCCTCCTCCGCCGCGCCCAGCCTTGGGGCGGCGGCCCTTCCCCGAACGGAACAGCGCTGCAGCAGCGGTCTCAGCCACAGCGGCAGAACTGTCGGAGAAGGTACACTGAGCGGGGGCACAACCCTGAAAGATAGGGACCGGCACGGTACCGCTCGCCTGGGCGATGGAGCGGTGGCGGGTCTCAATAACAGTCAGGGTGTCTACAAAGTCTGTGAGGGTGAGCTCACCGGGGTGAATGCTAAGGAAGCGGTCGCGAGCGGCGGCAAGGCGGTCAGGGAGGCGGGTGGCAAGCAGGTAGAGGGTAGAGGTAATGGGCGGCTGGTGGGCTCGAAGCTGTGCGTCAGTGCAGGCAGCGCGCCGGGTCTCATCTATCGTGCGCAGGTGGGCAGCTAGGTCAGCGACAGTAGGGAAAGACGCAAGGTCAGGAAAGAGCATCAGAAGGATCAGACGACCCACCGAGGCAGCAGGAGGTGTGGAATAGCGCTTGATGACAGCATCTAAAGCATGGGCGGTAGTGATGGACCTAAAACGAGGGCGCTCAGACGGGGGAAGGGCATTGCTAATGGCAAGTTGGGCGACAGTGTCTCCGGAAAGCCAGACAGAGCGCGCAAGAGCAGCATCTGCTGTAGACTCGCGCTCAGCGGGTGTGGGGTCAGCGGACAGCACAGCAGGGGGGTCTGGGCAGGGGATCATACCGTCAAGGTGGGCGGAAAGCGGGTGGCCATCCTGCCGCTGGCCAGTGAGGTGGCGGCGGAGGTCGGCGAGCCACGCCTCGAACTCCAGAGGCTGGCCTTCAGTGTCGAAGCGAAGCTCCGCCGGCATCAGGAGCAGTGCAGAACTGTACAGGTTGGTACAGTGTGGTGCAGTGCGGTGCAGTGTGGTGCAGCGCGGTGGAGTGCGGTACAGGGCAGTGCAGTGTGGTGCAGTGCGGTACCGTGCGGTGCAGGGCGGTGCAGGTGAGGGGGAACCGTACCAGGAAGAGTGCAGGGCCGGAGCAGGGACGATGTGCGGGCCGCACACAGCTCGGGGCAGGACGGGCACGAGGTCGGCTGGGACGGGCGCGGGGCCGGCTGGGACGGGCGCGGGGTCGGCTGGGACTGGCGCGGGGCCGAGCGGGACGGGCGCGGTGCCGGCTGGGACGGGCGCAGGGGCCGAGCGGACGGGCGCAGAGGTCGCAAGGGCGGGCGCGGTGCCGGCTGGGACGGGCGCAGGGGCCGATGAGGACGAGCGGAGGGGCCGCTGGGGTAGCGCGGGGGCCGCTAGGGCGGGCGCTGGGGCGGGCACGGGGCCAGGGGGCCGCTAGGGCGGGGCGCTAGGGCGGGCACGAAGGGCCGCTAGGGTGAGCGCGGGGGCCGCTAGGGTGAGTGCTAGGGCGGGCACGAGGGGCCGCGAGGGCGGGGCGCTAGGGTGGGCACGGGGCCAGGGGGCCGCTAGGACGGGGCGCTAGGGCGGGCACGGGCGAGGGGCCGCTAGGGCGGGCACGGGCGTGGGGCCGAGAGGGCGGGCACGGGGGGGGCCGCTAGGGCGAGCACGGGGCCAGGGGGGCCGCTAGGGTGGGACACTAGGGCGGGCACGGGCGAGGGGCCGCTAGGCCCGGCACGGGCGTGGGGCCGAGAGGGCGGGCACGGGGGGCCGCTAGGGCGGGCACGAGGGGCCGCTAGGGCGGGCACGAGGCCGGCTAGGACGGGCGCTAGGGCCGAGGGGAGGTGGGGCGCGGGGCGCGACTAGGACGGGCGCGGCTAGGGCGGGCGGGACTAGGGCAGGAGGGTAGGTCCTAGAGCGGAAGCATGGGTGGGCGGGGACCTACCTACTGCTGATACCATCTTAAAAACTGAATGAATAATAAGAGAGAGAGAGAGTACAGGTAAATATATCTAAGTGTTGTACCCTCTAAGAGGTGACCCTATACAGTCTATGCAAACATAAGAGGTACACATGTTTGACAGTACGCGCTGTAGTCGAGCCCAGTAAGGAAAAGGAAATTTCCTTATAGCACCCCCCCTTCCGGGATGAGACTACCCACATCCGGGACACGTCGTCGTGTAAATACGGTAGTCCCGAACGACTTTGTGTTCGCCGAGCATAGCGACGGGGACCCAAAGATCGTTGTCTGTCGTGCGACCGACCCATCGTATAAGGAAATCAACGACTGCCGTATCTCGATGGCCTCGTACGCGATGAGCAAGAATCTTCGACGGCTCGATCGTTGGCTCGGGTACTGGGTTGACTGTAGGATTGATATGTTGACGGTCGAGATCAGTTGTACTCGGGACGAATGGTCGCAAAAGACTGACGTGGAACGAGTCATGAATTCGCCAGTCGACCGGTAGTTGCAGTTGGGCGGTGACGGGTGTCACCATGCGAATGATGCGGAATGGTCCGCAAAATATTGGTCGTAGTTTATTTGGGAGAGGAATCCCCAAATTTCGGGTGTCGAGCATGACCAATTGCCCAGGGGCAAGAGTTAAGTTACGGCGTCGTTTGTCAGCTTGCTGCTTAGCCCGTTTGTTGGCTTTGAGGATGGCATCAGCGGCTTTTTGCTGGGACTGTCGAAGATTGTCGACGAACTGCTGCGACCTTGGTGCCGGATTTTCTATCGGTGGTGATAGAGGGGTCGTCGGGTCTATCCCGTGGTTAAGGAAGAATGGAGACTGAGTAGTCGTTGCAGATGGGGCGTTGTTGTATGCAAACTCGATCAAGGGAAGGGAGTCTTCCCATTGGGCCGGGTCTGTGCACGTCGTGTGAATCAGCTGCTCCATCGTCTGATTGGTGCGCTCAGTCTGGCCGTCCGATTGCGGGTGGTATGCCGTGGACAGATGCAGACGTGTGCCGTACTGCTGCCAGGTTTTTGTCCAGAAGTTGGACGTGAACCAAGGGTCACGATCGCTGATGATTGCTGAAAGGATGCCGTGGAGCCGCACAATGTTCATGAGGAACAGTTTCGCTGTCTGCTCGGCAGTGATTGTCGTTTTGCAGGCGGCGAAGTGGGCCATCTTGGTCAACCGGTCAACGATGACGAGAATCGCGTTGTTACCGCTTGAACCAGCTAGCAGGCCAGTGACGAAATCCATCGTCACTTGTTGCCAGGGTCGGCTGGGTGGCTCGAGCGGCTGCAGTAATCCCGCATGTCGAAGCTGTGATGACTTCATGTGTTGACACGTGGCGCTGGAGGTGACGTACTGCTGCACATCTGTCGGCAAGTCCGGTCAGTAATAATTACGGCTCAGTAATTTGGCAGTTTTATCGATGCCATAGTGACCTGAGAAATTCGAGTCGTGTGCGTCCTGTATCAGTAGCTCGCGTAGGGTACGGTAGGCAGGAACCCAAATCCGATTGGTACCGGATTTTAGGTACTAAGCCCCTTGCTTGACCGTCAGTTGGGGATGACTGTTAGTAGTGAAGAATGGATCGGTACTGTATCCGTGGGTAAATAGTCCAGTTAACAGCGGATTGGCTTGGGTGATTAGGACGGTGGCGGTATGGACTGAAGGGCGGATCAGTGCGTCGGCGATGTTGCTCGCCCCCCAATTGTAGGTGACTCTGTAGTGGAAATTCGACTCGAGATAATCGAGCCAGCGAATCTGTCGCGGATTGAGTGTCGGTTGGGCGGGTATGAACTGTAGCGATTTGTGGTCTGTTCGGACTGTCACGTCAGCGCCCGTCAAGTAGCAGCGCCAGACCTTGAAAGCGTGAACGATGGCAAGTAACTCCTTGACGTGGACAGGATAATTTCGCTCGGCTGGATTCAGCTTTCGTGACTCGTAGGCGATGGGTTGAAGTCCTTCGCCGAAGTCTTGTAACAGTGCGGTGCCAACAGCCAGGTCGCTAGCGTCGGTGATGAGCTCGAACGGACGGTGAGGATCTGCAATTCGAAGAGCCGGAGGTGTAGTCCGGAAAAGTTTGAGCTGGTCGAACGCAGCCTGCTGCTCTCCCCCCCACTCATAAAACTTGCCTTTCTTCAGGAGATCCGTGAGAGGGGAAGTCGCCCCCGTCGTGTTCGGAATGAACCGGCGAACGTAATTCACAAACCCCAGGAAACTTTGAAGTTCGCGAAAATTAGCCAGCGGCTTCCAGTCTTGTATGGTCGCGATTTCTCTTCGGGTCGATTTTTACACCATCGATGGAGATAACGTGTCCCAAAAACTCCAGTTCTTGTTTGAGAAACTCGCACTTAGAGCCTTTGGTGATGAGTCGGTGCTGCTATGGGAGAGAGAAGACTGCTTCCAAATCCTTCAAAAGTTGTTCCCGGGTAGTGCTGTGGATCAAGATGTCATCAAGGTACACGATCACGCATTTATCGAGCAGCGGTCGAAAGACTTCGTTCATGGTCAACTGGAACGTCGAAGGTGCGTTTGTTAAGCCAAAAGGCATAACCGTGTACTCATAACTCCCGTACCGGGTTCGAAGCGCCGTCTTGTAGCAGTCAGCTTCGTGCACGTGTATTTGGTGGTAACCGCCTCGCAGGTCAATTTTCGAAAAGAACTTGGCTCCACGAAGTTGGTCGATGAGTTCGTCAGCACGCTGGATAGGGTAGCGGGACTTATTGGTAACCCGATTCAAGGCGCGGTAGTCAATACACATTCGTAGACCGCCATATTTTTTCGGGGTGAACAGGATCGGGGCTGCGAACGGGGAAGTGCTGGGGCGAACGAAACCTTTCTCGAGCAGGTAATCCAGTTGGCGTTAAAGTTCGTCGAGCTCGGGCTGAGTCAGCCTCCATTGAGTCTGAACAGTCGGTTGCGCGCCAGGCTCCAATTCGATCTTGTGGTCGTGGTCTCGCGCAGGTGGCAAACCCGCCGGTAGGTCGTCTGGAAAAATGTCGGCGTGCTTGCGAATGATGTTCGCCAAATCGTTTGGTACATTTGCGCAGAGTTTGTCGATGTCGGCTGGTGCGTGGACAGCCGTGGAAGCGATCCATCGGACGGCGTACAATTGTACCCTGCGAATCATAGCTCGCTTGATGGTAACCGCGCTGACTGTCGATGTCGCGGAATCTTGACTGCTCCACTTCGGAAGTCTTCGCCACTCGCCACTCCATTCTATGCGACAGACACCCGTCCGCCAGTCTATACTCGGGTTGTATTCGCACAGCCAATCGCGTCCCAGCAGCATGTCGCAGGCATCCAGAGTTGTCGCCAGCATCTTCGTCGTGAAGCTGAAATTTTCGCCGCATGTAACTCGCACGTGAGGTACTCTCTCCCGAATTGCCAATGGTGTGCCGTCGACCAATCTTGCGTCGATTTTTGGCATGCAGCGCTCCAGTTGTAGTCGCAATTTTTTCGCCTTTGTCACATCCATCAAACTGTGGCTCGCCCCGCCATCAACGAATATTTTTATGCGGGTGTCGCCAACTCTCCCTTCGACCAGCACAGGGTGATCAACCGGTTCACCCCCCTTATTCAGCCAGGAATGGTCGATACCCCAAATCGGCACTATAGCCTGGTGGGGGTGGTGGCGTTTGGGCGACGCAGTCAAGTCAGTAGGTGGCCCATTTGCTATTGACGGTCTCCATTTCCCGACTGCTTCTTGTCATTAGGTAAGTTCTTCTTCAGCTGCGGGCAGTCCCTCACCATGTGACCCGGCTGGTTGCAGTTAAAGCAGTTCCCTGAAAATACTCGGGCTGCAAACACGTCTACGCCGTTGATTGATGTGTGTTGGGGCTGGCCTCGAAAGCGATTGCCCTTCCGAAAACCCACTCTCGCGAGTCCACGCCGTGCGTCCAGCGCGTCTGCTAGGCGAACGATCTCGTTGAAAATCATCGGGGCTCCCAGGACGATTTCTTGCTGAATCTCCGGCTTGAGTCCACCCACGTAGCGGTCAATTTTCTCGTCCTCGTTGATCCCTCCAATTTGGTCGTAGATTGCCAGAAACGACGCCGTGTATTCTTGGACAGAGCCCAACTGTCTCCACATCCTAAGCTTTGTGCGAGCATTTTTGCGCATGGATATGTGCTCGAATCTGCCCTTCAATGCCTCGCTCCACGTGCGGATCGTGGCCGATCCAAAGATTGGTTCTGCCTTCGCCGTTGATGAACTCATCTCCCAAGCTGCCGCCCGTTGATTCCCTGCCGGAGCTCCTCCCTCGTCGAGATGCATGCGCCACCAGTCGAGTGCCGGTCCCCTCAGCAGCGACACAGCCAAGTTGAAACGTGAGGCATTGTCATTAATACTTACTGCCGTGAAGAAGATTTCCATGGCGAACAGCCATCCGCTCACTGTAGTTGTCTTGTCGGTTGGGTTGAACGGTGGGGGCATCGGAGGCTTGATTTTAATGGCTGCCCTCGGCTCGCTGTGGACTTCTTCAACTGCTTCAGGTGTCGCCAACGCCCTCGCTTTGCTCGCAGCATCCTCGTCTCGGGTAACAGGCCGCTCCTGACGCGTTTCACCCCGCGCCTGGCGAAGTGACGAGTTTTCGTTGCGCAGCGTCTAAACTTTGCTTCCCAGTGACTCAAACTTGTCCGCGAGTTGTTGAAGCTGGGCCTGCAGTGTCGTCACTGTAGCCGCCTTGGCTTGCAACTCGTCAAACTCCTCCTGAGTCACGTTCCTAACACTACGACGGGCAGAGGTTTCCGGCGCGCTAGTCATGCTGGAAATTTTACCTGACAGATCTGAGGGTGCACACGCTTTTAGTTGGAGGTGCTTTAGTGAGCTCACCTACCAACCGCAGGCCGACCCTCTATTCTGTCGGGTCCTCTCCCGATATAATTGGACTACTCTAAGGAAGACTAAGCGAGCAGGAACGGGGCTCTGATACCAGCTGTTGTGAATTAATCAGAGTAATTAAAGGTAGTGTAATAAAGGTGTCGTGATTCAAGAGTGTCGATACAAATGAGAGTCTAGGCATTTATTGGCACGAACAAAGCTAGCCGAGAACCACGCAAATAGGTTGGGGCGATTCGGTTGGCAAAAGCCACGAAAGCACTGCGCGTCGAGGTTTGGGTTCACAAAGTGGTTCGGGACCGAAGAAGTTGGCCGAGCCTGGACTTCCGAGAGTCGAGGGCGTACGCGCTGTAGTCGAGCCTAGTAAGGAAAAGGAAATTTCCTTACATCTTTACTTTCTTGTAACCCCAGCGGACTTCACGCATTGTGTTATGTGTTATTTGACAAGCGTCGTCAACGACATCCGCGACGAGAACCAGCGACTTCGTCAGGCGCAGGAGAAGCGTCGAGAGGAGCCGGTCGATGATGCACGAAACGAGGCGGGTGAGCAGCAACCGTCACCAGTGGAGCTGGCACGACTAGCAGCAATAGCCCCGCGCTCGACAAGTGGCGGCGTAAGATATCAACAACCCGCTCCTTTCGACCCAGCTAATAAAGGCGTGACAGTGCGGCAGTGGATATTTGTCATGAATATTTATTTTAACGCAGCGGGCATCAGAGACGACCAGAAGCGGATCAGCCACGCGTTAACACTGCTGCAAGGGGCCGCCCTACAGTGGTGGAAGGTCATCGTCCACTCAGCGGCAACTCGCACTGAAGGACAGCACGAGTGGTCCGAAGAAATTGGCGACGAAGACGAGGCAGATCTGTTGTTCGGAGCGACTCACATTTGCACGTGGGCAACGTGGTGCGCAGAGCTTCGCAAGCGGTTTGAGCATGCACATGACTCAAACAAGGCACGCGAACTCTAGGCATGTGGAAGCAGCTGGGATTTGTGTCCGAGTACACCGCATCGTTCCTGACATTGGTGGACAGATATGGCTACATGCACGAGTTGGAGAAGATCGACAGGTACATGGGCGGCTTGAAGCCTAAAATACAGTACCAGATAAAACTACAACACCTTGCAAAGTGGTTACAAGACTACATCCAGCTCGCCGAAGCCGCTGATTCGATCACGAAGACGAGGATGAACTTCTACGACGGTGGTCGCCCTCGAGAACAGTACCAGCGCACCACGATAAAAGGGGTGGACGCAGTGGATATTTACGCAGTTGCTCCGCGAAATACGAGGCTATGCTACCACTGTGCCGCCATGTCACATCCGACACAACTGCCAAGAATTCGTAGCCCTCCATTATATTATGGGGAAGAAGCCGGAGGAGCGATCGGGAAATGGGTCGCGTCAGTAAGTACCGCGCCCCTTACTGACGGGCAGGCTTCTTCGCCCGAACCACACAATCCCCACCGGGTCGTGATCCCGATTGCTGGTATCGACCGGACCCGGATGGATAAGGGGGAAGAAACTGCTGATCACCCTGTCTTGGTGGAGGGTAAAGTCAACGTGGTATTATTGAAGATCTTCGTTGATGGAGGCGCGAGTCACAGTCTCATACAACTGGACAAGGCTAAAAAATTGGGTATACCCTTACTCAAGTGTTTACTTGAAATCGAGGCCCGACTGGTGGACGGAACAGTGCTGGCAATATGGGAACGGGTGGAGAACGTTAGTTTTACCTGTGGGGAGCATGTAGAATTTCGGATGGGACTACAAGCGACTACTCTCGATGGGTGCGATGTGCTGCTGGGACATGATTGGTTGCGACAGTACAACCTGAAGATTGATTGGACGACGGGCGGCTGCAGCATCAAGCTCGATGGGATTTCCCGCGAGCTGCCCAAGTGGGCGGGGCCTCGCATGCGAAGCACCCAAGTCCATGCGATCACCTTCAAGCGCGCGATGAAGGCTGGAGCTGCAACGTACGACGTTGATCTTCGCGAGGTGACATCGATGGTCGAGAGGGAAGATTTCGAGAAGCTGTGCAAGGCCGTTCCTCCGAACTTAGCGGACCTGATTCAAAAATACCCTGAGATTTTCCTGGACAATCTACCAGCTGGACTCTCACTGTGCCGACCTGAGGATCACCAAATCGAGCTGGAACTAGGTGCCCAAGTGACGGTACAGCGCCAATTTTGGCTCAGCCAACCAGAACTGGAAGAATTACAGCACCAGCTAGATTACCTTCTCAAGAAAGGTTTTATCTGACCCAGCATGTCACCATACGCCGCCCCGATACTGTTCACGCCAAAGATGGATGGAGGATTCAGAATGTGTATTGACTACCGAGGGCTCAACCGGATCACCATCAAGTCGCGTTTCCCGATTCCGCGAGCCTACGAACTTCTCGACCAACTTCGCGGCACCAAGTTTTTCTCGAAAATTGACTTGCGACGAGGTTACCATCAGATTCGCGTCGCCGCGGAAGATTGTCACAAGACGAAATTTCGAACCCGATAAGGCAGCTACGAGTACCTGGTGATGCCTTTTGGACTCACGAATGTGCCCTCGACCTTCCAAATGACCATGAATAGAGTATTCAGGGAACTCTTGGACAAATGCGTCATTATCTACCTTGACGATATGTTAATCTACAGCTGCAACAAGGAGCAGCACTTAAAGGATCTTGATGCAGTCTTCACGTTGCTGCACCTGAATCACCTTATCACCAAAGGGTCTAAGAGTGACTTTCTTAAGCAGGAGTTGGAATTTCTGGGCCACATCGTCTCTACCAAAGGAGTGAAAATCGACCCCAAGAAAATCAAAACCATACTGGAATGGAAGTAGCCAAGCAATATCAACGAGTTGCAGAGTTTTTTGGGTTTCATCAATTATGTCCACCGGTTTATCCCCAATATGGCTGGGTTATCTGCCCCGCTAACTGACCGACTCAAGGATCACGATTGTTTTTGGTGGGGAGCGAAGCAGCAAGCTGCATTTGACCAACTGAAGATTGCCCTCACGTCGTCGCCCATCCCTCGCATCTCCGATCCTGACCGTCCATACGAAGTCATCACCATCGGCGCAGTTCTTCTACAGGATTTTGGCGAAGGATTACAGCCGGTCGCTTACGAATGACGGAAGCTGCAGGGCGCAGAGAAAATCTATACAGTACACGACAAGGAAATGTTGGCGATCGTCCACGCGTTCAAGACCTGGCGGTGCTACCTGACATGTGCTGACGTCACTGTGCGGACCGTCTTCAAGTCCCTCCAGTACCTACGAGCCCAGCCGAATCTCAACCTGCGACTAACCCGATGGCTCGATTTCCTCGAGTCAAACTTCCACTATACCATCACCTACAAGCGGGGCACCAACAACATTGCTGATGCCCTGACCCGACCTACTGCTCATACAACCGCCATACTAGTTGCCTAGACCAGCCCACTCCTTACTGGACTATTTACACACGGCTACAAGATCGATCCATTCTTTCACTTCGCCATTCACCAACAGCATACTACCGCCACCGGACATTACTTCAATAAACGCGGTACTTCCTGCATCTGGGTTCCCGGCTACGATTTACTTCGTACCCTTGTAATCCAGGAATCCCACGACAATCCCACCTCTGGGGACTTCGGAGTCGACAAAACCATGAAAACGTTGTAGTGCAATTATTACTGGCCGAACATGGCCGACGACGTGCGCAAGTATGTGTCCTCCTGCACCGCCTACTAGATTATGAAATCATCCCATCAGCAAGCAACCGGACTCCTAGAGCCGTTGCATCCGCCCAAGAGACCCTGGCAACACGTCACGATGGACTACGGGACACGACTGCCAGCCGGTCCCAGCGGAAATGACGCCATCCTCGTGGTCCTTGACCGACTCACAAAAATGGCGCACTTCATTGCCTGCCAACAGAAAATCACAGCTGAGCAAACTGCCAAAATTTTCATCGCCAACGTCATCCGACTACACGGACTGCCCACCGCCATTATTTCAGACCAAGACCCGAAATTCACATCGAATTTCTGGCGCCACTTGTGGGACCAATTCGGCACCAAACTACAGTTTTCCTCCACCTACCACCCACAGACTGAGGGGCAGACTGAACGAGTCAACCAAACTATGGAGCAACTCATTTGGACTACCTGCACTGACCCACAGACATGGGAAAAATCCCTCCCGCTGCTGGAATTCGCGTATAATAATGCGCCTTCCGCAACAACACATCAATCCCCATTTTTCCTAAATTGCGGACAGGACCCAGTGGTACCCTCTACACCAAACATTGAGACACCCGTGCCCTGGTCCCAGCGATTTCCCGAGAATATCCTCGCAGCTTGAGGCAATCCGGAAAGCCAACCTGGTCGCAAGCCGACAAGCCGATCGTCATCGACGTGACGTCACATACAAAGTGGGGGATCTCGTACTACTCGATACTCGCAACTTGCGCCTGCTGGTTCTGAGCAAACTCTGACCCCGCTCTTGTGCCCCTTTTCAAGTGACCAATATGGTGACACTTGTTACAGCTCACCTTCGATTCCCGGCTGATGGGTGTCACCACCCAGCTTTCCACGTCAGCCTCCTATGACCCTACGTCCCAAGTTTGTCAGAATTGCCACGTCCCGCAGTTGACGCCCCTGCAAGAACCGACGACCGAGCCTCTGATGCCCCTTGCTGATATAGAATCACACCCGATTCTAACAGCGTATTATCAGCGTCGGAATCTTTCCGATGTACGCGGGCTCGTTTTGAAGGGGGGGGTAGTGTAAGGAATTTCCATCTGTGTCGTACGTTATTGCGTACACCCAAACTCCTCGCTCGTCACGTTCGACCTCATTTATCGGCCCAACCCTGTTCCGCATCACGTCCGGCACTGTCGCCTCATTGCCGAACCTACCCACATTCCGAGGTTATCGCCCTAGCACGCCAACCCCTATATAAAATCGTGCCTTCATTGCAATAGCGACCTTGTATTCTCACGTTATATTTCATTGACACTTTCCATACTATAACATTATGAGTGGGAATGGAATAATCGAATGAGTAATGGAAATACAACCTAGGAGTAATAATTGATTGAGCAAGTGACGAGCGAATTGGCTAAAGTAGGGCTCGTACGTGCTAGGGCGAGAACCTCGGGACGTGATATGGCTTAGAAGGGTGGCAAGGGTGTTGGAACGCGACTCGGGAAGGTTTGGGCCGACAATCAAGGCCGAACCTACGAGGTCGAGGTCTTTGGGTATATGCTCTGTAATATAGCGCAGTAAGGAAACGTAATTCCTTACACTCTCCCACCTTCTACAGTAAACAAGCCCTCCCTACACTAGAGGCGATACTCCGACGGATGAATAATCCAATCGCGAGTGTGACTCTAGGTTTTGAAATCTTCTAACGAGCGTAATGATTACGCCGTCCTGACGAGTCTTGGGCGAGCCAAATCCGACGGCTGAAATTGGTCGAGAGATGTCTTAACCGTTGGGCGATTATCACGAGTCAGCAATGTCGTTGGCGAAACTGTCGAGGTCAATCTGATGGATATCTCCAAATCGAACGGCTGACGATGACTCTAATTTGGCAGGATATTGCCGGATGGCAGAGGCTGTAGAACATGGCATTCCCGCAGGCTTGTCATCATGGCGCTTGTCTTGAAATGTCGAAAGTAATCGTGGCCGTAAATCTTGAGTAATGATCGGATGGTCGGAAGTTGTCGAAACGATCGTAGTAGATCGTGACCGTTGAAGGATGGTCGATTATTCGGCTGACCAAATTGGGCAGTGGTGAAAACTCTTGCGGATAAATGAGCAGTGACGCTGTGGGCTGTCAGTTGGTGATGACAAAATTGCAGAGGACAAATGCAGCGCAACTGCACCTCTCCCCCCCTCCTCCAAGAAGAAACAGTGTCCCGAAATCAGGTAAACCTCTAGGTAACTTACTGCTCCAGGGTATGCGTAAAATACCCCAACTGCGACTTAAACGTCGGTAAAAATCCAACGGGTAGAACTCAGAAATTTGCTCCAAGATTGAATTCTTATGCAGGGCAAACCGTTTCTGACGTATTGAAAATTGGCAACACTGCTCCATAAATAACCAGACCAACTGAAAGATCTTCACGAGTCAATCCAATGCTTGCGAGCTGGCCCCAACATAGCTCCAACAGTACTACTGCCAAATCTTGTCGATTCGATACTGCTCCAGGCGGATGGCGGGGTCGTGTTCTGTATAGCGAACAAAGGTAGGCGAATTGACGATGGAGATGGTAGCGGGTGTTGGCGAGAAGTTGACGACGATGGCGATGGAAAATGACATGTCCTGACCCAATCCGGTAAACACGCTCGAGCTGATCCCAAGGTCACACGACTCCACTCCGTTTTGTCCGTATGCCGAAATTTTTGGAAAGAGCCGAAACAGCTTTTGTTCATTCACTCTCCATGAAACCAAACTACTCCGCAAAAATTGGATTATGTCGCTCGTACCCCTGGATATAGCGGCCACCACGCCAGCTGCAAAACCTCGAATTGCTTCACTGTTTCTTGCAGCGAGAATGTCGGAACTTCTCCCATAACTTAACAAATACTGTAACTCCGTTTCACAGCTGCACGTGCTTCGCAGCTACCCGTAAACTCAGACGCGCCGTCCTTTAGCTGCACCCCCATCGGTCCTTCACCAGCTGTATGCATGAACTGGGCCTTTTAATCGAGGGTACTCGTCCTTCACCGCCCGGGCACATGTCTTTGGCCGTCGATCATGGTTGGCGAGCATCATACGTCATCGATCTCCTCACAGCTGTAATCCAAACTCTTAAAATACCCTGGTACCCTTGACCAGCTGGCCATGCAGACATTCACCTATCTCGCGACTATTGTAGGTTACCTAAAACCGCTTCGCTGCTTCTCAGATACCCCCAAACTTGAGGTTCTTAACAGCTGCGCCGCTGGTTTTCGAATAATTCCCCACCTGGTATCGGGCGTTTTTGCAGCGCACGACGTTCACCCATCTTTGCGCTCCTAGGCATTATCGCGCGTCGTATTAGCGCGTGAAAATCTGGGACAACTCCCTCCGCTTATCCACACCCTGAAAACTTCGGATGCTGTGTCGAGCTACCCACGGAATAGTCTCAACGCCGAATATTTCTTCACAGCTTCCCCGACTTTTTCGACGGGTCGTCGTTCACCCAGCTTCCCACTTCTGTCGGAAGTAAACAGTTGTAAAACCGTAATCCGGGACAGGACGGAGCAAAAGCTAGCGCAGATGCCTTTAGTCGGTGGAGCTAAAATATTAACTCCCAACCAACCGCTGCGCAGCCATGCAAATCCTTTCTGACACCACGAAGTACCCCCCTTTTTTTGTAGCACTCCGTTGTCGCACCCTCCGCCAGCATAGGACGAATATGGCTTATTCATTCCTTTTTCAGCCAGGAGCCTCTGACCTTGTAGTTGTCTCAACCAGGTGGGGGACTTCGGACGGTTGGCAAAGAACCCCGTCAGTAGGTGGCCGATTCCGCTACTGACTCACGACAAAGCCACTTCCACTGGGTCCTCGGCCGCCGCCATCCATCTTCCACTAAGTTGCAAGAACCGCTTCCACTCGGTGACTCTGGGGGACGCGTTGATGCTGCTCCATCAACTGTAGGAACTCTGCTGTTGCGCCCGTACTCCCTGTTTCTTTCAGGGGCAATGGTTGTTTCCTCGAACATGAGTTTCCCCTCCGGTTAAGTGAAACTCTGCTCGGCGTGGGAGAACAGAATCGGTGGCCCTCCGTGAAGTTCGGCTGCCAATTGATGACGATTTAATCGGTGACGATCTCCATAGCCGCTGAAATCCGGTCATTTAGCCGAGGGTTGCAAGATCCGATTTTTTTGGGAAGTTGGCACGCGCGTCGTCCTCTTCCCATTAATCTCGTGCCGGAAATACCGGAGCAACGAACATGACATCACCTGCGCCATTCGCCCTGTATCCTGCGTACTCTTGGCGGCCACAATTCCCTGGCGTTTCCTCGAGGTTGCCGTCGTCAGGAAGGCTCGTTTTTTTGTTTTTTTTTTTTTTTCCTTCAACCGCCCGTCGAACTCGTTGTAGAATCTTGTCATGTGCTGCCGACGACGCATGTTTGTCATACAAAAACCACCAAATTAAATGCACTATTAATCAACTCACGTAGTTAATAAGTGTTGTGACACCCACAGCTGTCCGTTCCTTGGGGGAGGGAGGACCCGACCAATCCATGCCGTCCTCGGGACGTGAGGTGGCTTGGAAGGGTGGTGAGGGTGTCGGAACGCAACTCAGGTTTGGGCTGACAATGGAGGCCGAACCTGCGAGGTCGAGGTCTTCGGGTGTACGCGCTGTAATTTAGCGCAGTAAGGAATCGTAATTCCTTACAGATTGCTTACTTAGGACACTCATATATTGCTCGACCTACATTGCTCGAACTCATTATGCCATGTTTGATTCTTCGCAGTAGAATACTGTAAGAACAACGTTTGTATCGCGCTATCGTTATTGCTCCGTTGAGAGGAAACTATATTGAGGACATGCTAATCTCGCCTTGCCCGCCACGCACGCTAGGCGAATTTGGCGCCACTTCGTTTGGGGAATTCCTTTATCCCAACCAATGGGAGGCTGTCGCGAGTTCGTTGACCCCCACGAGCCAGATCGCACAAACCACGTCATCAGAGCGCGCCCAAAATGTTTTGCAAATTCCCTGTCCACCCCGCCAAACCAGTTGGGTCCAGCTTCTGAATCCTGCCCTTGCTTCAAATCCGCCCCTCCCAGCTCGTTGCTGCTGGTGTTCTCGCTTTGTGTGCTGCGGATGTTGGGACACGGCTCACCGAGTACGACTTCGCATCAGCAGCAATGACACGCAGGGCGCTTTTGATTCGGTGTAGAGTGGACAGGCGGAAATAGAGTTTGACGCATATTCTGGGAGATATTTCTGGAACGTTAGGGTCGAAGAGTCGCTGAGCCATGGGAGTGCCTTCTTCGTCCAGCTCAGCCGCATAGGCTATTGAGGGCACAGACCGAAGCCAGGAACTAGCTAGAGCAGAGCGGTCCTGCCGTACCACGCGTTAATTCTTGTTTGAGCGTCGCCCGTCCTTCGCGCCGCGTTTAGCTTTGGCTGGTGCGCCGCCCTATCAGGCGAGTGGGCGCCCTTTGATGGCTGCAGGGGGCTTGGCTCTGCGACCCAGCGCGCGACGCCGCGTGCCGCGTCGAAGCAAACTCCCGGGCAGCCGCGTTCACCATCAGTCGGAGAGCCTTGAGGGCCGGAGGGGCAAGACTTGGAGGGATGAGGAACGGACGGAGTGGGCGGAGAGCGAGGAGGAGGAGGAGCAGCAAGGGAGCATAGTGAAGGAGAAAAGTCGGAGATGGGAGGGAGCAGAGGAGACGGGAGGGGATAATGGCGGGGAGAGTGAGAGAGATGAGGGTGAGGACAGCGGCGACGAGGGCAGCTTGGCGTCGCAGTCGACGTACCTGATGCTCAACCCGTTCGCGGTGCGCGAGGAGGTAAGGCGGATGGGACATCGGATGCTCGGGCAACGCGGAGAGTCGGATGCCACCCTGTAAAGCTATTCTTTATTTTCACCATTTTCCGCCCTTCAACCACACGACCGTGTACTCTCCCCGCGCCATCCCCCCGCGTGCAGGTGCAGCCGGTGCTGGAGGCGGCAGTGGCTATGGGGCTGGACTTAGCGGGCGGGGCGGAGGGCGAGGGGCAGGGCGGAGGGGGCGCAGGGGTGGCGGCGGCGGAGTTCTACTCGGCGGTGGACCGCGTGCGGGACGCGGTGGGGGCCATGGAGGCGGAGATAGCGCGCAGCAGACAGCTGCTGACGTCTGCCATGGAGGCTCTTGCCGCCGTGTTCGAGAGGCACATCGGAGCTGTCGAGTGCGCGCCCTTGCCCCCCTTTCCCCCTTGACCCCCCGCGCACTTCTCACTTTACTCCCCGCACTTCGCGCGTCATCTCGCGCCGCACCTCTACCGCGCGTTGCAGTCCCGCCGCCACCACTTCCTTGCCTCGCGCTTTCCCTTTACAACAATGCGCTCTCCTCCCTATCCCCTCTTCTCCCGTCCGTTGCTCCGCCACCACCCCCAGTGCGCTGGAGTGCTTCCCCCCCTCGTCCGCCACCTCGCCCTCCGCGCTCGTTGGTCTGCCACCCCTCCCCGAGCTGCCCTGTCCGCCCTCGCCCGCCTCCGCGCACGCCCTTTCCGGCTGCGAGGGCTCGGCGCGCAGGGGGGAGGGTGCGGCGGGGGGCCAGATGGTGGCGCGGCTGCAGGCGATGGCGAAGCGGTTGTTCGAGAACGGCGGGCGGCACACTCTGTTCCAAACCTACAAGTGAGCTCACTCCGTAGTCGCCCCACTCCGTAGTCGCCCCACTCCGTAGTCGCCCCACTCCGTAGTCGCCCCACTCCGTAGTCGCCCCACTCCGTAGTCGCCCCACTCCGTAGTCGCCCCACTCCGTAGTCGCCCCACTCCGTAGTCGCCCCACTCCGTAGTCGCCCCACTCCGTAGTCGCCCCACTCCGTAGTCGCCCCACTCCGTAGTCGCCCCACTCCGTAGTCGCCCCACTCCGTAGTCGCCCCACCCCTTGCGTCTGCCCGTCCCTCACCGCCCTTGCGTCTGCCCGTCCCTCACAGCCCTTGCGTCTGCCCGTCCCTCACCGCCCTTGCGTCTGCCCGTCCCTCACCGCCCTTGCGTCTGCCCGTCCCTCACAGCCCTTGCGTCTGCCCGTCCCTCACAGCCCTTGCGTCTGCCCGTCCCTCACAGCCCTTGCGTCTGCCCGTCCCTCACAGCCCTTGCGTCTGCCCGTCCCTCACAGCCCTTGCGTCTGCCCGTCCCTCACAGCCCTTGCGTCTGCCCGTCCCTCACAGCCCTTGCGTCTGCCCGTCCCTCACCGCCCTTGCGTCTGCCCGTCCTTCACAGCCCTTGCGTCTGCCCGTCCCTCACCACCCTTGCCTCTGCCCGTCCCTCACCACCCTTGCCTCTGCCCGTCCCTCACCACCCTTGCGTCTGCCCGTCCCTCACCACCCTTGCGTCTGCCCGTCCCTCACCGCCCTTGCCTCTGCCCGTCCCTCACCACCCTTGCCTCTGCCCGTCCCTCACCACCCTTGCCTCTGCCCGTCCCTCACCACCCTTGCCTCTGCCCGTCCCTCACCACCCTTGCCTCTGCCCGTCCCTCACCACCCTTGCCTCTGCCCGTCCCTCACCACCCTTGCCTCTGCCCGTCCCTCACCACCCTTGCCTCTGCCCGTCCCTCACCACCCCTGACTCCCATGACCACCAGGAGGCAGCGAGGCGCGGCGGTGAGAGCAGCGCTGGCGGCAGCGGGAGTGGGAGAGGGAGTGGGGCAGTGTGGGGAGGCGCGGGTGGCGGAGTGGTCGTGGGAGGAGGCGGAGGGCCGGCTGCGGGAGTGGCGCGCGCACCTCAATTTCGGAGTACGTCGTGCTGCTGGCTCTACGGCTGCCCGTCTGCCCTCCACCCCCCTGCCTTGCCCACTCCGCTGTGCCGGCTCGGTTTAGCCCGCAACCTTCTTCTCTCTTCCTCCCCGCCATATATCGCTGCCCCAACTTCCCGCTGCTGCTCCCCTCCCCTCTTCCCCCCTTTCCCCCACCCCCCAGCTGGCGCTGTTCGCGGCGGAGCAGCGGGTGAGCGAGGCGGTGCTGGGCGGCATGGGGCACCTGCGGCAGGAGTGCCTGGAGGACCTCCTCGCGCCCTCCTTCGCCGTGCTGCTCGCCCTGCCGCGCCTGCTCGCCGCGCAGCCGCCCTCGCTGCCCGCCCTCCTGCACGCGCTCTCCACGTTCGACGCGCTCAGGGACGGCTACCCGCAGGTACTGGGGAGGGGGGAGAGGGGGCCAGACGAGGTGCGGGTGGGAGCTCGCAAAGAAGGAGGGCTCCATCCACAGGCTCCGCAGAGACGGTGCAGGTGCCGTCTGAGGCCACCCACAATTCGTACCCGCAGTACCACACGCAAGGCCTGCCGAGAGCTCAACTCGTGTGTGTCCGCGTGCTCCCTACCTGCCCTGCTCCCCCTCACCCCACTCCTCCTGCTGCCCCTGCGTCCCTCCCCCTGTCTTGCAGGTGGCGGAGCTGTACCCGCGGCGCACGCAGAGGCAGCGGCGGCAGTACCTGGACGTGCTGGCGGCAGTGGCGGGCGTGGCGAGGAGCGCCTTCCTCGCCACCGAAACCGCCTGGTCCCACGCCCACCACCTCGCGCTGCTGCTGGGGGGGCAGGGACAGGGGCAGGGACAGGGGCAGGGGCAGGGACAGGGACAGGGGCAGGGAGAGGAGGAGGAAGGCAAGCAGACGAGGAGTGAGAGGGGCGAGGAGAAGGAGGGGGGTGCGGTGATAAGTGTATTGTCAGAAGGGGATGCAGGCGATGGTGACTTTCAGCAGGCGGTTGCAGCGGACGCAGAGAAGGAGGAGGCGAAGGAAGGGGAGGGTGGCGCTGTGAGTGGAGATGGCACAGCGGACACGGTGCCAGCAGCGGGTGGCACTGCCGTGGCAGCAGGCACGGGCGTGCAGCAGCGCAAGGCACGCAGCCTCCTGCTACGGTATGCACCTCACGCTCCCTGTCAGCACCACCCCATGTCTGCTCTGCAATTGGTGACTGACTGCAACACACAGCCCCTACTCGCCTTGCAGTTACATGTGCCCTTGCACTTTCGCAGAGCACTGCTTCCATTGAGTGGCGAGAGGACGGCACCTTCCAAAACAATCCTGTTCCTATCCCAACAGCCGACCTCGCCCTTTCCCTTTCTCTGACTACAGCTCCTCCCTTAACCTCCCTCGAATGACTTTCCACCTGCCCTTCCACTCTGCAGCTTTCTGTCGGTGCGGCCGCCACAGCCAGCACCCCACTCGCCTGCATCTGGTGAGGGGGCGCGCGTGTCGGTGACGGCATGCTTCCAGGCCATCAGTGGCGCCGTGGACCCCGTCACGCTGCGCCTCATCGACACCTTCCACCTCCTCTGCTCCCAGTACGACGTGCTCTGCTCACACCCCACCTTCACCTCCCTTATTCACTCACCATACACCCATTCACCGTGCATCCTCCCACCTCGCCTCACATTCGTATACCCCGTGGCCTGTCTCGCACCAATGCCTCATTTGCCACCACCCCGCCCCCCCTGTGCCGTGCAGCGACCTGCCGTACCGCCGGCTGTTGGAGGAAGTCCTGGACACCCATCCCACCTCCCCTTCCGCACCTTCCCACGCCTGCTCCCCCTCCGCCTCGCCTCACCTCCCTCTCTCCTCCTCGCGCGACCAGCAGCCACCCACCCCCCTGTCAGTGTGCAGCAGCCCTGCCAGCAGCTGCTGGAGCGCCGCCTCTTCGCTGCCGCTGCCAGGGCAGGCCGGGGCAGGGGGGACCGGAGGTGCGGGGAGGCGGGTGCATTCGCGCATGGCGATGGTGATCGCCGGGAGCATCCGCGGGCTGGTGGGCGCGCTGGAGGCGCACGCTGTGGGGAGCCGCGGCGACCTGGCACTGAGCGAGCTCTTCCTCATGAACAACCTCCACCACATCGCCACCCGCCTCGCCAGGTCAGCCGCAAGGAGCGGGGAGAGAGTGGGTAGGAATAAGAGTAGAGCACATCAGAGAAAGAGTTCTAGAGGGGAGGGAAGAGAGGAGGGGGGAGAGGGCTTGGTGAGAAAGACTGATGCGACACGTAGGTGTTGGGGAGCCTTTCAAACCTGTGTGCATGTGTGCATGGATCTCCCTTTGCATGTGCAGGTCCAGCTTGGGCAAGCTGCTGGGGCTGGCGGAGGTGGGCGCACACGCAAAGCACGAGGAGAGGCACCGCGACCGCTTCCTGGAACTCTCATTTGCCAGGGTACGACCCCGGCCTACTGCACTCTGTTGAATGACAGGGTGGGGCTCTCATGGTTAGCGATGGTTACTAATTTGTGTGTCTTTGTTAAGATTCACTCTACTACTGGGTGAAAAGGGTGTGTTGATTTGTGGGTAAGCGCACACCCACAACCCTCAAGACAGAACCTGTGGCCCGTCCAGGATCTCTTGGATCATCCCAGAGCGCATATGCATGGACACTCTGTCCCTTCTATCCCCCCCGAATCTGCTTCTTCTGTTCTCCTTGCGCCCCTCTGCCAGTTCCACTGCCTGGTCACCAAAGACAGACTTCGGAAGCCAGATGCCATCCGGCGGTGAGCACCTCTTCTCTTCTTCCCTCTTTCCCCGCACTGCCATTTTTAGTACCGTTGCAGCTGCTCTAATGTGCATGATTTCCTTGGTATGGCAGACTGATGGAGTTTTGCAGCGTGCTGGGAGATGTGCTGGCCATGCAGCAAACCTGGGTGGTGCCTGACCCTCACAACGCTGCCACTCTACGCTCCGCCCTGCGCTGGGGCCTTCAGCAAATGCTCCAGGCATTTCTCGCCAAACACAGGTGGAGCATCTCCCTTGTCAGCTGAGTGCATCCTGCCTCGATCTCATCATTTTTCACTTATCTGGTGCTGCTTCATTTCCAGATATTTACTGGATATCACATGCCATGCTATGTGTATGTCTGCCCCTCTATTCCATAGCAGGACTGTGCTTCTTGGCACCGTCGATGTGACAATTCCAGAAATTGATGACGCATGGCAATTAATCTCTGGAGTAAATCACAGCTTTCGTGCACGGATTTAGCTAGTTAAAGAAGATGCTCCATCATTGGATGCAACATGCATGTAGTAGTGCACCAAATCTCAACTTACTCCATTTTGATTCGCACTAAAGAGTACCTCAAAGCCAATGCATTGGGATCAAAATCTGAGTAGGAACCCCAAAGAGAGCATGTTCAGGTCAATTGGTTGGGGACTAATTCACAAGAGAACATGTGCTGAAAATGATAAGGGTGCATTTAGCTATATAGGTAGTTATGTGCCAAATGTTATAGCTATGGTCGTGTCAAACAGATAATCCCGACGATGTTGTCGTTGTAGCCTTCGGACGGACTGTCACATGGCTTGCGCTTGAATTGTGGTTCCAACGGACAAGAAGGGTAGTGTTGAAAGTCTGACTTCAGTTCGACCTCCTGCTCGATCCCTAGCCTTGCTGTTCCTTGCGCTTTACGCTGGTGAGACATCTAACTAGTGCTCGTGCTCGGCTAAGGAGGTTCTATTCTGTTTTTAACAGTATTGGGCCATTCTTCCTGCAGGTCACACTAACAAGGATCATGGCAGACTCTAAGTTGAAGCTGAAGAGCTCAGACAATGAAATCTTCGAAGTAGACCAAGAGGTAGCTCTCCAGAGCGACACCGTGAAAAACATGATCGAAGATGTTGATGTATCTTCTGCCAGCGAGCCCATCCCTTTGCCAAACGTCTCTGGGCGAATCCTGGCAAAGGTGATTGAGTACTGTAAGTATCACGTGGATGCGAAGAAGCCCGGCACCATGGAGAAGCCTGCCGTTACGGACGACGAGGTGAAGGCGTGGGATCAAGAGTTCGTGAAAGTCGATCAAGCTACTTTGTTCGATCTTATATTGGTGCGTATGCATGGCTTTCATCCGGTGTAGACGCATCTTTCATCGTCGTATCTCAGCTTCAGCCCTTGGTTCTGCGTGACGTATTGCCTTTCTTCGTGGTTCCCAATCGTTTACCCAGGCTGCGAATTATTTGCACATTAAAGATCTGCTGGAGCTCACATGCCAGACTGTTGCTGACATGATTCGCGGAAAGTCGCCAGAGGAAATCCGCAGGACTTTCAACATAAAGAACGACTTTACTCCAGAAGAAGAGGAAGAAGTTCGTCGCGAGAACCAGTGGGCATTCGAGTGACCAAATGGATTTTGCCAGGGCGAGCAAGGTGCAGTTGAAGAATGTCCTCGGGGGCTTACTTTGTCTTGTCCGCATATCTCCTGGCTTGTTGTCGTCGCGTATTAAAGCTACCGCCTCTTATTCTGTTATGCAGACATTTGTACTTGGCTCCATACTTTCTCTGCGGGATGCTGCTGTTGATGCTGATAAAAGTCATCATCGTCATCAGAATGAATAAGTAAACTAGAATGTGAGTAAAAGGGTATATAGACTAGGTAGGGTGTTGTACCCTCTAAGGCACAATCCAGTATAGTCTACAGTAATGATCTAAGTTATAATTGACACACCCCCTAGACTATATAGGGAAAGAAGCAGCTCAGGGCGGCACTACTAGTCCAGCCTCTGCAGCCTACTAGACCAGTCAAAAGAGTACAGACAAGACAAGAGCAAGACCAGTGCGGCACTACTAGTCCAGCCACTGGGAGAGGCCACAAGGCCAATTAAGGTAAAATATATGTATAAAGGACAGTACAAGGTCAAGGTGTCAAACATGTGTATCTCCTATGTTTGCATAGACTATATAGGGCCACGTCTTAGAGGGTACAACGCTTAGGTATATTCACCTATACTCTCTCTCTACTCAATATTCATTTTCTCACTTTAATATGGTATCACGCGTAGGTTAGGATCCCCCACCTACCGCTTCCGCCCGTACCCTAGCTAGGCCCCGCCGCTTCCCCCTGGGCCCCGTCGCGCCTTCTAGCCCTGTCGCGCCCCTCCTGGGCCCTGCCGCGCCTCCTGGCCCCGTCGCGCCCCCCTAGCCCCGTCGCGCCCCTCCTGGGCCCCGTCGCGCCCCCCTGGCCCCCTCGCGACCCCCTAGCCCCGTCGCGCCCCTCCTGCGCCCCGTCGCGCCCCCCCTGGCCCCGTCGCGACCCCCTAGCCCAGTCGCGTCCCTCCTGGGCCCCGTCGCGCCCCCCTGGCCCCGACGCGCCCCTCCTGGGTCCCGTCACGCCTTTTAGCCCCGTCGCGCCCTGCCTGGCCCCGTCGCGCCCGCTCGGCCCCGTCGCGCCCTGCCTGGCCCCGTCGCGCCCGCCTGGCCTCGTCACGCCCTGCCTAGCCCCGTCGCGCCCTGCCTGGCCCCGTCGCGTCTGCCTGGCCCCTCCGCGCCTGCCTGGCCTCGCCGTGCCTGCCTGGCCCCGTCGCGCCCTGCCCAGCCCCGTCGCGCCCTGCCCAGCCCCGTCGCGCCTGCCTGGCCCCGCCGCGCCTGCCTGGCCCCGCCGCGCCTGCCTGGCCCCGTCGCGCCTTCCTGGCCCCGCCGCGCCTGCCTGGCCCCGTCGCGCCTGCCTGGCCCCGCCGCGCCTGCCTGGCCCCGCCGCTCCTGCCTTGCGCCCGTCCCAACCGGCCCCGCGCCCGCCCTTGTGACCTCCGCGCCCGTCTGCTCGGCCCCTGCGCCCGTCCCAGCCGGCCCCGCGCCCGTCCCGTCGACATGGTGACCGCTGCTTCTGCCCCCCGCGCCCGTCCTGCCCCGAGTTGTGTGCGGCCCGCTCGTCGTCCCTGCCCTGGCCCTGCATCCTCACTAGTACGGTTCCCCATCCCTGCACCGCACTGCATCGCACCGCACCGCACTGCACGGTACCGCCCTGCACCACATTGCACCGGCCTGCACCGCGCTGCATTGCACTGCACCGCACTGTACAGTCCTGCATTGCTCCTGATGGCAGCGGAGCTTCGCTTCGACGTTGAAGGCCAGCCTCTGGAGTTCGACGCGTGGCTCGCTGACCTCCGTCGCCACCTCACTGGCCATCGGCAGGATGGCCACCTGCTTTCCACACACCTTGACGGTACGCTCCCCTGCCCAGACCCCCCTGCTGTTCTGCCTGCTGACCCCACACCCGCTGAGCGCGAGTCTACTGCAGCCACTGCCCTTGCGCGCTCTGTCTGGCTTTCCCGAGACGCTGTCGCTCAGCTTGCCATTAGCAATGCCCTTCCCCCGTCCGAGCGCCCTCGCTTTAGGTCCATCACTACCGCCCAGGGTTACTTAGATGCTGTCATCAAGCGCTATTCCACCCCTCCTGCTGCCTCGGTGGGTCGCCTGATCCTCTCGATGCTCTTTCCCGACGTTGCGTCTTTCCCCACTGTCTCTGACCTAGCTGCCCACTTGCGCTCGATAGATGAGACCTGGCGCGCTGCCTGCACTGACGCACAGCTTAGAGCCCACCAGCCGCCCATTACCTCTACCCTCTACCTGCTTGCCATCCGCCTGCCTGACCGCCTTGCCGCCGCCCGCGACCGCTTCCTTAGCATTCACCCCGGTCAGCTCACCCTCACCGGCTTTGTAGACACCCTGACTGTTATCGAGACCCGCCACCGCTCCATCGCCCAGGCGAGCGGTACCGTGCCGGTCCCTATCTTTCAGGGTTGTGCCCCCTCTCAGTGTACCTTCTCCGACGGTTCTGTCGCTGTGGCTGAGACTGCTGCTGCAGCGCAGTTTCGTTCGGGGAAGGGCCGCCGCCCCAAGGCTGGGCGCGGCGGAGGAGGCGGGGGTGCAGGAGGGGGTGGTGGTGGAGCCGGGTTGTCTGGTGCTGGAGCGGACGAGGGGACCCTGCCCAGTCTAGCAGAGCCGCCGCCTCCGCAGTCGCAGCAGCAGCAGCAGCAGCCGCTGCAGTCGCAGCTGTCGCAGCAGCCGCAGCTTCCGCAGCAGCCGCCGCAGACGAGGTAGGCGAGTGTCCTCCCGCCCGGGTGGCCAGGCGCTGGAGGTGGTCGGGTGCGTGGTTGTGTGCCGAGTGGTGGTTCGGGAGGCGTGCGTTGTCAGTACTAGATCCTGACCAGTCCTCGCCGCGGCTTCGTTTGCGGTAAGCTCGGTCATACCACTCCCCGCTGTTTTCGTCGCCTGGACGACCTGTTTCGTCAGCGCTTCGGCCCGTCGCCAGACCTTCCGGACTGGCACAGTTTGCTTAGTCGTAGGATTCAGATTTTTGACATGGAGATGGATGCAATTGTTTCTGCTCTGCACATGATTTATGATGATGACTCTAGTGCGCTTCCCGCTTATTACTCACTGTCGTCTAGTGTAGGTGTGCCTAGCTTAGCCTCCCCTGCTGCGTCACGCGTAGGATCCCCTGCTTTGTTTAGCCTTGGTGCTTCCGCCGTCGCCCCGTCGCCGGACGCCACTGCTTCGCTTTCCTTCACCTTGGACTCTGGCGCTTCCCGGGGCTTCTTCCGCGACTCTACTACACTGACGCCGCATCCTGTTCCTGCTGCCGTTTCTCATGCTGACCCCTCCAGCGGTCCGGTAGTCGCCCGCAGTTCCACCACCCTTCCCTGTCC
The DNA here is from genome assembly GCA_027943415.1 of Closterium sp. NIES-67. Lineage (NCBI taxonomy): Eukaryota > Viridiplantae > Streptophyta > Zygnematophyceae > Desmidiales > Closteriaceae > Closterium > Closterium sp. NIES-67. The sequence continues at coordinate 226,217 of BQMB01001817.1, forward strand.
GGCGGTTCCTTCGGGCTCTCTTACAGGTCTGCATATCCCCTCGTTCTCCAGGAACCTAGTTGGTGTCGGCTGCCTCCAGGACCTTGGCGTCACCACTACGTTCCCTGGTAACGAGCGGTATGCTGTCTGTACCGAGGCCGCCACTGGTGCCCCCCTGTCCACGTTCCCCCGGGACCCGGTGTCCGGCCTGTTCACTCTGGACACCGTAACCTCCCCGGCTGGGGCGCCCCCTCAGGTGGCTGCGTCTACCCAGGTTGCTGCTGCATGCTCCTGTCGGTCCCTCACTCACCCGACTCTCCTTTGGCACCACCGCCTAGGTCACCCTGCGCTCCCGCGTCTGGATCACATGTCCCAGCACGGTCTCGTCTTTGGTCTCCCTGGTTCTCTCCCCGCTTTTCCCTCCTCCCCAGCCCCACCTTGCATGCCTTGCGTCGAGGGTCAGCTTCGCCGTGCCCCTCACTCCTCTTCGTTTCCCCCTACCGCCGCGCCGCTGCAGACCTTGCACATGGACGTCTGGGGCCCCGCCCCCGTCCATGGGCCGCGTCGAGAGCGCTACTTCCTTGTGCTTGTGGACGACTTCGTTCGCTACACCTCGGTCTTTCCCTTGGAGCGGAAGGCCGACGTGCCTGCCGCTCTCATCCCCTGGCTTGTCTCTGCCCGTGTCCACCGAGGTCTCCCTGTCTTGCGCCTTCACTCTGACCGTGGTGGCGAGTTTGCCTCAGGTGTACTGGGTCGCTTTTGTCGTGCGGAGGGCATCACCCAGACGTTCACCCTACCGGACTCCCCACACCAGAATAGGGTCGCTGAGCGACGCATCGGTTTGGTCATGGAGGTGGCTCGCACCTCCATGATCCATGCCGGTGCACCCCATTTTCTGTGGCCGTTCGCTGTGCGCTACGCTTCTCACCAGCTTAACCTGTGGCCGCACCCCCAGCAGCCGCACGTTTCGCCGACCCGTCTTTGGACTGGGTCTCCTGGTGACGCGTCTGCATTCCACGTCTGGGGCTGCCTTGCCCACGTTCGTGCCTCCGGCACGGACAAGCTCATTGCCCGCACCCTTCCCTACGTCTTCCTCGGTTTTCCCCTTGACGCGTCCGACTGGCACTTCTACCACCCGCCGTCTCACCGCTTCTTTCACTCTCGCAACGTCACCTTTGACGAGTCCGTCCCCTACTACCGTCGCTTCCCCCACCGCGGTCCACCGGTTACCCCCTCCCTGTTCCTGGTCACTCCTTCCTCGGTAGTCCCTGCACCTCCCCCTCCTCCTCCCCGTCCTGCCCCCTCTGGTGTGTCCCATGTCACACCTCTTCCGTCGGTGGTCCCAGTTGAGGAGTCTTCTGACTCTGGTGGTCCTGCGGCGCAGTCCTCGCCGGCTGCCCCTCCCAAGGCGTCCCCTCCTCCACCGCCTCTGCCGCTGCTGTCGCCCCTGCTGTTGCAGCCGTTGTCACCTCCGCCGCCGCCGCCGCCGTCGTTGTCGTTGCCGCCGCCGCCGCCGTCGCAGCACCCGTTCGTTGACTCTGGGGGTGCTGGCGTTGGAGTGCGTGCTAGTCCCGGTGTGAGAGTACGACCCCGTTACACCACTTGGCCTTTTCTTATTTCCTTCCTTTTTCATTTCTCTTTTATTCCATCTCATTTGGTTTCCTATTCTTACCTTTTCCATTAACCTTTGGTTTATCCTGCTATTATAATTATATCACTGACCAGGCTTGGGATGTACTGGTGAGCTCTATCTAGCGTAATCCTGCTGTAATCCCTTAAAGCCAATAGCCTCGCGTGGCTATACGCAGGGTGATTCTATCTTCTAGAAGGGTCTATTCCCCTAGGATAAGATAAACATGGTTACCTGATGTACTCTGGAAGTATAAAAGCGCCTTGTACTGATTGATAGTGCAATCTTTCCTCGACACACTCGATCCTGTGACACTTGGTAATCAGAGCTTTTCTCACTCGGCCGCGCTCAACAAAGCAGCAGCAGCGGGAAAACCTGCCTCGAAAAACCGCCGGAGGTGACCAATTCGACGCCGATTCTGGTAAGCACCAGTTCCTCGATTTTCGAATTACCCCCTTCGTGCATGTTTTGAACAGGATGGCAACCTTCGACAACACCGAGGTTACCCAGCAGCTCTTCGCGCGCATCGCAGCCCTTTAGGAGGAAATGCGAGCGGATCGCGAAGCGTGGCGAAACGAGTTCGAGCGAGTAACTCGACTCGCCGGAGCGCAGCACGAGACGACAACGGCGACGACGCAGCAGTCGCAGTAGTTTCTCGAGGCTCCGAATCCGCGCCCACCTGAGCCATTCGATTCGAGCGATCGAAACTCCGACGCCCGCAGATGGATCGCCGGGATGGAGATCTACTTCGCAGCCGTCGGATGGAGCTCGCCAGTCTGGGACAGTCAACGTGTACGACTCGCGGCGACACTGATGCGAGGGCCGGCACTCGAGTGGATTGGCGGCAACAGTACCTTCATCCACGGTGAAGCCACGTGGCAGGAGTTTCGCGCTGACCTGCTGAAACGCTTCGAGCCGATAAATTCCAGTTACTTTGCCCGGGAAAAAATTCATCGACACCGACAGTTCGGGAGTGTAGTGCAGTACACGCAGCAGATGGAGGAATTTTATAACCGCATTCTCGACCTGACCGAAGAGGAAAAAGTACAATCGTACCTCGCCGGGCTGAAGACCGAAGTCAAACGACAAGTCGCAGCGTCAAACTACGCGAGCTACAGTGACGTCGTTTTGGCAGCGGAGCGCTTCGACATGGTCAACGCCGGAACACGACGGACGCACGTCGGCAGTACGCGACAGGGCGACCGCTCGGCTCACCCCACGTTCGCCGACCCGATGGAAGTCGACAGATTCGAGGGGCGGCCATGTCCGAAAAACACCAATTACACGTGTGATTTTTGCGGGGTGCCGGGTCATCGAATCTTCGACTGCAGCAAAATGAAAGCCGCACGCGCAGAGTATCGGGCACGCAACAGTGGCGGAATTCCTTCAGCCAATCAGAAGTAAAAAAACGGGAGTCGCCAGTGATTGCGGATCTAGCTGGCGAAAATAAAAAGATCCGAAAACGGCCACGGGATTCCGGGAAAATCAACTTCGACGAAGCTGATTCGACGCGAGAAGGAGGAAATGATGGGAGGAAATCTCCACCCCACGACCAGTCTTCGCCAGGGAAAATCGCCGAGGAAAAATACGACTCCGCGAAAAAAGACTCTGCCGAGATAGGGAAACTCCTTGAAGACCCAAGAAATTATAAGAATTCGTTAAAGTTATCTTATAAAGATGCTTTAATGAAAACTTATGATGTTCGAGGGGCTAGAGCCTTGGAGAAAATTCGGGAAGGACTCTAAAAGAAGCAGATAGCTATGGAGATTATACCGGTACCGGACAACTTGGGGGAAAAATTAAGGAGTGTGGAAAGAAGCCGACCTTTCCACGGAGTCAACGTCCTCTCCCGACACCAGCCCACAACGACTACCCGTTCCCCAGGGAAGACGTCGGTGGAGCTGAAGCAGCTCAAGAGGAAGCTGGGGGTCTATAAGAAGCTGCACAAACCCCAAAAACCTCCTCCGGATGCATCCAGTTCTTCGGCATCAATGACACGCACAGTCGTCAAGGAAACCCCGGGCCCTGGAGAAGAGCCGTTCTCCAAGCAGCCTCGGCCAGCTGCCAGCTCAGGAGCAGATAGCAACACAAAGGTGTGTACGGAATATTGGGATGTACCCTATGACCCAATCAATGAAACTATCTTTGGGTACTCCGAGAAACAACTGCCCCTCGTGCTCGAGGTCATCTGCAAAGGACGACGCCTCCAAGCACTCGTGGACAGCGGAGCATCACACACCGTCTGCGACAAGGCAATAATCGACCGACTTCGGGAAGAGTACAAGCCTTCAGGATTCTCTGCAACGATGGTGGACGGCAGCAGGTTACCAGTACACGGCGAAGCAGTGCTACACCTACAAATTGGACCACTGCGCTGGAGACCTGCACTCCCCATCACCAACATCGAAGGGCTTGACCTGATCTTCGGGCGAGACTTCCTAAAAAGATTCAACCTCGAGATCAACTGGGTGAATCGCACCGCAAGCATCTACAACAATGGACGGAGAGTAGAGCTACCCAACTGGGACGATACTGGAGATATCCCAGTGGAGACACTCGCACGATTCGAGAAGGACGTGAAGCGAACCGACACAGGGTTCCTGGCAATAGCAACAGAGGCGGAGAACGACAGGGAGAGAACCTCGGAACCTCCAGGAAAGATCAAGGAATTATTGAAGGAGTTCCAAGATATTCTTCCGGACGATCTTCCGAATGAGCTACCGCCATACCGAACGCATCAACACGAGATCGTGGAGGAACCGGGTTCGAAGCCGACCTTCCGAGCACCATATCAGCTCAGCTCTACGGAGCTGACCGACATGAAAAAACAAATCGAGTATCTCCTAGCCAAAGGACTCATCCGACCATCCACTTCGCCGTACGGTGCCCCAGTACTCTTCACACCGAAACCGGACGGAAGCCTGCGCATGTGCATTGACTACCGAGCTCTTAACAAGCAGTTCATCAAGACTAAATATCCGATATCGCGAATCGATGACCTGCTTGACCAGCTTCGGGGAGCTACGGTATTTTCCAAACTGGATCTGCGGTCCGGATACTGGCAGATACGCATGGCGGACAACTCTATCCACAAAACTGCTTTCCGAACTCGGTATGGATCGTACGAGTATTTGGTAATGCCATTCGGACTCACCAACGCACCGGCAACGTTCCAAGCCGAAATGAACCACATTCTACGATCACTTTTGGACGAATGCGTGGTGGTGTACCTGGACGACATACTCATCTACTCGCGCGACATGAAGCATCATGTCGAACACCTGCGACTCGTCCTCGAAATTCTTCGACGAGAACGATTCTACATCAAACTGTCCAAGAGCGAATTCGCCCTTGAAAAGGTCCAGTTCCTAGGGCACATGGTGAGCGCTCAAGGAGTTCACGTCGACCCCAAAAAAATCGAGGCCGTACGCACGTGGAAGACACCCGAGAACGTGAAGGAGTTGCTGCAGCTCCTAGGCTTCGCTAATTTCTACAACAGGTTCGTGCCACAGTATGCGAAAATCGCAGCACCACTCACGAATCAGCTGAAGAAGAACACGCCCTACAAATGGGAGCCGAAGCACCAGGAAGCCGTGGAGCAGCTGAAGCAAGCACTTACGTCCGCACCGGTACTCATCTTGCCAAATCCCGAACGCGACTACGTCATCGAAGCTGACGCCAGTGACCAAGCAGTGGGAGCAGTCTTGATGCAAGATCAAGGGAATGGACTGCAACCAATCGCTTACCTAAGTAAGAAACTACACGGGGCAGAACTTAACTACCCGATACACGACAAAGAGGCCCTTGCCATCGTCATCGCCTTCAAAGCGTGGAGATGTTATCTCGAAGGACGAAGAACAATCGTCTACACCGACCACTGCAGCCTGAAATATTTGAAGACACAACCCAACCTTTCCAGGCAGCAGGTCCGGTGGATCGACTTCCTCGAGACACACTTCCACTATGACATCGTGTACAAGCCCGGTCACAAGAACAAAGTAGACGCTCTCAGCCGGCCTGCACACGTTGCCGCTATTCAGGTCGAAGGGATGAATCCACTACTCAAGGGACTCTTCACACACGGGTACGCCACCGACCCCGAAATTCCCTTGGCAGAAAAGCGACACCTGCTACGGTGGAACAGTGACATCGCGTACCGGAAAGGATCAACGAAAATCTGGGTACCCAATTACCCTCCTTTGCGCCAGTTACTACTCGAAGAATACCACGACGTCCTCTACGCCGGACACTTCGGTAGCAACAAGACGCTCACTGGTATCGCAAAGCACTACTACTAGCCCCACTTAGCAGAAGATGTCCAGAAATTCGTCACCTCGTGTGATACATGTCAGCGGATGAAGAGCAGCAAGCAGAAAAAGGCGGGACTACTGCAGCCTCTTCCTGTCCCAGAACAACCATGGCAAGTGGTTAGCCTGGACTTCATCACCGGGTTACCACCTACCTCCAGCGGTCATGACGCCATCCTTGTCGTCATTGACAAGTTCTCCAAAATGGGACACTTCATCCCGACACACACGACAGCACGCACCGAAGAAACAGCACAACTCTTCGTTCGATACATCATCTCACAGCATGGCATTCCAACCACACTCATCTCCAACCGAGACCCTAAGTTCACCAGCAAGTTCTGGAAGGAACTTATGTCTCTCCTCGGGACCAAACTCGCCATGTCATCTGCTTACCATCCGCAGAGAGACGGACAGACCGAGCGCCTCAACCAAATTGTTGAGCAACTCCTCCGAGCAGCCTGCAAGGACGAGATCTCCAAATGGGACTTGCACCTGCACGTACTAGAGTTTGCTTACAACAATGCTATACATGCCGCTACTGGACAGACGCCGTTCTTCCTCTGCTACGGACGCCACCTACTCACACCACAAAAACCGACAGCATCAGCTACAGTCCAACCAGCACATGATTTCATCACAACCATGCATCAGCTTTGGGATCGGACCCACAAGCGCCTACTCGACATTCAACAGCAACAGAAGCGCCAAGCCGATCGCCATCGCAACGATCACACCATCATGGTGGGAGACCAGGTGCTTCTTGACACCCGCAACCTGGACATCAGCCATCTCCCATCTAAACTTCGACCTCGCTTCTGCGGGCCTTTTCTCGTTGAAGCACAGGTCACTCCTGTTACCTTCCGCTTACGCCTGCCAGCTACCTGGAAGATTCACAACGCCTTCCACGTCCAACTTCTGAAGCCCTATCGGGACCCGAACACGCTTTTCGTCGGACGCCAACCGCCGCCACCACCGGCCGTCCTCGTCCAGAATGAACCCGAGTACGAGGTCGAGTCCGTGCTCGCACACCGCCGTCGTCGGAATGGCACCGTGGAGCTTCTCATCCGTTGGAAGGGTTATGATCCTTCTGAGGACAGCTGGGTCCCTGAGTCCGACATGGGTAACGCCCGTCGTCCTCTGCATGACTACCTTAACAAGCAGAGTGTTACTTCTACCACCCAGCTTTGAGGGAGGGGGAAGTGTGAGAGTACGACCGCGTTACGCGGAGAGAGCTGCTTCAGCCACCACTTGAAGGCAGCTACGCGGAGAATGTCGTTGTCGAGGTAGGTTGAGTCTAGGAATAACTTCGTCCCTTCCAGGTTGCGCAGATCCAGCAGCCGGCAGTCGAGGTGGGCGTTGACCGCGCGGGCATAGCGTACGCACAGCTCGAAGCAACCCATCACATCCCCCTCCGAGTCTTGGCCGGGCAGGGGGTGCTCATGCAGGGTGAAGGTGCTCGACACGAGGTTGCCATCGCTGTCCACGCCCTCTGCCCGCATCTCTCTCTCTTATCAATGGACGCGTGCGATGCGATGAACTTGGGCAGCAGCATCTTCTCGCCATGCCCAAACACGTGCCCCGGACCACTGGAGAGATAGCGGGCCGTGAGATAGCGGGCCGTGATCAGCATCTTGGTCTGCTCCACAAGGTGCGCGACGAGAGTGACATCAACCTACCACAATATAAGGGAGGAGGCACACGAAGTGATCAGCAGCCTGAGTGCATCAGGATAAACACAAGCAAGGGCGCATACTCGTAAATGCCACCAAACAGCAAAGTGCGGTAGTAGAGCATGCTCACCTGACGTTGCTGGAAGCGGAGGTTCAAGTGGTTCAGCTCTCTCAAGATGTCCGCCAGGAAGCGGACAAGGAAGTTGAACTTGAACGAGGTTACCACCTCGTACAGTTCACTCCCATGCTCGCGGAGGAAGATGATGGTAGCTGGCTGGATCTCGCATAGCCGCTGCACCGCCTCATCCCGTGCCTGCCAGCGCATGAGGTGGAGGCCCCGATGCTCGAGTGACATCAGGCAGAAGATGAGTTGAATGTTCATGAAGCGCGAGTGCCAGACATGGCTCCTCCCGAGAATGTCCGCCAGGGCGTGGATGACGAGGTCGATCATCTCGAGCTCAGGGACTGCTGCTGCTGCATCCTTTGCCGCGAGCGCCTCCCTAGAGCATAGGGGCAATAAGCAAGGAGAGGAGTATGAAGTGCGGCTCCATAGATAACAGGGTTGGTGCATGCAAAGTTAGCAATATAACGGACACTAATACCGAGCCGCAAGGCACACTTGGAACTCCTACCGATGGGCAATACAGTGGGTCGACACCAGGTGTTCGATCTGCGCACGGAGACGCGCCACCACGCCTTTGTGCTCGCCCGTTATGACCGAAGCGCCGTCTGTTGAGATGCCGACGATTTTCTGCATGTCGATGCCGACACTGTGCCGGTACTGGACGAGCGTCGTGGTGAGTGCAGCCGCGTCTGTGCGCTCGACAAATTCCGTCACGACTCGCGTTCCTCTGAAGAAAGTCGCGTAGAGGATCAGGTGTTTCCCGTGGATGCGGTCTGTAGACTCGTCGATGGAGAACACAGACAACAGACGGTCAAAAAGACCAATTAGTAATAAGGAAAGGTAGAGTGGTACATGCAGCTAAACAAAAGAACGTGATTCCCTAATACGATTCAAGTGATTAACCATAATGCATTGGAAACATCCGGACGGGTAACAAGGTGCACTTACTCCGTGTAGTACGAGCCATACCCACCACCCGGTGGCAAATCAGGAAGTCCCTCTCGAGCCAGAAACCAGCAGAGAGGGACAAACATAGCGATCGGAGCATCGGCTCGGTAGATGAATAGCGCGATGTGCAGGCAACGAATCAAGTGACAGGTGGAGGAATCCGTGCGCTGCCAGCGGGTGATGTTCGCCTATCGTGCGCGTTCGGTCTCGGCCGGCTCCTCGGCTCGAATCGTCGCCTTGTGCGCACGCGTCCCGAGGTGACGCCGTATGCTCCCGAGCTGAAGGTCTCGACCATCCTCCCCCTTGATGCCGTAGTTCGTATTCGTTGTAGGGTCGGCGTGCTTGATGCATATGGCACACTTCAGCGCGGGGCGTCCATTCTTCATGCGCTGAAGGCGAAGCCACGGAAGCCGCTTCGACCAGTCACTCTCGAAGCGGTGCTGCATGACGGCATACTCGGCCTCGGCGGCACTGGTGGGGGCGACGGGAGGTGGGACTTTGCCACCGCGAGCCGCGCGTGTTGTCGGGGGGCTCGGTGCGCGACGGGGTGGTGGAGCACCCCATAGCCATTGCTGGACGTACGAGCCTCGCTTGCGCTTGGCAGGCTCAGGGTGCAAGGCAGAGGGGGACGCATCTGATGGGTGGGACGACCCAGCGACATCCTCAGATGCGGAGCAGTACGCGGGCTCCAACCCTGAGTGAGATGGTGAGAGTAAGGGACGCGATTGAGAGGGTGCGAGAGGAGAGTGCCGAGGGGGACTTGGGCTTTTCCGAGATGGCAATGGAGGAACTACTGGATGAGGGCGGAGAAGAAAGACACCTAGGATTCTCAGGCCGTTACAACTGCCTTGACAACCGTCATCGCCATCCTCGTCCTCTGGAACGGCCATAGCTAGGACTTCCTAATCATTACTAACAAACACAGAAGAGAATGGTTGCCCCGTGGAACAACTACTGCTTTGAGATATAGTGGCTCAGGGGCATGAGAAGGAGGGGGGAGACGAGCATGCACGTCTGCCTCGACTAGTCGTGGCGCAAGGATGGAGGGACCGGCAGGAGTGGGTTGTCCTTGCGCCCCGGTCCTAGCCATGCTGTCCCATGCACTGCTGCGCTGTTGTTTGCAATTGGTCCAATGTCGGGCATCCTATGCGTTGTCGCTGCTTCTGCACGCTGCTGGCAGCAATGATGCCACAGCGTGACAAGTTTTGGAAACCGCGCGAGACATTGCGCGGTCCGTCTTAATGACCTCAGTGGTCGGTGGGCGGGCTCACCTGGACGGGTAAGGGTACCCTGACTGGTAAGGGTAAAACACAAAACACCCTTACACTTTTTGAGAAAGGATCAGGAATAGAATGGCTTTGCAAAATCAGGGAAACCTTGAAAAAACGGCATTTGATAAGTGTAATATACCCTTGAAATTTGGGCCCTGGCGGCGGGCACAAAAACGAATATTTTTGTGCTTCTGGTGGCTTCGAAATTCCCTTGCTCGTGATTGGAGCACGCATTTCCCATTCTGGTTGGCGTCACGATGAATTTGCTACTATACCGTAAACTTACATGTACAAGTCTGGGTAGTCGAAGTTATGGTTTTGTGTTGAAAGGGGTGTACACGAGGGGTCGTGTGAGGCATCCAGGTTCGCACGCGAACGCGAAACACACTTACGATCGCTTTCTAGGATTGTTGATTTGCGCGTAGCAAAACGGCAGGATCAGGAACATTATTGATTCTGATCCTACTTCATAGGAATTCGCCCTTACTCAGACATGCGTCAAACTGTGCCCAATTTGATGCTGACTGTGCTCACGAACTACCAAAAAAAAAAAGGACCCAACTATTCCTTCGCCAAAGTGAGGCAAAATCTAGGTTGGAATATCTACGGAGGAAATAAACTTTGCAGACTGGGCCCAGTTTGATTAGTGCAATTTCTGTCAAACATATATGCATATGTTATTATAGGCTAGATAGGTGAATGCTCTTAGAGAGTATAACACTAGCACAAAACTACCCTGTACCATCGATTCTGGTTAACTTATTACTCTGAGATGGTATCACGCTAGAATAGGCCCTCTGTGAGAGTACGACCCCGTTACACCACTTGTCCCTTTTCTTATTTCCTTCCTCGTTCATTTCTCTTTATCTCATCTCATTTGGTTTCCTATTCTCCATTTTCCATTAACCTTTGGTTTATCTTGCTATTATAATTATATCACCGACCAGGCTTGGGATGTACTGGTGCGCTATCTGGCGTAATCCTGCCGTAATCCCTTAAAGCCAATAGCCTCGCGTGGCTATACGCAGGGTGATTCTATCGTCTAGAAGGGTCTATTCCCTTAGGATAAGATAAACCTGGTTACCTGATGTACTTTGGAAGTATAAAAGCGCCCTGTACTGATCGATAGTGCAACCTTTCCTCGACACATTCGATCCTGTGACACTTGGTAATCAGAGCTTTTCTCACTCGACCGCGCTCAGCTAAGCAGCAGCAGCGGGGATCCTGCCTCGAAAAACCGCCGGGGGCGACCAATTCGACGCCGATTCTGGTAAGCACCAGCTCCGCGATTTTTGAATTACCCCCTCCGTGCGTGTTTTGAACAGGATGGCAACCTTCGACAACGCCGAGGTTACCCAGCAGCTCTTCGCGCGCATCGCAGCCCTTCAGGAGGAAATGCGAGCGGATCGCGAAGCGTGGCGAAACCAGTTCGAGCGAGTAACTCGACTCGCCGGAGCGCAGCACGAGACGACATCGGCGACGACGCAGCAGTCGCAGCAGTTTCTCGAGGCTCCGAAACCGCGCCCACCTGAGCCGTTCGATCCGAGCGATCGAAACTCCGACGCCCGTAGATGGATCGCCGGGATGGAGATCTACTTCGCAGCCGTCGGATGGAGCTCGCCAGTCTGGGACGGACAACGTGTACGACTCGCGGCGACACTGATGCGAGGGCCGGCACTCGAATGGATTGGCGGCAACAGTACTTTGATCCACGGTGAAGCCACGTGGCAGCAGTTCCGCACCGACCTGCTGAAACGCTTCGAGCCGATAAATTCCAGTTTCCTTGCCCGGGAAAAAATTCATCGACACCGACAGTTCGGGAGTGTAGTGCAGTACACGCAGCAGATGGAGGAATTTTATAACCGCATTCCCGACCTGACCGAAGGGGAAAAAGTACAATTGTACCTCGCCGGGCTGAAGACCGAAGTCAAACGACAAGTTGCAGCGTCAAACTACGCGAGCTAAAGTGACGTCGTTTTGGCAGCGGAGCGCTTCGACATGGTCAACGCCGGAACACGACGGACGCATGTCGGCAGTACGCGACAGGGCGACCGCTCGGCTCACCCCACGTTCGCCGACCCGATGGAAGTCGACAGATTCGAGGGGCGGCCACGTCCGAAAAACACCAAGTACACGTGTGATTTTTGCAAGGTGCCGGGTCATCGAATCTTCGACTGCAGCAAAATGAAGACCGCACGCGCAGAGTATCGGGCACGCAACAGTGGCGGAATTCCTTCAGCCAATCAGAAGTAAAAAAACGGGAGTCGCCAGTGATTGCGGATCTAGCTGGCGAAAATAAAAAGATCCGAAAACGGCCACGGGATTCCGGAAAAATCAACTTCGACGAAGCTGATTCGACGCGAGAAGGAGGAAATGATGGGGGAAAATCTCCACCCCACGACCAGTCCTCGCCAGGGAAAATCGCCGAGGAAAAATACGACTCCGCGAAAAAAGACTCTGACGAGACAGGGAAACTCCTTGAAGACCCAAGAAATTATAAGAATTCGTTAAAGTTATCTTATAAAGATGCTTTAATGAAAACTTATGAATTTCGAGGGGCTAGAGCCTTGGAGAAATTTCGGGAGGGACTCCAAAAGAAGCAGACAGCTGTGGAGATTATACCGGTACCGGAAATCCTGGGGACCAAATTAAGGAGTGTGGAAAGAAGCCGACCTTTCCACGGAGTCAACGTTCTCTCCCGACACCAGCCCACAACGACTACCCGTTCCCCAGGGAAGACGTCGGTGGAGCTGAAGCAGCTCAAGAGGAAGCTGGGGGTCTACAAGAAGCTGCACAAACCCCGAACTCCTCCTACGGATGCATCCAGATCTTCGGCATCAGTGACGCGCACAGTCATCAAAGAAACTCCGGGCCCTGGAGAAGAGCCGTTCTCCAAGCAGCCTCGGCCAGCTGCCAGCTCAGGAGCAGATAGCAACACAAAGGTGTGTACGGAGTATTGGGATGTACCCTATGACCCAATCAATGAAACTATCTTTGGGTACTCCGAGCAACGACTGCCCCTCGTGCTCGAGGTCATCTGCAAAGGACGACGCCTCAAAGCACTCGTGGACAGCGGAGCGTCACACACCGTCTACAACAAGGCAGTAATCGACCGACTACGGGGAGAGTACAAGCCTTCAGGATTCTCTGCAACGATGGTGGACGGCAGCAAGTTACCAGTATACGGCGAAGCAGTGCTACACCTACAAATCGGACCACTGCGCTGGAGACCTGCACTCCCCATCACCAACATCAAAGGGCTTTACCTGATCTTCGGGCGAGACTTCCTGAAAAGATTCAACCCCGAGATCAACTGGGTGAACCGCACCGCAAGCATCTACAACAATGGACGGAGAGTAGAGCTACCCAACTGGGACGATACTGGAGATATCCCAGTAGAGACACTCGCACAATTCGAGAAGGACGTGAAGCGGACCGACACCGGGTTCCTGGCGATAGCAACAGAGGTGGAGAATGACGGAGAGAAAGCCTCGGAAACTCCAGAAAAAATCAAGGAATTTCTGAAGGAGTTCCAAGACATTCTTCCTGACGATCTTCCGAACGAGCTACCGCCATACCAAACGCATCAACACGAGATCGTGGAGGAACCGGGTTCGAAGCCGACCTTCCGAGCACCATACCGGCTCAGCCCTACGGAGCTGACGGACATGAAAAAACAGATCGAGTATCTCCTAGCCAAAGGACTCATCCGGCCATCCACTTCGCCATACGGTGCCCCAGTACTCTTCATCCAGAAACCGGACGAAAGCCTGCGCATGTGCATCGACTACCGAGCTCTTAACAAGCAGACCATCAAGAATAAATATCCGATACCGCGAATCGATGACCTGCTTGACCAGCTTCGGGGAGCTACGGTATTTTCCAAACTGGATCTGCGGTCCGGATACTGGCAGATACGGATGGCGGACAACTCTATCCACAAAACTGCTTTTCGAACTCGGTACGGATCGTACGAATATTTGGTAATGCCGTTCGGACTCACCAACGCGCCGGCAACGTTCCAAGCCGAAATGAACCACATTCTACGACCACTTTTGGACGAATGCGTGGTGGTGTACCTGGACGACATACTCATCTAGTCGCGCGACATGAAGCAACACGTTGAACACCTGCGACGCGTCTTCAAAATTCTTCGACGGGAATGATTCTACGTCAAACTGTCCAAGAGCGAATTCGCCCTTGAAAAGGTCCAGTTCCTAGGGCACATGGTGAGCGCTCAAGGAGTTCACGTCGACCCCAAGAAAATCGAGGCCGTACGCACGTGGAAGACACCCGAGAACGTGAAGGAGTTGCAGCAGTTCCTACGCTTCGCTAATTACTACAACAGGTTCGTGCCACAATATGCGAAAATCGCAGCACCACTCACGAATCTGCTGAAGAAGAACACGCCCTATAAATGGGAACCAAAGCATCAGGAAGCCGTGGAGCAGATGAAACAAGCACTCACGTCCGCACCGGTACTCATCTTGCCAGATCCCGAACGCGACTACGTAATCGAAGCTGACGCCAGCGACCACGCAGTGGGGGCAGTCTTAATTCAAGACTAGGGGAATGGACTGCAACCAATCGCCTACCTCAGCAAGAAACTACACGGAGCAGAACAAAACTACCCGATACACGACAAAGAGGCCCTTGCCATCGTCATCGCCTTTAAAGCGTGGAGATGTTATCTCGAAGGACGACGAACAACCGTCTACACCGACCACTGCAGCCTGAAATACTTGAAGACACAACCCAATCTTTCCAGGCAGCAGGTCCGGTGGATCGACTTCCTCGAGACACACTTCCACTACGACATCGTGTACAAGCCCGGCCACAAAAACAAAGCAGACGCTCTTAGCCGGCCTGCACACGTTGCCGCCATTCAGATTGAAGGGATGAATCCACTACTCAAGGGACTCTTCACACACGGGTACGCCATCGACCCCGAAATTCCCTTGGCAGAAAAGCGACACCTGCTACAATGGGACAGCGACATCGCGTACCGGAAAGGATAAAAAAAAATCTGGGTACCAAATTACCCTCCTTTGCGCCAGTTACTACTCGAAGAATACCATGACGTCCTGTACGCCGGACACTTCGGTAGCAACAAGACGCTCACCGGTATCGCCAAACTCTACTACTAGCCCCACATGGCAGACGACGTCCAGAAATTCGTCACCTCGTGTGATACATGTCAGCGGATGAAGAGCAGAAAGCAGAAAAAGGCGGGACTACTGCAGCCTCTTCCTGTTCCAGAACAGCCATGGCAAGTGGTTAGCCTAGACTTCATCACCGGGTTACCACCTACCACCAGCAGTCATGACGCAATCCTTGTCGTCATTGACAAGTTCTCCAAAATGGGACACTTCATCCCGACACACACGACGGCACGCACCGAGGAGACAGCACAGCTCTTCGTTCGTCATATCATCTCACAGCATGGCATTCCAACCACACTCATTTCCGACCGAGACCCCAAGTTCACCAGCAAGTTCTGGAAGGAACTTATGTCTCTTCTCGGGACCAAACTCGCCATGTCATCCGCATACCATCCGCAGACAGACGGACAGACCGAGCGCCTCAACCAAATTGTTGAGCAACTCCTCCGAGCAGCCTGCAAGGACGACATCTCCAAATGGGACTTGCACCTGCCCGTACTAGAGTTTGCTTACAACAATGCTACGCATGCCGCTACTGGACAGACGCCGTTCTTCCTCTGCTACGGACGCCACCCACTCACACCACAGAAACCGACAACATCCGCTACGGTACAACCTGCACATGATTTCATCACAACCATGCATCAGCTTTGGGATCGGACCCATAAGCGCCTCCTCGACATTCAACAGCAACAAAAGCGCCAGGCCGATCGCCATCGCAACGACCACACCATCACGGTGGGAGACCAGGTGCTTCTTGACACCCGCAACCTGGACATCAGCCACCTCCCATCTAAACTTCGACCTCGCTTCTGCGGGCCTTTTCTCGTTGAAGCACAGGCCACTCCTGTTACCTTCCGCTTACGCCTGCCAGCTACCTGGAAGATTCACAACGCCTTTCATGTCCAGCTTCTGAAGCCCTACCGGGATCCGAACACAATCTTCGTCGGACGCCAACCGCCGCCGCCGCCGCCCGTCCTCGTCCACAATGAACCCGAGTACGAGGTCGAGTCCGTGCTAGCACACCGCCGACGTCGGAATGGCACCATGGAGCTTCTCATCCGTTGGAAGGGTTATGATCCTTCTGAGGACAGCTGGGTCCCTGAGTCCGACATGGGTAACGCCCGTCGCCCTCTGCATGACTACCTTGTCAAGCAGAGTGTTACTTCTACCACCCAGCTTTGAGGGGGGGAAGTGTGAGAGTACGACCCCGTTACACCACTTGTCCCTTTTCTTATTTCCATCCTCGTTCATTTCTCTTTATCTCATCTCATTTGGTTTCCTATTCTCCATTTTCCATTAACCTTTGGTTTATCTTGCTATTATAATTATATCACCGACCAGGCTTGGGATGTACTGGTGCGCTATCTGGCGTAATCCTGCCGGAATCCCTTAAAGCCAATAGCCTCGCGTGGCTATACGCAGGGTGATTCTATCTTGTAGAAGGGTCTATTCCCTTAGGATAAGATAAACCTGGTTACCTGATGTACTTTGGAAGTATAAAAGCGCCTTGTACTGATCGATAGTGCAACCTTTCCTTGACACATTCGATCCTGTGACACCCTCCCCGCCCACCCGCGCTTCCGCCCTAGCCCTAGTCCTAACCCTAGCCCTAGCCCTCGCTCACCGCCGCTGACCGCCCCTAAACCCTAAACCCTGAACTCTAAACCCAAAACCCAACCATAAAACCTAAACCCTAAACCCTAAAACCTAAACCCTATACCCTAAACCCTAAACCCCTAAACCATAAACCCTAAACCTAAACCTTAAACCCTAAACCCTAACCCCGAAACCCTAAACCCTAAACCCCTAAACCCTAAACCCTGAGATAAACCCGGAACCCTAAACCCTGAACCCTGAGATTAACCCTAAACCCTAAACCCTAAACTTGGAGCAAGTGTTTTCCAACCTCGGATCTTCCCACAGGACGTGCGGGTCAGACACCTGCTCCAGAATTTAGCCTTTGTTTTATGAACCAATGGGCGTTTCAATAGGTCGAAGGCTTTTCTTTCCGTGTCATCCAAGTGTCGTTTTTGCGAAATGGGTTTTTTTTTCGAAGCCTCCAAAAACTTTAATTTCATGTGTGACCCAGGTATGCATTTTTAGCTTGTGGTTTTTAATGCCCGCAACCCAAATGGTTCAAATGCACTTCGTGCTTTTTAGTTAAAGAAAACTATCAAAACCCCCTAAGTGTGGGGCAAGTACTGAAATAGATGAATATATGAAAAAAAACAGATACTAAGTGTGGCACAAATTGTGGTCAACCACAATCCCAGCGCCAACACCCTCACTTCTGTTTGCGAAACTTTCCATATTTTCGTCACGCCTAGAGCTGCAGTGTTACGACTCCCTTAGCTCTCGGGCTCGGCAGAGAAGCCACAAATCCGCGCTGCGTCGGTTTTGCAGATGCTGACGATGCTAGGGACAGGCAGAGTCGTAGCAGCATATGTGGCTACATTTTCACCCTTGGTGGAGCTGTAATATTGTGGGCGAGCAAGAGGATAAAATGTGTCACTCTCTCGTCTACGGAATCTGAGTACATCTCTGCCGTGGAGGCCGGCAAAGAAGCTCGCAAGCTGCGCTTTTTGCTAGCAGAGTACGGGCTCCTCGACGAGGATGAGCCCACGACGCTCTATGTCGACAATCAATCTGTGATTTCTGTGTCGGAAGGGATGGGACTCAAGGGGAGCCTTAAGCATATGGAGCGGCGGTACATGCGGCTGCAGTAGATGGTCACGCATCGCAAGTTGAAATCGCGTTCAATTTATGCTTCGGCAGAGTGGGTCAAGTGCAATTGTCTGAGGGAAGCGCAGAAGGAGCCTCTTATGAGGAAGAGTAGGTGCCATGACCTCTTTCATGGTTGGTGCGGTAATTCAAGCGTGCGAAGAAGTGCAGATTCTCGTAATTTCTTGTGTCTTCATTCTGTGTGTTTTCCTCCCTTAGGATTTCCTCTAGATCGGTTCTCTGCTGGCTGGTGATTTCGCATGACCAGTGCAAGGGAGTATTGAGAATATCCCCGATTCTGCGAAGGTTGCAGAAGTCTGCTGAAGCGGCATATCAACGAAGTATGCAAACACGAGCCCTGCATAAAGGCCCGTCGACGAAGGTCAGATTTGTCGACAAGGCGAGGCTCTGCGGGAAGTGGCAGATGAGCAGATTCGTTGGTGGCTGAAAAACGGTTTCGTCGGAGTGGCAGAACAGGGGCGCTTTTCTGCATATGGCTTCTACATCGACAGGTGCTTTTGTAGTAGGCGATTCTTTCGGCAGAGTTGACTCTCGGAAATGCGTTCCAATAGGACCTCGGGCAGAGTGGCGCAAGGACCAGTTCACGCAAAATTACGTTCTGCCGAAGTTCAGCAGAAAGGCAATTCGGCTATCTCTTCTGTTGTCGATCCCCTCGGCAGAGACGAAATTCGGTAGAAGCGCGACAGAGAGTCATCTCGGACTTCACTTCTGCGAGCGACCCCTTCGACAGAAAATCGGGGACTTAGTTTTCTGCTGAAGGTGGCGTTCCGAAATCGCGAGAAATTCGCTATTTCGTAAGTTAACCACATAACCGATCTGGACCGAAAGCGGCAAAATCTGCCTGCGACATTGAAAAATTGAACACATAACGCACATTTTGTAACTATGGAAATGTGCGTAACATCTGACAGTTTCACACCTGAAACAATTAGAATAACTACTTCTGGGTGGGTAAAAATTACCAACTAAGCATGTAATTTTCACGTGCCATTGCTGACTTGGCTAAGCGCAGCTAAGAGTAGTTATGTAAACGTTCTCCGTGTTCAATGGGGTAGTACTAGTGTTTGCCTTATGTACCATAATTTGTAAACTTGATTCTAGTGAATTTGTGTGCCTAAGCTTTTCCAAGCTACTCAACGAAACACACAGTTCAGAAGGCAACTCTCTCCTTAGAGAACCACAGAGCTAAAGAGCTCTATTTGCGTCAGGCATTTCCGCTGAAGCTCCCGTTATAGCAGAAAACTCAGCAACCCCGCAGTGTCACTCGACATTATTTGCTACTAGAAATGGATGTTTGTGATAGTTACCAAATTTCTTTGGATAAATTTCGAAGCGAGCGTCAGACACAAGGCAGACCCGCGGCTGAAGGAGCCACTGGTTGTCAAAACGTTATTGCGATTTTACTATGCTTGACGGCAAAACCGTATCTATCTGTCGCAAAACAAAAGGATTTGCGACCATACTGCAAGCCCGGGGCATGTTGCGCTTGTGTTTTGCTGGTTGTACCGGTACATCGGCGGACGATTACTCGTGCATCGTTTGCGAATGTTTGGCTTTTCTGCTGTTGGGCTGAGAAAAGCCCTTAGGATCTTTCCAGAGACTAAGTCCAAGTTGAAGAATGAGACTTGAGAAGTGCAGCGGAAGTTGAGTAGTTGAATCCTTGTATTAGTATATGAGAACAAGTGATTGATTAAAGAAACAAGCATACAGCAATATATAGAAGATAGGAAAGTAAAGCAGTTGTAGAATACAGTTGCAGAAGCGGTTATCGAGTCGCACAGCGACTCGATTGTCGCTTCGGTTACCATCCGCGCTGTTGTAACGGTCAGTCGCAACCTCCAGTTGCGACTCTTCAACTCCCTTCGCGTTCTTTGCCCATCCCCTCGTGTAACCTCCGTTGACTCGCGTACCCGTTGCGATCTTCCTCGAGTGTAGTGTTACATTTCAAAAACGCTTAAGTCCTTTGAGATATTTCCAACACTCCCCTTCGTTTCTAGAGTGCTGACGTGTTCAGATCCGGTGACGTTTGTCTGCCCGGTCAGCAGCATGCAGTAATCGATTTTTGCCTTCGCCAATTTCTTCGTCAGATAGTCTGCGGCCATTTCTGTCGTAAGGCAGTAACTGAGTTGAAGTCTCCCCTTCGCGATGTCATCCTTGACGAAGAAGTACCGCAGGGCGATGTGTTTGGTTCGGTTGGCGAAGCCGTCCTTGTTCGCGATTTTGATCGCAGATTGGTTGTCGCAGAGGAGTGAGAAGACGGGCAGGGTCGCAATCTTCGCTTCCTCTAGCAACTCTCGTAGGTAGAGTCCTTCCTTGGTCGCAGTACAGAGGGCGATATATTCTGCTTCAGCCGAAGATAGTGCGATTAGTTCCTGCTTGCTCGACTGCCAGGAGATAGTCCCGATAGGTTCTAGTCGGTAGATGTAGCCCGTTCTCGATCGTCGATTTTCCTTGTCTCCCGCGTGGTCGGCGTCGACGTATCCGAGTAGTCGTACGGACGGTGTCGTTACTTTGCTGTAGGTGAGCCCGGTCGTCGGCGTGGAGACGAAGTAGAGTAGTGCCCGATTAAGTTCCTCGAGATCTTCTTGTTCCGGCTGCTTCAGATGCGTCGCCAGTTGGCTCGCGTTATAAGAGAGATCGGGCCGGCAGGTTACTGCTGCGAATAGTAGGCAGCCGAGCTTCTGCTGATACTCCTGGATTTGCTTCGCGGGGAGTTTTGCGGAGGTGCTGTTGTTGTTCCCGTAGCGGTAGGGAGTCGGGACCGTAGTCGGCGTTAGACCGAATTTTTTCGCGACAGTGCCTGCGTACTTTCCAGCGTGTAGGTAGAGCGCCGAGTTGTCTTCGACGACATTCAGTCCCAGGTACTGGGTCACTTCGTCGGACACCATGAGTGTCAAGTCCTCTTTCAGCTCCCCTTTGAACCAGGTGGCGATGTCGGTAGTGGAACCGATGTAGAGCAGGTCGTCGACGTAAACGATGAGTAGGATATACTCTCTTCCCTTTTGCAGTCGGTACATGCCTTGGTCATGCGGCAGCTGTAGGAATCCGATTTTTACGAGGCGACCGTGAAGATGCTGCTGCCAGAGCCGCGGGGCTTGCTTGATCCCGTATAGGGATTTTACCAGCTGGCATACTGTCGTGGGGTCGTCGATGAATCCGTGGGGTTGCTCGACGAAGATCTCAGCGTCCACAGGTGCGTACAGGAAAGCATTTGCGACGTCGATTTGGCGCAGTGGTAGTTTCTTCGTGGCCGCGACGGCGAGTAGGATGCGCAATGAGGTGTGACGGGAGACTGGGGAAAATGTTTCTGTGTAGTCGGTTCCGTATCATTGATCGAACCCTCGTACGACCCATCAAGCTTTGAATCGTTCGGTGGAACCGTCCGCATTGGTCTTGATGCGGTACACCCATTTTCCCGAGAGGACGTTCTTCCCGTTGATGCTTGTTGCAGGTACCAGCTTCCATGTATTTCGGTCTTGCAGAGCCTTTAACTCCTTTTCCATCGCCTCCTTCCATTTCGCCTTATGTTCCCCCCCCAGAGCCTGTGACAGAGTCGAGGGCTCACGCGGAGATGGCGGCGGCGGATGCTGGACGGAGACCCATAGGCCGAGTATCTGCAGTCCTGTTGGTGTGTGTCGAGGGGAATTTTCATTCCCGGAATAGGCTGCTTCGTCACCGTCTTCTGGATCAGGTAAGAAGTTTGGGCTGATGCGTTCTGAAACATTCGTGTCGACCGGGTGGGGTGTAACGTAACCTTGGTCAGCGAAGTGGTAAAAGGTGTCGAGGTTGTTGCTATCGAGAGGATTGTCGTCGTCGAGTGGAACAGGTACGGAACAGAAAGGGAGTGGTCCGGCAGCTTCCGAGGCTCCAGGTACGTCTTCTTCTGCTGCGTCAGCATCGGCAGCACGGTCGGCGAAGGAACGAAGGCCCGCGAAGCCGTCGGTGTGGTCATGTGTGTTGGCAATGTTGTCCAGGTAATGCTGCAGCGTCAGTCGCTCGTAGAAGATAACATCACGTGATGCCACTGTAGTTTTGTCTTGTATGTCGAGGATTTTCCATGCGTGAAAATGTTGTGCGATGCCGAGGTGTAGCCCCCATCGTGCTCGTTGGGTGAAACGTCCTGCTCTAGCTGTGTGGGGTCTGTACTGTACCATGCAACCGAAAACTCGAAGTAATTTTGTGCTGCCCCTTTTTCGTGTCCACAGCAGGTGCGGTGATGCGTTGTTGGGAAGCGATGACGAGGACAACAGGTTGTGCAGGTGGACTGCATGTGTCATGGCGTCTGGCCACAGTGTGGTGGGTAGTCTCATCCCCAGGAGCAGCTTCTGCATCGTCGTCTGCAAGGTCCGGTTCATGCGTTCTGCGACCCCTTGCTGCTGGTGAGCGTAGGGCAGAGACACCAGGCGTCTGATTCCTCTTTCCGCCAGATAGGTCCTGAAGCGTTGTGACTTGTATTCCAGTGCACCGTCTGACTGGAAGCTCTTAAGCTTTGTTCCTGATTCTCGTTCAGCGATGGGTAGCCATGTTGTGAAGGCGTCGAAGGCTTGATCACGCGTCTTGAGGTTGTAGTGCCAGACGTATCTTGTTGCTGCGTCGATAAACGCGATGACATTGTTGAAGTCGGCTTCAGTGTCTTCTCGAGGCATGTTTAAAATGTCGCTGTAGACTTTTTCCATCGGTGCGTATGCAGGTGCGCTTGGGTTGTGATGAGATGGGAAAGACTGGTGGGGAAGATCGGCTTCGGGGCACGTAAAGCACCGTGCGCATGGTCGTCGAAGTTCTTGGCTGCTCGTTGTTAGGAGGGCGTTGCGTTCTAACACTTCTGCTTGGATGGTTTGCAGTATTGTACTGTTTGCAGGGTGCCCGAGTCGTTGGTGCCAGATGTCATCGGGAGCGCGATGGCCGGGCGAGCGGTGGTATATGTCGGTGTTGGAGAAGAACGCGACGACCGTGGCGGGACTTCGACAGACTTTTCGTGTGATGGGCATAAGTTGATCTGCTTCGGTTGGCGGTCCTCGGATCGCTGGTGGTGGTACTCGGCTGAGTCCTGCTGCTGCTACTGCCGGTGATGGTTGGGAAGGGACACTTGCTGGTACTTGTCTTTCTTGTCTGATGACTGCTAATGCTCGTGTTTTTTCTGCTGCAGGTATGGTGTTGGAGTGCCAGAACCCATCAGGGTCGAAGTCGGGGTCAAGATCCGGCGGGTGTGTCCAGGCGGCGAACGACACGATTCCGTCGCTGTCGGCAGTACCGCGGTCGGGGACGAAGTCCAACACGAAGACGCCGGACTTCAGGAGAGCACGACCGATGAAGAGACCGCCCTTCCCGTGGTAAAGGCGAAACTCGTTGGAGTAGGAGTCGCACTCCAGGTGAATCCCTTTAGTAAGTTGTATCCCAAGTTGTCGACGATGAGGACCTTGTTGAGTTGAAGTATAACGTTTGTCTCCATGGATTGTAACTGAACCACTCCTTGTCTGTTTGTTTTCAGGTTTTCGTTGTTGGTGACGGTGATGATGACGTCGCGGGTGAGGCGTCGCTCTCGTTGCACGAAGCGTCCGGAAGAACACATGTGTTGACCACAGCAGCTGTCCAAGAACCAGGTGTTTCGCCCGGTGGGTTCGGCGTTGGCGACCGCAGCGTATGTCGGGTTGACCTCAAGTTCTTGTGAGCGCGGCGGCGGAAGTTCTTCTTCGTCTGGTGCGTAAGTGGGTGGTGATCCGGGTGCGCAGTTGTAGATGTGGACCATGCAGTTAATGATGTTCGGTGTCCCTTGTGCAGATGTGGAAGAGCGCCTTGGAGGGCTTTCTTGAGTGGAGGCGACGTGTGGGTCTACTGGACGATAAACACGAGGAGGTGTGCAGTTGACTTCGGAATGTCCGGAAGTCTGACAGTTGTGGCAGAACGGTGGCACAAAGGTGAGTCCTCTGTTGTCGCGTTGATCTTGTTTGCCGCGTCGATTGTAGTTGTTGTCGTTCCTTCGTTGAGTGTAGAAAACTAACTGCTGCTGCTTCCTTGGTTGTCTTTCTTCGAACAGGTCCATCTCCTGTTGTTCAGCGTGAAGCTCGGCGCAGAGGTGCATCTCCGATATCCTTCCGTGGGCGCGAAGAAGCGAGCGTGTGGTTCTCCATTCTGGCCCGAGCCCGGCGAGGACAAGCGTCACGAAGCTTTCTTCAGTGATTGTTCCTCCGCACCGAAGCAGGCGGTCGCGGAGGGTCTGGCAGCGACTCATATACTGCATCGCCTTTTCCCCGGTCTTCATCTGTATTGTTGTCAGTTGTTGCATGAGTCTGCTTTGTGTCACGCTGTCGTTTGCTTGATAGAGACACTTGAGATGATGCCATGCGAGTTCCGCGGAGTTTCCATAGCTGCGATATGTTCTGATGCTCTGCTGTTCTTGTGGTGACAGGTTCCGCAGGAGAAATGTGTACGCCAGCAGCGACTGATAAGTAAATATTTCTTGCTCCTTTGCAGTGCCGTTGCTTGGGAATGGCAGGGACCCGTTGAAGTATCCCAAGAGATGCGCAGCCTCCATCAGCAGCTCGAACTCAAAGCTCCAGGTAAAGAAATCGTGTCCGTTGAATGGTGAGGATGTCTGCAGTTTAATCACGTGTGAAAACTGCGCCTGGAGACTTCAAAACTCTTTTGGTGTTTGTTGTGATGCAGTTGCTGTTGGTTGGGCACGGGGCGGCATGAACTCGAATGTCCCCGGTGAAGAGTGATAAGGTGCAAAGGTAGGCGCTTGATTGTGTCGCCCGAACGATGAGTTGTCGAGGCTCATCGGCGCTAGTCCCATGTTCCCTCCGTTGCTCTGTGTTGAATGTGCAGGCGTCCTTGTCTGCTGCTACTGGTCGAAGTGCGACATGAAGCTGAAGAACCTTTCCATAAGGTTCGGATCCACGCTTGAAGAGGGTGATGGGGTCACCATTTCCGGTGTTCTTCCTGTTGTTTCTTGAGCAGCGCCGGTCTCGGTTTGCAGTCCTGAAGTATGCAATCCAGAGTTGCCGGGTTGAATGTCTTGGGCGCTGGGTGAGCCCGTAGAGATTTTCTTGCCCTTGCTGTCCATGACTTGTAATCAATGAATTCGTTGAATTGCAGATTGTAGATAGAGCATAGTTGCTGGGAGTTTGGTCTCTGACCAGCTCTCATACCATGTTGGGCTGAGAAAAGCCCTTAGGATCTTTCCAGAGACTAAGTCCCAGTTGAAGAATGAGACTTGAGTAGTGCAGCGGAAGTTGAGTAGTTGAATTCTTGTACTAGTATATGAGAACAAGTGATTGATTAAAGAAACAAGCATACAGCAATATATAGAAGATAGGAAAGTAAAGCAGTTGTAGAATACAGTTGCAGAAGCGGTTATCGAGTCGCACAGCGACTCGATTGTCGCTTCGGTTACCATCCGCGCTGTTGTAACGGTTAGTCGCAACCTCCAGTTGCGACTCTTCAAGTCCCTTCGCGTTCTTTGCCCATCCCCTCGTGTAACCTCCGTTGACTCGCGTACCCGTTGCGATCTTCCTCGAGTGTAGTATTACACTTCAGAAACGCTTAAGTCCTTTGAGATATTTCCAACATCTGCTACCGGCATCAGCCGTCAGTTTTTCGCAAGGCCCGGAGCAAGTGTTTTCCAACCTCAGATCTTCCCACAAGACCCGCGGGTCAGACACCTGCTCCTGAATTTAGCCTTTGTTTTATGAACCAATGGGCATTCCAATACGTCGAAGGCTTTTCTTTCCGTGTCATCCAAGTGTCGTTCTTGCGAAATGAGTTCTTTTCTCGAAGCCTCCAAAAACTTTAATTTCATGTGTGACCAAGGTGTGCATTTTTAGCTAGTGGTTTTTAATGCCCGCAACCAATTGGTTCAAATGCACTTCATGCTTTTTAGTTTGTTGGAAATACCTCGAAGACTTAAGCGTTTCCGAAGTGTAACACTACACTTGAGGAAAGTCGTAACGAGTACACGAGTCAACGGAGGTTACACGAGGAGGTTGGACGAAAGAACACGAAAGGACGAAGGGACTTGAAGGGTCGCAACTGGAGGTTGCGACTAGCCGTTACGACTGCAAGGATAGTAACCAAACCGACAATCGAGTCGCTCTGCGACTCGATAACCGTTCCTTCAACTGTATTCTACAACTGCTTCATCTCTTATTTTCTTTATATTGCTATATGCTTGTTTCTTTTAATCAATCACTTGCTCTCACATGCTAGTGCAAGGGTTCAACTACTCAACACTTCCGCTGCACTACTCAAGCATTCTTGTACAAGTGGGACTTAGTCTTTGGAAAGATCCTAAGGGCATTTTATCAGCCCAATATGGTATCAGAGATGGTCAGAGACCAAACTCCCATCAACGACATTCTATCTACAGTCAGCACATCAAAACTTCATTGATTACAAGTCATGGACAACAAGGGCAAGAAGTCTTCTACGGGCTCACCCAGCGCCCAAGACACTCAACCCGGCACCTCTGGACTACACACTTCAGGACTACAAACTGAGACCGGCGCTGCTCAAGAAACAACAGGAAGGGTACCAAAAATGGTGACCTCTTCACCCTCTTTAGGCGTGGACCCAAACCTTATGGTAAGGTTCTTCAGCTTCATGTCGCACTTTGACCAGCAGCAGCAGACAAGGACACCTGCGCATTCAACACAGAGCAACAGGGGAAAATATGGGATTAGCACCAATGAGCCTCGACAACTCATCATTCGGGCGGCACAATCAGGCGCCTACCTTTGCGCCTTATCACTCTTCACCAGGGACGTTCGATTTCATGCCGCCCCATGCTCAACCGACAGCAGCTGCATCACAACAGACACCAAACGAGATATTGAGTCTCCAGGCGCAGTTTTCACATGTGATCAAACTGCAGACATCTTCACCGTTCAACAGGCACGACTTCTTTACCTGGAGTTTTGAGTTCGAGCTGCTGATGGAGGCCGCGCACCTCGTGGGATACTTCAACGGGTCCCTGCCATTTCCAAGCAATGGCACTGCAAAGGAGCAGGAAATCTTACTTATCAGTCGCTGCTGGCATACATAGTTCTCCTGCGAAATCTGTCACCACAAGAGCAACAGAGCATCAAAACATATCGGAGCTACGGAAAATCCGCGGAGCTCGCCTGGCATCATCTGAAATGTCTCTATCAAGCAAACGACAGTGTGACACAAAGCAGGCTCATGCAGCAGCTGGTAACAATACAAATGAAGATCGGGGAAAAGGCGATGCAGTATATGAGTCGCTGCCAGACACTTCGCGACCGCCTGCTTCGGTGCAGAGGCACAATCACTGAAGAAAGTTTCGTGACACTTGTTCTCGCCAGGCTCGGACCAAAATGGAGAACCACCCGCTCGCTCCTTCGCACCCACGAATGAATTTCCGAAATGCACCACTGCGCCGAGCTTTATGCCGAACAACAGGAGATGGACCTGTTTGAAGAAAGACAACGAAGAAACAAGTAGCAACCGTTAGTCTTCTATACTCACAGAAGAAACAACAACTACAACCGACGTGACAAGCAGAACCGATACGGCACCAGAGGTCTCACCATCGTGCCGCCGTTCTGCCACAACTGTCAGACATCCGTGCACTCCAAGGTCGACTGCACACGCCCTCGAGTTCATCGCCCAGCAGATCCGCAAGTCGCCTCCACTCAAGAGAATCCGCCAAGCCGCTCCTCTACACCTGCACAAGGTGCAGCGAACATTATTAACTGCATGGTGGACATCGACAACTGCACACCCAGATCACCACCCACTTACGCTCCAGACGAAGAAGAACTGCCGCCGCCGCGCTCACAAGGTCTTCAGGTCAACCCCACGTATGCTGCAGTCGCCAACGCCGAACCTACCGGGCGAAACACCTGGTTCTTGGACAGTTGCTGCGGCCAACACATGTGTTCCTCGGGACGCTTCGTGCAACAAGAGCGACATCTCAACCGCGATATCATCATCACCGTCGCCAACAACGAAAACCTGAAGACAAACAGACAAGGAGTTGTTCAACTTTAGTCAATGGAAACAAACGTCATACTACAACTCAACAAGGTTCTCATCGTCGACAATTTGGGATACAATCTACTAAGCATCAGCCAGTTAATGGCGAAGGGAATTCACCTGGAATGTGACTCGGACGCCAACGAGTTTCGACTTTACCACGGGAAGGGCGGCCTCTTCATCGATCACGCTCTCCTGTAGTCGGGCGTCTTCGTGCTGGACTTCGTCCCTGACCGCGGAACTGCCGACAGCGATGGCATCGTGTCGTTCATCGCCTGGACGCACCCGCCGGACCTTGACCCCGACTTCACTCTAGACGGATTCTGGTACTCCAACACCATCCCTGCAGCAGAAAGAACATGCACATTAGCAATCATTCGTCAAGAATGACAAGTACCAGCAAGTACACCTTCATCGACATCACCTGTAGTAACAACAGCAGGACCTGGCCACGCGCCATCACCAGCAATCCGAGGACTGCCATCCGAAGCAGATCAACTCATGCCCATCACCAGAGGAGTCTGCCGCAGTCCTGCCATGGTCGTCGCGTTCTTCTCCAACGCCGACATGTACCAGCGCTCACCCGTCCATCGCGCTCCCGACGACATCTGGCATCAACGCCTCGGACACCCTGCAAACAGCACAGTACTACAAACCATACAAGCCGGAGTATTAAAAAAGGACGCTCTTCTCACAACGAGCGGCCAGGAGCTTCGACGACCCCGCGCACGATGCTTCATGTGTCCTGAAGCCGATCTTCCCCACCAACCTTTCCCGTCGCACCATAATCCAAGCGCACCTGCATACGCACCGATGGAAAAAGTTTACAGCGTCATCTTAAATATGCGTCGAGATGACAGTGAAGCAGAGTACAACTATGTCATCACGTTCATCGACGCAGCAACACGATAAGTCTGGCACTACAACCTCAAGATACGTGATCAAGCGTTCGAAGCCTTCACAACGTGGCTCCCCATCGCTGAACGAGAATCGGGCTCCCAACTCAAAAGCTTCCAATCTGACGGGGCACTAGAGTACCAGTCACAAAGGTTCAAGAGCTATCTGGCAGAAAGAGGCATCAGACGCCTGGTGTCTCTGCCCTACGCTCACCAGCAGCAGGGGGTCGCAGAGAGGATGAACCGGACTTTGCACACAACGATGCGAAAGCTGCTCCTGGGGATGAGACTGCCCAACACACTGTGGCCTGATGCGATGACACATGCAGTCCACCTCCACAACTTGCTGTCCTCGTCATCACTTCCCAACAGCGCATCACCGCACCTGCTGTGGACAGGAAAACAAAGCAGCACAAAATTACTTCGAGTTTTCGGCTGCATGGTACAGTACAGACCCCACACAGCCCGAGCAGGAAGATTCTCTCAACGAGCACGGTGGGGACTACACCTCGACATCGCAAAACATTTCCAAGTATGGAAACTTCTCGACATTCATGACAAAAGCACCGTGGCCTCACGTGATGTGATTTTCTACGAGAGACTGACGCTGCAGCATTACCTGGACAACATCGCCAACACAACAGACCCCACCGACGGCTTCGAAGGCCATCGGTCCTTCGCCGACCGTGCTGCCGAAGCTGACGCCGCAGAAGAAGACGTACCTGAAGCCTCGAAAGCTGCCGGACCACTCCCTTACTGCTCCGTGCCCGTTCCACTCGACGACGGCAATCCTCTTGATAGTAACAACCTCGACACCTATTACCACTTCGCTGACCAGGGTTCCACTACACCACAACCAGGTGACACAAATATCTCTGAACGCATCGGACCCAATTTCTTACCTGACCCCGAAGATGGTGACGAAACAACTTATCCCGAGAATGACAATTCCCCTCGACACACACTCACGGGCCTGCAAATACTTGGACTATGGGTCGCCGTCCAGAGCCCGCCGCCGCCGTTGCCGCGTGAGCCAACGACTCTGTCGTAGGCTCTGGGGGGGGAACACAAGGCGAAATGGAAGGAAGCAATGGAAAAAGAACTGAAGGCCCTACAAGACCGAAATACGTGGAAGCTGGTACCTGCAACAAAAACCAACGGGAAGAACGTGCTCTCAGGGAAATGGGTGTACCGTATCAAGACTAATGTGGATGGCTCCATCGACCGCTTCAAGGCTCGCTGGGTCGTACGAGGATTCAACCAGCGATACGGAACCGACTACACAGAGACATTCGCCCCAGTCTCCCGACATACCTCCCTGCGCATTTTGCTCGCCGTCGCGGCCACGAAAAGGCTACCACTGCGCCAGATCGATGTCGCCAATGCCTTCCTGTACGCACCTGTGGATGCCGAAATCTTCATCGAGCAGCCCCACGGATTCATCGACGATCCCACAAAAGTGTGCCAGCTGGTAAAATCCCTCTACGGAATCAAACAAGCCCCGCGGCTCTGGCAGCAGCACCTTCACGGCCGCCTCATCAGGATCGGCTTCCTGCAGCTGCCGCATGATCTTGGGATGTACCGACTACAGAAAGGGGGGGGATTTCGTCCTACTCATCGTCTACGTCGATGACCTGCTCTACGTTGGCTCCACTACCGACGTCGCCACCTGGTTCGAAGGGGAGCTGAGGAGTAACTTAACACTCACGGTGTCAGACACCGTGAGCCAGTACCTAGGTCTGAACGTCGTCGAAGACGACTCGGCGTTCTACCTATACGCCGGAAAGTACGCAGGCGTTGTCGCGAAGAAGTTCGGACTAACGCCTGTCGCAGTCACGACTCCCTATCGTTACGGGAACAACAGCGATACCTCCGCAAAGCTCCCTGCGAAGCAAATCCAGGAATATCAACAGAAGCTCGGCTGTCTACTGTTCGCAGCAGTAACCTGCTGACCGGACCTGTCCTACAGCGCGAGCCAACTGGTGCCACACCTGAAGCAGCCGGAGCAAGAGGATCTCGAGGAGCTAAATCGGGCACTGCTCTACTTCGTCTCTACGCCGACGATCGGACTTACCTACAGCAAAGTAACGCCATCGTCCGTACAACTACTCGGCTATGTCGACGCCGACCACGCGGGAGATAGGGAGAATCGTCGCTCCAGAGCGGGCTACATCTACCGACTAGAGCCTATCGGTACTATTTCCTGGCAATCGAGCAAGCAGGAACTAATCGCGCTATCCTCGGCTGAAGCGGAATACATCGCCCTCTGCTCTGCGACCAAAGAAAGACTTAACCTGCGGGAGCTGCTCGAGGAAGCGAAAATTGCGACCATGCACGCCTTCTCGTTATTCTGCGACAACCAATCCGCGACCAAAATCGCGAACAAAAACGGGTTCGCCAATCGAACCAAGCACATCGCTCTGCGGTATTTCTTCGTCAAGGATGAGATCGCGAAGGGGAGACTTCAACTCAGTTACTGCCCCACGACAGAAATGGCTGCAGATTACCTGACGAAGAAACTGGCAAAGGCAAAGTTCGATTACTGCATGCTGCTGACCGGGTAGATAAACGTCACCGAATCCGGACACGTCAGCACTCAAGAAACGAAGGGGAGTATTGGAAATACCTCGAAGACTTCAGCGTTTCTGAAGTGTAACACTACACTTGAGGGAAGTCGTAACGAGTACACGAGTCAACAGAGGTTACACTATGAGGTTGGATGAAAGAACACAAAAGGACGAAGGGACTCGAAGGGTCGCAACCGGAGGTTGCGACTGACCGTTACGACTGCAAGGGTAGTAACCAAACCGACAATCGAATCGCTGTGCGACTCAATAAGCGTTTCTACAACTGCTTCATCTCTTATTTTCTATATATTGCTATATGCTTGTTTCTTTTAATCAATCACTTGCTCTCACATACAAGTGCAAGGGTTCAACTACTCAACACTTCCGCTGCACTACTCAAGCATTCTTGTACAAGTGGGACTAAGTCTCTCGAAAGATCCTAAGGGCCTTTTATCAGCCCAATATAGTTGAAGAAAACTTTCAAAACCCCCTAAGTGTGGGGCAAGTACTGGAATAGATGAATATATGCGAAAAAACGGAGACTAAGTGTGGCACGAATTGTGGTCAACCACCATCCCAGCGCCAACACCCTCACTTCTGTTCGTGAAACTTTCCATATTTTCGTCAGGCCCAGAGCTGTAGTGTTACGACTCCCTTAGGGAAACCCGTGTTTGCTTATGATGTCCGACCTTGTGTCGCTTTACTCGAGCAGGTGGTGTAGTGTCTCCTTTTAACGAGTTCAAAGCACCTTTCTCCTGCTGCCCTTACTTTCCACCCTCCCCCCCACCCTCCCCGCCCCCCTCCCCCCTCTCCCCTCTCCCTCCCTCCACGAACTCCGCACTAACCCTAAATTCTCCTCTCTCCGTCTTCTTTCTCCTTTCCCGCGTAGTCTCTTCCCTTCTCTCCTCCCCACACATCACAATGGTGAGCATTAGCGGCAGAGGGTGGTGTGATACGTTCGTGGGATCCCGTTAACTCGCGTGTGTCAGCTCGTTGGATGCGTCTGGCGAAATGCGACCAGGGTCGAGAATGGATGATGGTTTTGAGAGAAACGTTGGGCTTTCGGCTCTTGGTCGTACTTCCTATGAGCGTAGCTTTTGCGAACTGCTCTACTTCTTTCTCTGTCAATCGCCGTCATATTTCTATCATTGCGTCGCTCCTCGTGTCATCGCGTGTGCTCCTGTTGTGCAGGTGAAGTACGCGAGGGAACCCGCCAACGCTACAAAGTGTACGTTTCACTTAAGTTTGCAGTCGAGTATCAAACGTATATATCCGAACAAATTCTATTAGACCCGATTACTAGTCGTCGCATCACAGAATTCCTGAATCTTCGCGTCTACGACTAGTGGACCGTCCGATT
Organism: Closterium sp. NIES-67; assembly: GCA_027943415.1. Classification (NCBI taxonomy): domain Eukaryota; kingdom Viridiplantae; phylum Streptophyta; class Zygnematophyceae; order Desmidiales; family Closteriaceae; genus Closterium; species Closterium sp. NIES-67. Next base: position 258,872 of record BQMB01001817.1, read on the forward strand.
ATCGTCTTCGCGCTTTTCGTGGAGCATTCTGCAGCCTCGTCCGCATTTCGGCTTGTTCATAGGTCAAACTGTGTCGGCATAAGATCGTTTCCTTCAACGAACGAGCTGGGATCTACTGGCCGCAAGAATTCGCAGGCCACTGTATGTCGGCGACTGGGCTACTCGTTTAGGTCCTTGCACTAGAGTCAGCATTTGGAACGGTCGCCTAGGCAGTCTCACAGCCAGCAATTTGGAAGCAAGTCTGGATCTCAAGTTTAGGCAGCTTTGCTTTGTGGTTCAGTTAACCCTGAATGTAAATGCTATTCGCGACTGATGCATCGCAACCTATTGGTGAACTAGCGCCCCGCTATTCGAACAATTTGAACTCGCTCTAGTGTGCTAGTCTCACATCTTCCTTCCCTTCCCCCGTCTGTCCGTTCTCTCGCCTTCTCCCTCCTAACATACTACGTATCGCCTTTTTACTTCTTTTTTTTTCCTCCCCCCTCCTTGCACTCGCGTCCCGTTTCTTACCTTGCTGCAGCATGCAAGGCGAGAGGTTCATACTTCCGCGTCCACTTTAAGGTAAGAACCGTTTTTCTGTGTAAAGTGCTGTTTCATCTGTGTGAGGATTAAAAACACCAGTTGCAGCATGCAAGGCGAGACTTCCGCGTCCACTTCAAGGTACAGAGCCGCACCCCGTCCTGTCCCGCTTCCCCCACCCTCCTCTCAAACCAATGCTGCGCCTCCCCCCTTATGTTCCTCCTTTCATGCTACAGCCTAACCCCCGCCCCACGCGTCCCCCTCCGCCCCCGCCTTCGCGTCTTTCCCGCGTTGCGTTCCGCTCCTAAACCCTCCTTTCAATCACAAAATGGTATGATGGATGGTCCCCCTCTTGCCCTCCCCTCCAAAGTGTTTATTCCTCCAATTCTGTTCCTAAACACGCGCGAGACAGCGCACGCCATTAAGCACATAGATCTCCTAAGGTCCAACTCTCCCTTCCCCCCGTTCCCCCCACTCACCCTCTGGCCCTCTTAACCACTCCCCCCACTCACGCCCCGCAGAACACGCGCGAGACAGCGCAGGCCATCAAGCACATGGACCTCACCAAGGCCAAGCGCTTCCTGGAGGACGTCATCGCGCACAAGCAGGCCGTGCCCTTCCGCCGCTTCTGCGGGGGCGTCGGCCGCACCGCGCAGGTGAGATAGCTGCACAGGCATGGGTGTGGTGAGGGGTGGGTGTGAGGTGCACATATTGTTGACCCTTACGCAGGCCGTGCCCTTCCGCACCGCTTCTGCGGTGGTGTTGGCCGCACCGCGCGGGTGAGGGCGGTGTGAGGGGGAGGCGAGAGGTGAGAGGTGGGCGGGAGATTGGGGGGTGTGGGGGGCGTAACAGCGCACCGAGTGAACAGCAGGTCTATGGCGTCGTCGCGCACTAGCATGCCGTGCCCCGCCGCCGCTTCTGCGGTAGCGTGGGGCACACCTTGCATGTTAGGGGTGCGGGGCGAAAGGTGCTGTGGAGAATGAAGGTTACGGCTGGGCACGATCTGTCATTATACTTCGTTCCTCGCTTAAGTGCTTCCGCAACTCTCCTCAATTCTCCGTAAAAATCTTCTTCATCCCGCTGCCCGTTACAGGTGAAGCTGGTGCACACCAACGGCCAAGGCCGGTGGCCCGCCAAATCGGCGCGGTTCCTGCTGGACCTGCTCAAGAACGCTGAGAGCAACGCCGAGGTACGACACCCACCCAATCGGCCCTGGCGACAGGGCACACGGCTCCACAATCAGCCCGCCGGTATGAATCGCCCCCGCGCTGTACATGGTGTCCTGCGGCTGCCCGCTATCTCCCGTTAGGGCGCAATCGTGGAACTGTGAAATTTGGGAGCGGTGGCGGAACAGAAGCACGGTAACTTCGTAAGTCAACTCAGACTCAAAGGTCACGTGGTAGCGGCAGCGGAACGGGAAGCAGAAGGCGGAGTGAACATCCCCTCGCTCTCTTCCATAAACCCTAAACCGCCCCTTCTGTTTCACCCTAAACCCATCCCCGTAACCGCCCCTTCTGGCAACAGGTGAAGGGTCTCGACGTGGACTCGCTCCACGTCAGCCACATCCAGGTCAACCGCGCGCCCAAGCAGCGCCGCCGCACGTACCGCGCGCACGGTCGCATCAACCGTGAGTAGCCGTCCTCCTTCCCCCCCCCCCCGCCCCCCTCGTTCCCTCTTTCCCAAGTTTCCGCTATTCCTCATCCCACACCTGCACGGACCACGCACAGCCACCCCTCTTCCCCCACCGCCACCCCACACTCGCACCCACCGCAGCACCTGCAATTGCACAATCATGAGTGAACCTTCTCAACTCTCCCGCCTTCCACGCCCCATCCCTTGTTACACCCTCCCCATTTGCCCCACTTCCCTACCCTCCCCCCCCCCTCCTTTTTTCCTCCAAGCTTCATCAAGCCTTGTTTTTTCTTTTTCCTTCTTCTGCTCCGCTCTTCTGTCCCCCTGCCTTACAACCCACTTTCCCCGCTGTTCCCATGTGCCCTGTCCACCTGTCATCGCGATCCTGCAACCCACATGTTTCCGCCCTTCCCCCGCCTGCATGTTTCCCCTTTCCCCGCCTTTTCCCTTGTTTCTGTGCAGCCTACATGTCGTCGCCGTCCCACATCGAGCTGATTCTGTCGGAGAAGGAGGCGGAGGTCAGGAAAGAGGTAAGCCATTGCACGCAATGATGCTGAGGAAACGTGGGCGAGTCGCTATTGGCTTGTCGCAAGGACGTCGGTAAGAGCCATCTGCAGTCTGGACAAGGGAAGATGACAACGCCCATGGGGAAAGAACAGATTGAGAGTTATTATTTTCGGACAGCCCCAAATGTCAGGATGGGCAAATCATCGGGGGCTTGCACGGGTATGCCATCGAAGTAGAGGTAACAGTTGGAGGTTGGATGTCAGGTTTTCATTTTACAGGTGGCATTGTTTTTTTCTTCCCAAACCTTGTTTCTTGTCACAGGCGGAGGAGGGTAGCCGCAAGACCAAGAAGCAGGGCAGGCTTGCCAACTGAAGGCTTGACTAGATGTGGCCAGCATCTGCTATAGAGTGCCCAAATTGCATTGAATGTAAGGTATTGCGGTCATGTTCAATTCCTTAATGTCTTAATTGGCATTGGCTGCAAGAAAGAGCATTGTGTAACCGATTTTCACTGATGACGTGTAACCTTCAATCAACTCGTTTTGGTAAGAGCGTGTTGCTACAACTCTTATCAGACTCTCCCTTCAACAGATGCGGGATGTAAGGAAAATCCCTTTTTCCTTATGGAGCCTCGCTAACATTGAGTACAGCCCTGGCTTTCGGAAGTCCAGGCTCTTAGAAACTTAGGACTCAAGGTTCTTAAACTTAGGAGGCTAGGTTGGCTAGGATACTAGGAAGAAGGCCGCCATGGAATAGCGTGAGGAAAAACGGATCTAGGAAGGGAGAGAATGTCGAGAAGAAAGGGGGTTGGATTAGGAAGAGAGGGGAGTACAAGGAGGGGTTTGTACCCCCTACAGAAAGGTTCAATAACAACCTACCAAGCCTATATTAAATTATAACTTATATAATTTTAACACACCCCCTAGGCTTGGTAGTGTCAAGCCCACGCACACCCCCACACCCACACCCACACCCACACCCCCTAGCCCAGCACCCCCATTCCCAGCAGGAGCCGCAACGACTCCGGAAGAGGGTAGGTCTCACGGCCCCTTGAGACGGCAATGGCGGCAGCAGCGACAGTGACGACGGCGGCGGCGGCGGCGGTGTGCGGCGGCTCCAGGCCTGCGGCAACAGCGGCGGCGCCGGCGGCTCGAACGACAGAGGCTGGTGCGGCGGCCCCCGCCCTCTCGGCGGCATGTCTTGTCTCCTCGGCGGTGGAGAGGTCCCTCACATGGCAGTCATCGGCTGCAGCAAGAAAGGGGGGGATGCAGGGGAAGCAGGTGCAGGTGGGGGGGGGAGGGGAGGGGGCGGGGCGAGGCGAGTCTTCAGCGACGCGCCATAACTGGCGCGGCGCTTACTGGCAGGAGGGCGGGCAGGTGGCGGTTACGACGGCGTGCTGCCCGCTGCCGCCCATCCACGCTGCCGCGGCAGCATGACGACGCCGCCAGGGCGCGGCGTCGACGCTGTGGCGGCACGCCGACGCTGCAACGGCAGCAAGGTGACGCTGCCACGGCAAAGCTTCGACGCAACCGGCTGCGGCCCGACGGCGCCGTCGACGCTGCAGCAGGACGTCGACGTCGCGACGGCAGAGGCAGCGTCGATGCCGCAGCGGGACGTCGATGCCGCAGCGGGACGTCGACGCTGCGACTGCAGAACGACGGCCCGACGCCACGGCAGCGCGTCGAGCCGGTCGCGGCACGACGCGGCCAGTGGCAGCGCGACGTCGCCACTGCAGCAAAACGCGGCCGCCATGGCCGCTCGAGCTAATGAGAGTGAGGAGTAAATTGCGGAAGCGTGAGGAGGCGATCCAACAGGGAGGATCTCCCGCTCTGATACCATCTTAGAAACTTAGGGTTTAGGGTTTAGGGTTTAGGGTTTAGGGTTTAGGGTTTAGGGTTTAGGGTTTAGGGTTTAGGGTTTAGGGTTTAGGGTTTAGGGTTTAGGGTTTAGGGTTTAGGGTTTAGGGTTTTTTAGGGTTTAGGTTTTTTAGGGTTTTTTTTTTTAGGTTTGGTTTAGGGTTTAGGGTTTAGGGTTTAGGGTTTAGGTTTAGGGTTTAGGGTTTAGGGTTTAGGGTTTAGGGTTTAGGGTTTTAGGGTTTAGGGTTTAGGGTTTAGGGTTTAGGGTTTAGGGTTTAGGGTTTAGGGTTTAGGGTTTAGGGTTTTAGGGTTTAGGGTTTAGGGTTTAGGGTTTAGGGTTTAGGGTTTAGGGTTTAGGGTTTAGGGTTTAGGGTTTTAGGGTTTAGGGTTTAGGGTTTAGGGTTTAGGGTTTAGGGTTTAGGGTTTAGGGTTTAGGGGGGTTTAGGGTTTAGGGTTTTAGGGTTTAGGGTTTAGGGTTTAGGGTTTAGGGTTTAGGGTTTAGGGTTTAGGGTTTAGGGTTTAGGGTTTAGGGTTTTAGGGTTTAGGGTTTAGGGTTTAGGGTTTAGGGTTTTTAGGGTTTAGGGTTTAGGGTTTTAGGGTTTAGGGTTTAGGGTTTAGGGTTTAGGGTTTAGGGTTTAGGGTTTTAGGGTTTAGGGTTTAGGGTTTAGGGGGGGGTTTAGGGTTTAGGGTTTAGGGTTTAGGGTTTAGGGTTTAGGGTTTAGGGTTTAGGGGGTTTAGGGTTTAGGGTTTAGGGTTTAGGGTTTAGGGTTTAGGGTTTTTTAGGGTTTAGGGTTTAGGGTTTAGGGTTTAGGGTTTAGGGTTTAGGGTTTAGGGTTTAGGGTTTAGGGTTTAGGGTTTTAGGGTTTAGGGTTTAGGGTTTAGGGTTTAGGGTTTAGGGTTTAGGGTTTAGGGTTTAGGGTTTAGGGTTTAGGGTTTAGGGTTTAGGGTTTAGGGTTTTAGGGTTTAGGGTTTAGGGTTTAGGGTTTAGGGTTTAGGGTTTAGGGTTTAGGGTTTAGGGTTTTAGGGTTTAGGGTTTAGGGTTTAGGGTTTAGGGTTTAGGGTTTAGGGTTTAGGGTTTAGGGTTTAGGGTTTAGGGTTTAGGGTTTAGGGTTTTAGGGTTTAGGGTTTAGGGTTTAGGGTTTTTTAGGGTTTAGGGTTTAGGGTTTAGGGTTTAGGGTTTAGGGTTTAGGGTTTAGGGTTTAGGGTTTTAGGGTTTAGGGTTTAGGGTTTAGGGTTTAGGGTTTAGGGTTTAGGGTTTAGGGTTTAGGGTTTAGGGTTTAGGGTTTAGGGTTTAGGGTTTAGGGTTTAGGGTTTAGGGTTTAGGGTTTAGGGTTTAGGGTTTAGGGTTTAGGGTTTAGGGTTTAGGGTTTAGGGTTTAGGGGTTTAGGGTTTAGGGTTTAGGGTTTAGGGTTTAGGTTTAGGGTTTAGGGTTTAGGGTTTAGGGTTTAGGGTTTAGGGTTTAGGGTTTAGGGTTTAGGGTTTAGGGTTTAGGGTTTAGGGTTTAGGGTTTTAGGGTTTAGGGTTTAGGGTTTAGGGTTTAGGGGTTTAGGGTTTAGGGTTTTAGGGTTTAGGGTTTAGGGTTTAGGGTTTAGGGTTTAGGGTTTAGGTTTAGGGTTTAGGGTTTAGGGTTTAGGGTTTTAGGGTTTAGGGTTTAGGGTTTTAGGGGGTTTA
>BQMB01001818.1:0-196251 GCA_027943415.1 Closterium sp. NIES-67
CAAAGGGGGGGGGAACGGAGGCGGACGAGAAAGGGGAGGGGGAACGGAAGGGGGACGATAAAGTGGGAGGGGCCGAGGGGGGACGAGAAAGGGGGGGGAACGGAGGGGGGACGACAAAGGGGGTAGGAACGGAGGGGGGACGGCAAAGGGGGAGGAAAGGAGGGGGACGTCGAATCCTCGCCAGCGCCAGCGCCGGTGCTAGCGCCTATTCGCCAGTGCCAGTACCAGCGCCAGCGCCAGGACCAGCGCCAAGTCACCAGCGCCAGCGCCGAATCGCCAGCGCCAAAATGCCAGCGCCGAAACGCCAGTGCCAGCGCCAGCGCCAGCGCCAAAGCGCCAGCGCCAGCGCCAGCGCCAAAGCGCCAGCGCCAGCGCCAGCGCCAAAGCGCCAGCGCCAGCGCCAAAGCGCCAGCGCCAGCGCCAGCGCCAGCGCCAAAGCGCCAGCGCCAGCGCCAGCGCCAAAGCGCCAGCGCCAAAGCGCCAGCTCCAGCGCCAGCGCCAGCGCCAGCGCCAGCGCCAAAGCGCCAGCGCCAGCGCCGAAACGCCAGCGCCAGCGGCAGCGCCAGCGCCAAAACGCCAGCGCCTGGCGCCAAATCGCCAGCGCCAGTGCGACCAGCGCCAGCACCAGCGCCAAATGCTTAGCGCTAGAGCCAGCGCCAGCGCCAGCTCTAAGGAAACGCGCCTAGCGGTTCTACACTTACCAGGTAAATAAGCTGATGGAAACTTGAAAGTCTGGAAAGCTTTTGAGAAGGAATGTGAGGAAAGCTGAAAAGCTAGATGAATGAATTTCTGAACGAGAAACGCACGAGGAGCAGGAAACAAAAAAACGCGTTGGGAGGAGGAAGGGAGAAACGCTCAGGAACGACGAAGCAAGAAACGTAAACCCCATCCCGATGCGCGTTTTGTTGTTTGTAGTGTACAGAACACGAGGTACTGTAGTCAGGTTTCTCAGTTACTGTAGTTGCCGGTTTCGACTTCAAGCTGGTACAAGCTTCTGACACCACATGCGATACTTGAGGTACCTCACCCCGTAATGATTAGGCTTCAGAATGTTTCGTCAATAATTCATTGAACAGGAACAAGCAGGTTTCTTGCGTAGTTTCGGCTTCGTCACGTGCTTGGATGCCAAATCCAGCGTGTTACAGCCTAATGCTATAATGATGAGGCTACAGAAGAATGTCAAAATCATTATATGAATATAAGCATGATATCATTACATGTATATACTTCAATTAATTTAATCAATATATAAGTATATTCATGTCAATATAATACATACGTCAAAACCATCATTATGAGAAAACCAGTATGTGAATATCATTAGATTAATATCCATATTATATCAGTATAAGTATATATTTATATGAATAAACCCTTGATGTCACCTAGACAAAGGTGAAAAGCATGTATTGTGCTCAACGCGCTCATTGTAATACCATATAAATTACATTTGTACATTTTCTCCCATCGAAACCATAAAGAATCATATATACTCTTTGTAGTATCATGTATATCATTATTTAAATATAGTTATTTATAATATTATTACGAGAAAATTTGATTCCCAATCAAATAATTTATTCCTCACAACTTACACAATTATGAACTTTAATATGAAATGTAAATTTTAACATCATACCAACTGTATTATTCTTAAAATTCTACACATTGGAAATCTATAGACTACGCAACCCTTCCGATGCTTGGGCGTCGAGCCTTGTTTTTTTTTGCGCATGGTCGTCTGACCCCATTTCTGCTCGCCAAATTCGCAACCAATCAGAAAATCACAGCCCCATCCCGAGCCGCGCTTGGCTTTCGCGTCTTGTAATATGGGACCCGGGCTTTAAGGCATGAAATGAAACGCGGTGGCATCCAAACCAAACTGACGACTGCTTTGCTTTGGTGTGATGGGGAGCTGTCTGATTGGAGCAGCCTGTCCAGCACCACCTAGAATTTGTGGTTTCTCTTCGCTTCGCTGTCAAAATCAAACACCTCGACAAGGTTACCCCCCTAATTCGCCAACCGCGAATGGCTGTGCCAAGTTGCCGTTTCATTTCAAAGACAAGTACGGTTCAGGGGAATACAGCTCAGCATTGGAACGCGATATTTCGACGAGCTGTAACTCCCCGCTTATCGCGCTGCCTGTCGTACGGGGCTTCACTCCGTTCATTACATGCCAAGGCGACAGTGGAAGCGCGCTTTGGGGGTGGTTGGGTTTGCAAAAAGCAAGAGACAAAAGCGAGATTTGCGGAATCTTTAATCTGACTTAACTTTGTTACTCCGTCACGCCGCGCTGCAGTGGTAACTAGTTTCGCCTTAATTGGACAGCCGCTCGCTTCGCAAGTTTTCTGTAGACGTGAGTGTAGCTTTTTTGGGCTAGCTGGCAAGAAAAATCAAAACCCTTATGGGCCGCGCATGCCATTTGGGATGGTATCAACCCTAAACTCGCGGCCCTTTTTGCGAGTTTAGGGTTGATGCCATCCCGAATGGCATGCCGGCCCCGTATGGTTTTTTTTTTTTTTTTTTTTCGCGCCCAAAATTACTGTCCGTATATATAGACCGGATACTCCCCTGCCTGGGAGGTAAACTCTCTTCTTGGTAAAATGTTGACGACATGCTGATGAAGCCAAAAAAAAAAAAAAAAAAAAAAAAGAACACTTGATAAGCGATGCGGCTGTTCAATTAAGGCAAATCGGGTAACCAATGCAACGCGTCGTGAAGGGATAAATCGTTTTTATAAAGTCGAAGATTGTGTAGAGTGCGCTGTTTTCCCGAAAAGGAAGGAATTCGGAATTGCCCGTTTAGCAGCACCAGCGCAGCACAGCACAACACCACGCACAAGCAGCAGTAACATCTGCCAGAAGTGCCAAGCAAGCACCAGCAGCAGCACCAGCAGCAGCAGCAGCACAAGTGAGCAAGCACGAGGAAGGCGGGCAGTGTACTGCAGTTATGACATGTACCTTGTGCCTCCTGAAAAAACTCGTTCGGCGCACATGGCGCTCTGGCTGGAAACAAGTCTAGAGAAAAGACGCAATAAATCTTGTGTACCGCGGCAGCGAAGCACCACTGTCCTTACTTAGCGTCTCAGCTCACGACGACATCTCCCCTTACTGATCGTTACTCCTACTAGGAGCCTTCAAGGATAGCCTTAATAACGACCTCTTCTCTTACTTCCACCTGAAGTACCACAAGTAATAGTCCGTTGCGTCTCTCCCTCACTCGTCGCTCCAACGAATCCCGTTCCGAGCCACTGATTTTTGAACCACTACAGTACCGTGAAGCCACGAAATCGTAGCCCGTAAAATGGCGAATCTTCCCCCATTGGCGCGTCTCGCCCTCGCAGTGACCTCGTTCATCGGCATCTTCCTCGAACCAGCTCAAGGTACGCAGCAGCCCGCCCGCGTGGATGTGGTAACCCGCTAGTCACCGGCGGACATGCAACATTTGTCTGCTCTCGAGCCGGTCTACCAGCCAGCCTACTCGGCCTTCTCTCAATCCCGTGTCAAGCAGCGCGGCGGCACAACGGTCGCGGCGAAGCCCAGGCCATCCACATTGAAGCGGCGCGCTGAGATGGCCACCCCCCAACTCCCCCCTTACTGCGCTTTGTCTATTTTGCGGCGCCTTGAAAATAGCCCCGCATTGAAGCGGCGCACCCGACTCCCGCCTTACCGCGCTTTGATCCGGGGCCTGAGCGCTTTGCGGGCTGCTCGCCGCCTAGAACCGACGGGAGACTGGCGATGACTTTTGACCATTTGAGTTGAATAGAAAGTCGTTCCCGCACTCGACGTCGACTGTTCAGAACCGTTTTGACATGCTCAACCACTGCCAAGTCGAGACGAGACTAGCGGGTTCCCCATCGTGCTCTCTTCCCTGCCCCTGTCCATTATTAGCAGTAATAGTCGGGGGGAGAAGCCTTCCTCACTAAACATCCCCTTCTCTTCCCTCCCCCTTCTTGCATCCCGCATGAGCAGCGGTGCCGCGCGTGCCAGCGGCCGCGGTGGCAGCGGCGGCGGCGGCGAGGGGCACGCGCACGTGGATATGGTACGAGGAGGGCGCGAAGAACAACTCGGGCATGGTATGTAATGATGCGCGAAGTGCGCCACGGGTTACATGCTGGCGTGGAGTGCGCGTCGGGAGACGTGTACGGACGTGTATAGACATGTATAGACGTTTATAGACGTGTATCGTGTATAGACGTGATAATACCGAGAGGCGAGCAGCAGGGGCCATAGGTAGATGCGCAGGTGCGTAGCAAGCAACCGCCAATGGGTGTTTCCCTGACTCAGAAGCAAGGACTACTACGCGCATGGCTGCACCACCATGGCTACTATCTGCCATTCTCCCATCTCTCTACATTTCTCCATTTCTCTCCATCTCTCTACGTCTTACCGCGTTCCCCCACTGAGATCTGGGCACTTCTGCCCCATCCTCTTTAACCGTTTCCCACTGTCTGCCTTCATTTAAGCCTCCTTGCCGTCCCCTCAACCTACCTCCCCTCCCCCGTCTCCCTATCCAATCGCCCTTCACTCTTCACCTTCTCCCTTCCCCCTTTCCCCCGTCCCCGTCGTCCGGCTGTCAGGTGCTACACAATGGCAAGGGCATGCCCCGCGCGGGTGACACATTCTACTGGGCGGGGAGCATAGTGGCCAAGGCGCATGGCAAAAGCACGCAGGTGCGCTTGAGAGAGGGAGAGGGCGGATCGGGGCTGGGGAACAGCAGCGCTGGGGGAGGGTTTCCTGGATGCGCACAGGCACACAGTCTCAGCAGCCATGGCTGGTTCCTGCGCATGCTTCAGTTATGCCTTTGGCTGGCTGGAGGCGTCTCATTCTTTTGGAGTGCCTCTTTTTTGCATGTTTGGGCAACATGTATGTGCATGTGCTTGTGTGCAAGCATATGTGCATGTGCGTGTGTGGGCAACATGTATGCAGGTTGGCACGGATACAGGCGAGTGCATGGTCCTTCCGCGCTTCTACATGCAGTGCACTACACTCATCAACATCAATAAATACGGCAGCCTCGTTGGCACAGGTATGTACACTGTGCCCCAATGCATGCATGCATGTATGCATGCGGCACGCGTGTATGCATGCGGGCACGCGTGTATGCATGCGGGCACGCGCGCATGAAAGTGCGGGCATGGGAAGTGTGCGGGCACGTGTCCTTCCCCCTGAGCCATTCCTTCTGCGCCTTCTATTCCTGCTCATGTCACATACTCTCCCCCTCTACTCTTGCCCCTCCCACCCTAACTTCCAGGCGGCTATGCTTTATCGGACAAAGCCTTCTTCTATGCTATAACAGGAGGCACAGGCAGGCTAAGGGGCGCCTCAGGGCAGATTCTCGTGAAGGCGCTGGATGGCACACTTGCCACTTCGTTCAATGTGAAATACATTGTAACACTGGATTAGTAACAATAATGTTCTTGTAAATTAGTATTCAGTGTAGTACTAAGCTAACGGAAATGCTGTACACCCTACAGACCATCTCCAGAACCACACAAGGTCATGAACAGAAAATGCAGTTAGAAGGTAACCTAGAGATGTAGCAATCACCCCACAACCTCAAAGAAATGAATGGTACAGAAAATATTCACATCAAGGTTTCTTCCTCCACCCCTATCCACCCTTAGTCCCACCTCCTCCCATCCCCTCTCTCATCGCATCCCGCCTTCCTCCATGGTCACACACACCGGTGCTAGCATGGCTGCCTCCCTGGCACCTCCTTCCATCGCCTTCCCTGCTCTGCACCCTTGGCACCCATTCACCGCCCCTTCTACCTTGCTCTCCTTCCCCTGCCCCTGCCCCTGCCCCCCCGTCCCTCTCTCCTCCCCCCCCTGGTCCGGCAGGTGTACGAGCATGTGGAGGCTGTAGTGGCGCACGGTGCGCATCTCTTGGCACAGCGAGCAGCAGGGCAGCACGTACCACGCCGCAAAGTCCGTCAGCGCCTTGTGCCCGCAGCACCACTCCTGCTCTGGCAGCAGGAACGTCCGCCGCACCTTCCACCGCCAGTACCCGCCGTACGTCGCCCCGAGAACGCTCCCCAGCACGCCCAGGCTGAACACGAACCACTGCATGACGCCGTTCGGGGTGTTGCGAGCACCCATAGTGAAGATCACGATCGGGCCGAAGAGAAAGAAGATGAACATGGCGGTGTGAACGATCCAGTTGCCGAACCCAGCTCGCTCCACGTGCCGCGCGTGCACGCAGAAGCAGCAGAGCGTGGCGCTGACCGCACTGCACCACCCGCCAGTACAGCAGTCAAACACCGACCCCTGCCATTCACGCCTCTCCCCGTCCGGCCGCCACACCGGGATCCGCCACTGCTTCGGCTCCTGAAGCGTCCTCTCCCCCTCTTGCGCCACTATCTCCTCGTATTCCCCAAACCGCCTCCGCGCGGGCAGCTTTCCGCCTTCCGCCAGTGGCAGCTCCTCCGTTACCGCGCACTGCTGCTCCTCCCCGCGCACCACCCCCGTGCGCTGCTTCCCCGCGTCCCCGTGCGCCTGTCCTTCCGCCACCACCACGACCTCCATCTTCCCCTCGCCTGCTAACACCCCGTCGCACAGCGGGCACGGCGTCGCTTTCGCTCCCTGCGATTCGCCTGCGGATCTCTGCGACTCGCTCACGGACTTCTGCGACCCCGCGCTACTCCTCCCGAAGCTTCTAAAGCTCTTCCGAACGGGCGGGTCAGCCGTGGCCCATCCTAGAGGGCTGAAGATGCAGTACAAGCCTGCTGTGAACGGCGAGCCGAGAGCGATACAAACGAGGAAGGCTATAAGGGGTACGGGTCGCTGCGGCTCGGGGATTGTCCAGAGAATGACCTCTATCGCGTATTGGAAGATGCAGTTGAGTTGCAGCAGCGTCAGCACGACGGCCATGTGTCGCCGCTCGTTCGGCTTCGCGACGAACGCGCCCGCCGCCGACAGCAGCGCACGAAGGCTGGCGACGTCGATGGGGCTCCAGCGAATCAACCGCACGACGTAGTAACACCGGAGCGGATGCATGACGAGGCAACTAAGCGTGCACACGCCGTTAAGAACCTGATTCGAGAACTCGAACCACAGCTTCTCCTCCGTCCCGCCGAAAGCCTTCCACATGCCGGTGAGAGTGAAGAAGAGCAGCGCGCCGGAGACGGTGAGCATGCCGATCATCACCAGCGTCGCGATGGCGATGGGGTGCCTAAGGGCCTCCGCGGCTTTCGCCATGGGCTCGCGCCATTCCTGGGGGAGGTAGAACGGGAGAACGACCAGCCCGTTGCACCAAGGCGGGCCCTTCCGCGCGATGCACACGCATTGACACGTCGACCGGCTCTTAGTGTCATTGTGCTCGCCGCCGCCCTCGTCGTCCCCGCTATTGCATGTCCCGTGGCTGTCGCTCCGCTCGGCTACTGCAGAGAGATTACCCGACGGCTTGCTTCCTTTCCGCGTCTCGGCTTCTTTCCGCGCGGCGAAGGATGGCGGCGGCTCGGTAGGAGGTGCCGCCATAGGCAGTAATTGAGCGGAGGAATCGGCGAAGGAGCCACGAAGCGACGAGTTGTGGTTATCGCGGAAGGAGGTGGAGGAAGCGAAGGAGCCGAGGCGGTCGTCGTTGGCGAAAGGCGTGGTTGACGTGGAAGAGTCGTCCGACAGCACGTGTAACGGCCGGTCGCCGGTTGGCGGGTAGTTGGACCGCTCATTGGTCGAAAGAAAGCGGTCCATGGCGGGACGAACAGAGCTGCGCTACGTGAGGTGCCTCTGGCGTTTCACAAGGAAAATCAGCAGGTACGAAGGAAGCGGCGTAGGTGGGTGTGAGTGAGAAAAGCGTGCAGCACATGCAGCTCGTCTGACTGACAGCCTAGGAGTAGTGAAGCTTGTCCCACACCTGCTCCCCTGCTTGGAGAAGTGAAGGGAACAGGTGAGTGACAGGTGCTTGTCTGGAATGGTGAGTGAGGAGGACGGAGGAAGGGGTGGTGGTGGGAGGGCGCTTCCTTTCTCGAGATTGGTTTGGTTGGCATTGGGTTATGGGGACTGATTGGGAGAAGAATAGACGGCCAGATTCACGCGCTGGTGAGCTAGAGGTGAGGTGAGCATGGTGTAGAAAGGAAGGACAGCAGTGTAATCGTGGCCTGTCAACAGTGCGCCATGTGCTGTGGTGTAGGTGATGCCGAATTTCGTAATTTATTAGTGTATAAATGGAAATGGGCTGCGGAACTGCGGTACAATCTCTCTCCACCCGGTTACAGTTTCGCGCTGCCGAATGGGCACCTTGCTAAGATATGGCAAACAACTGGAAACACGCCTCTACCTAGGAGATACACTATAAAACGTTTCTTGGAAGGAAAAAAAGACCGAGGCGCGGTAGCATCAAGGTGAGCAGAGTGCAACTGCCCTCGGCTGTTTGTGAACCCCAAGGTTCGTGAAGTCGCCCTCAGCTGCCCTCACAGTAGAAATTATTTCTACCCTCGTTCACTTTGTGTGATGGTACGTACTTGTAAAAGTAATGCTTGTAAAAGTGATGCTCTCGAGACAACTCGAACACGAATGCCAAAGTTGATCCAGAACATTGGTTCACAGGGTAGTCCCATAGGTACCTGGAAACTTTAGAGCATCTTTCCCGAAATACAAATGCTTGAGCCGATTCGCAGCACGAATAGCCCCCACGCTTGGAACCCTACTGGTAACTCCGTGAAGCGCCGACCCCGAAGCCCTCCCCCTCAGCTGTAGAGTTCCACACGCCGAGCTAACTGCTTGGGGCGAACCTCATGGAAACATCCCCCTTGCTTGATGCTTGGGTTGGGTGGAATCTAGAGGATGGTGTGTCATGAATTAATCAGACTAATAACAGGTAGTGTAATAAAGGAGTCTTGTTCCAAGAGTGTCGCTACAAATGAGGGCCTAGGCATTTACAGGCACGAACAGAGCTACCTTCCGGGATGAGACTACCCACATCCGGGACACGTTGTCAGTGTAAATAGTCCCGGACGACTTCGTGTTCGCCGAGCATAGCTGCGGGGACCCATCGATCGTCGTCGGTCGTGCGATCGACCCATCGTACAAGGAAATCAACGGCTGTCTCGTACGCGATGAGTGAGAATCTTGGATAGCTCGATCCTTGGCTCTGGTACTGGGTTAGCCCGTTGGTTGGCTTTGAGGGAGGCATCGACGGCTTTTTGCTGAGAGTGTCGGAGATTTTCAACGAGCTGCTAAGATCTTGGTGCTGGGTTTTCTATCGAGGGCGATAGAGGGGTTGTCGGATCTATCCCGTAATTAAGGAAGAACGGGGACTGAGTAGTCGTGGCCGATGGGGCGTTGTTGTACGCAAACTCGATCAAGGGAAGGGCGTCCTCCCATTGTGCCGGGTCTGTGCACGTCGTGTGGTGCGTTCAGTCTGGCCGTCTGATTGCGGGTGGTACGCTGTGGACAGATGCAGACGTGTGCCATACTGTTGCCAGGTTTTTGTCTAGAAGTTGGGCGTGATCCGTGGGTCACGATCGCTGATGATTGCCAAAGGTATGCCAAGTAGCCGCACGATATTCATGAGGAACAGTTTCGCTGTCTACTCGGCAGTAATTGCCGTCTTGCAAGCGGCGAAGTGGGCCATCTTGGTCAACCGATCAACGGCGACGAGAATCGAGTCGTTACCGCTTGGACCGGCTGGCAAGCTAGTGACGAAATCCATGGTCACTTGTTGCCAGGGTCAGCTGGGTGGCTCGAGTGGCTGCAGCAATCCCGCAGGTCCAAGCCGGAACGACTTCATGCGTTGACACGTGGCGTAGAAGGTGATGTACCGTTGCACGTCTGTCAGCAAATCGGGCAAGTAAAAATTACGGCTCGGTAATTTGGCGGTTTTGTCGATCTCGTAGTGACCCGAGAAATCCGAATCATGTGCCCCATGTATCAGTAGTTCTCGTAGGGTACTGTAGGCGGGAACCCAAATCCGATTGGTATCGGATTTTATGTAATAGGCCCCTTGCTTGACCGTCGGTTGGGGATGACTGTTAGTGGTGAAGAATGGGTCTGTACTCTATCCATGGGTGAATAGGCCAGTTAACAGCGGATTAGCTTGAGTAATTAGGACTACGGCGGTGTGGACTGAAGGGCAGGTCAGTGCGTCGGTGATATTGCTAACCCCCCGTTTGTAGGTGACTCTGTAGTGGAAGTTTGACTCGAGGTAATCAAGCCAGCGAATCTGTCGGGGATTCAGTCTCGGTTGGGTGCGGATGAACTGTAACGATTTATGGTATGTTCGGACTGTCATGTCAGCGCCCGCCAGGTAGCAGCGCCAGACTTCGAAAGCGTGAACGATGACGAGTAACTCCTTGTCGTGGACACAATAATTTCGCGCGGTCGGGTTCAAATTTTGTGTCTTGTAGGCGATGGGTTGGAGACCTTCGCCAAAGTCTTGTGACAGGACTGCGTCAACGGCCAAATCGTTAGCGTCGGTGATGAGCTCGAACGGACAGTGAGGATCTGCAATCCAAAGTACCGGACGTGTAGTTAGGAAAAGTTTGAGCTGTTCGAACGCAGCCTGCTGCTCTCCCCCCCACTCATAAAACTTGCCCTTCTTCAAGAGATCCGTGAGAGGAGAAGTTACCCCCGCCATGTTCGGAATGAAATGGCGGACATAGTTTACGAATCCCATAAAACTCTGAAGTTCACGGAGATTAACCGGCGGCTTCCAGTCTTGTATCGTTGCGATTTTCTGGTCGATTTTAACTCCGTCGATGGAAATGACGTGTCCCAAAAACCCCAGTTCGTGTTTGAGAAACTCGCACTTAGAGCCCTTCGTGATAAGTTACTGTTGCTGCAAGAGAGAGAAAACTGCTTCCAAATCCTTCAAATGCTGCGTCCGGGTAGTGCAATAGATGCAGATGTCGTCGAGGTACACGATGACGCATTTATCCAGCAGCGGTCGAAAAACTTCGTTCATGGTTAACTGTAACGTCGAAGGCGCGTTTGTTAAGCCAAAAGGCATAACCGTATACTCGTAGCTCCCGTACCGGGTCAGAAACACCGTTTTGTATGGGTCCGAAACACCGTTTTGTAGCAGTCAGCTTCGTGCACGCGGATTTAGTGATAACCGCTGCGCAGGTAAATTTTCGAGAAGAATTTGGCTCCGCGAAGTTGATCGATGACTTCGTCAGCTTGCGGGCTATGATAGCAAGATTAGATGGTAACCCGGTTCAAGGCGTGGTAGTCAATACACATTTGTAGACCGCCATCCTTCTTCGGGGTGAATAGGATCGGAGCTGCAAACGGTGAAGTGCTGGGGCGAACGAAACCTTTCTCGAGCAGGTAGTCTAGCTGGCGTCGAAGTTCATCCAGCTCGGGCTAAGTCAGCCACCATTGAGTCCGAACAGTGGGCTGCGCGCCGGACTCTAGCTTGATTTTGTGGTCGTGGTCTCGCTCAGGTGACAAACCCGCCCGTAGGTCGTGTGAAAAAATGTCGGCGTGTTTCCGAATCACCATCGCCAAGTCATCCGGGACAGCTGCGCAAAGTTTGTCGATGTCGGTCAGCGTGTCGACGGCCATTGAGGCGATCCGTCGGACGGCGTACAATTGCGCCCCTCGAATCATAGCTCGCTTAATCGTCACTGCGCTCACCATCGATGTGGTTGAATCTTGACAGCTCCACTTGGATAGTCGTCACCAATCGCCACTCCATTTAATGCGACAGTCGCCCGTCCGCTAGTCGATGCTCGGGTTGTATTCGCGCAGCCAATCGCGTCCCAGCATCATGTCTCAGCCGTCCAAAGTTGTCGCCAGCATATTCGTCGTGAAACTGAAATTTTCGCCGCATGTTACTCGCACGTAAGGTACTCGCTCTCGAATTGCTAGTGGTGTGCCGTCAACCAATCTCGCATCGATTTCGGGCATGCAGCGCTCCAACTGCAATTGCAATTTTTTCGCCTTCGTTACATCCATCAAACTGTGGCTTGCCCTACCATCAACGAATATTTTGATGCGGGTGTCGCCAACTCTCCCTTCAACCAGCACAGGGCGATCAATCGGTTCACCCCCATTTATTCAGCTAGGAATGGTCGATAGCCCAAATTGGTACTATAACATGGTGTGGGTGGTGGCTTTTGGGCGACGCAGTCAAGTCAGTAGGTGGCCCATCTGCTACAGACGGTCTCCATTTCCTGACTGCTTCTTGTCGTTAGGTAAGTTCTTCTTCAGCTGTGGGCAGTCCCTCACCATGTGACCCGGCTGGTTGCAGTGGAAGCAGGTTCCCGAAAATACTCGGGCTGCAAACACGTCCACGCCGTTGATTGATGTGTGTTGGGGCTGGCCTCGAAAGCGATTTCCCTCCCGGAAACCCGCTCTCGCGAGTCCACGTCGTGCGTCCCGCGCATCTGCTATGCGAACTATTTCGTTGAAGGTCGTCGGGGCTCGCAGAATGATCTCTTGCTGAATCTCTGGCTTGAGACCACCCACGTAGCGATCGATGCGCTCGTCTTCGCTAAGCCCTCCGATTTGGTCGCAGATTGCCAGAAACAACGGCGTGTATTCTTGGACAGAGCCCAAGTGTCTCCACATCCGAAGCTTTGTGCGAGCATTTTCGCGCATAAATATGTGTTCGAATCTGCCCTTCAACGCTTCGCCCCACGCTTTCCATGTGCGGATCGTGGCCGACCCAAAGATCGGTTCTGCCTTCGCCGTTGATAAACTCAACTTCCCATCTACCGCCCGTTGATTCCCTATCGGGGCTCCTCCCTCGTCAAGATGCATGCGCCACCAATCGAGTGCCGGTCCCTTCAGCAACGACACAACCAAGTTGACACGTGATGCGTTATCATTAATAATTGCTTCCGTGAAGAAGATTTCCATGGCGAACAGCCACCCGCGCACTGTTGTTGTCCTGTCGGTCGGGTTGAACGGCGGAGGCATTGGTGGTTTGATTTTAATGGTCACCGGCGGTTCAATGTGGACTTCTTCAATTGCTTCAGGTGTCACCGACGCCCTTGTTTCGCACGCAGCATCTTCGTCTTGGGAAACAGGATGCCCCTGACGCGTTTCACCATGCGTCTTAGACCCTTGTCTCAGAGGCTGGACTAGTAGTGCCGCCCTGAGCTGCTTCTTCCCTTGTTAGGCACTGCCTCGATATAGTCTAGGGGGTGTGTCAAATGTAACGTAGGTTGTTACTGTAGACTATACTGGATTGTGCCTTAGAGGGTACAACACCCTAGTCTATATATTCATGTACACACACATTCTAGTTCAATCATTTTCTTTCTGATATTCTATATATTGTATTGTCTTTCATTTTATTGTCATTCACTCGTTCACAGTTTCGCCATTGCCCTCCGCGCTACTCCGCAGCGAAGCGACGAGTTTTCGTTGCGCATCGTTTGCACTTCGCTTCCCAGCGACTCGAACTTATCGGCGGGTTGTTGAAGCTGAGCCTGTAGTGTCGTCACTGTAGCCGCCCTGGCTTGCAACTCTTGGGCCACGTTCCTAATACTATGACGGGCAGAGGTTTCCGGCGTGGCAGGTATGCTGGAAATTTTACCTGACAGATCTGAGGGTGCACACGCTTCTAGTTGGAGGAGCTTTAACAAGCTCGCCTACCAACCGCTGGCCAACCCTCTATTCAGTCGGGTCCTCTCCCGATATAAACGGATTACTCTACGGAAGACTAAGCGGGCAGGAACGGGGCTCTGATACCAGCTATTATGAATTGGTCAGAGTAATAACAGGTAGTGTAATAAAGGAGTTGTAATCCAAGAGTGTCGATACAAATGAGGGCCTAGGCATTTATAGGTACGAACAGAGCTAGCCGAGAACCACGTGAATAGGTTGGGGCAGTCCGGTTGGCGAAAGCCACGGAAGTGCCGCGCGTCTAGGTTTGGGTTCACGAAATGGTTCGGGACCGAAGAAGTTGGCCGAGCCTGGACTTCCGAGAGTCGAGGGCATACGCAGTGTAGTTGAGCCCAGTAAGGAAAAGGGAATTTCCTTACAAGGTGGAGGAAAGTGTAACAGCTCTGGCTGCTTCCAGTTACGGAAACACGTTTTTCGCCCCATCCTTCGTTCGCTCACATCCTCGTAACCGATTTGGGGCGCTCACAAAGCAGCCTTGAGATTGTTTACACATCCTAACACTAAATACATAGAGATTTTCGGACTTTTTTCGCTCCCTGCACTATGTTACAGTAAGAGTGTTACTACACGTCGGCACGCCCTAAGTCGCGTTCCGAGTCGTTGTCTTCGATTGTCGCTTATCACTGACAACCGCCTGACCTCAAACCGCTGGCAGCCATGTCCAAGGACCCCGCGGCGCACGCGTTGGCGTTCCGCGTGATGCGCCTGTGCCGCCCCGCGCTGCAGGCGGACCTTCCGCTGCGCTGCTCCGCGCACGACCTCTGGCTGGGGGAGGATGACCCTCCGCTCGCCTCCTCCGCGCCCCCGCCCCCCGACGACGCCGTCAGCACCGCCGCCTCTGGTCTGGGCGGCTCTGGGCTGGGCGGGACTGCGGGGGCGCGCGCGAGTGCAGGTGATGGGGGCCCGGGGCGCGGATTGGGTGTGGTGGGCGCGGCGACGGCGGCGGCAGACAGCGACAAGTACTTCGCGAGCCGCGTGGAGCTGAGGTCGCCGTTGGACGCGCTGGGGCTGTCAGGCATGCTCGTGTTGCCGCAGTCGTTTGGGTAATACTTGGATTCCCGCGACAAACCACTCCGTTCTTCCCCCACCATAGGCTGTGCTCCCCCGCCGTTTCCATGCAACTGCTGCAGGCGCCAGTCCCCACAGTAACCTTCTTTTACCCCCTCTCCATATAACCCCCTTCCCCACCCCACCCTTCTCCCCCCCCCCCCCTTCTCCTCCCTTCCCCCCGCACACACGCACACTCGTGTTCCTCCTCATCTCTTCTTTCTCTCTTTCCCTCTATCTCGCCTCCGCTGCTGCTTCCGCCCTTCCTCCTTCCTCTCCCCCCAAACCCCCCCCCGGTCTAACAACGCTCTGCTTCCCGCCACCTGCCCTCGTGGTGCACGCAGGTCTATACACCTGGGCGAGACGTTCTGCAGTTACATCAGCGTTGGTAACCACAGCGACCGCCATGTCAGCAACGTGGTGATCAAGGTAGTAGGAGGGGCGATTGAGGGGGGGAAGGAGGTCGGTCCGGTAGGGGACCCGGCAGGGTGTGAGAGGGAGGAACGGCACGGGGTGAGATTGCCAGGGTGAAGAGCGCAGGTGTGGCGGGCATGCGTAGAGATTCAAGGAGCCGATGCCATTCTGCCTTAGATGAATCTGCCTAGATGAGCAGGCTGGTGGTGATGCCGCCTACCTATCCTCTACCTACCCCACCCACAACCCTGCTCCTCCTCCTCCCCCTCCCACCTCCCCCATGGCACCAGGCGGAGCTACAGACGGAGCGGCACCGCGTGGTGCTAGCAGATAACACGAGCAGCCCGCTGGAGCGCATTCAGGCAGGCGGCAGACACGACTTCATCATCGAGCATGACATCAAGGAGCTGGGGTCGCACACGTGAGGCATGGGCATGGTGCATGGGCATGGTGCATGGTGCATGGTGCATGGTGCATGGGCTTATGTTAAGGTTTTGAGACAGCCCGGATGGTTTGGGGTGGGGAGGCCTCCAAATTTTCCTTGGAAAGCCAGGGTCAAACGTGGTGCCTCCCTGATTTTTCAGGGCTGTGGCAAAAACGTCTCGGAAAAATCAGGGCCGGCTAAATTTTCACTCTGCTGGCTATGTAGCCCCGCTGATGCGCTGGAAATCACTTAACAACCTGATTTGTTCAGCACAGAGTACGTGTTAGAGACAGGCAGTCAGGGCAACGAGGAGGAGGTGGGTGCTAGAAAAAGGCAGCCCTGGTCTATGATGTTAAGTATATTTGTGGCTGCTAAGCATCATTCCGCTAAGCAGCAGCCTGGATCCAAGGTGAGCTAACTAGTTGCAGAGGTCCATATAAGCCTACGATGTTGCAGATCGATGCTAAGTCCCCAGTCACATTCGGTGTAGGTAGACAGGGCAGGGAGAGCGCGATCGGTTTTATCTAGATGTGGGGTCGGAATTTCTAGATCTAGGGAGGCGGAAATCTTGGTGAGCGAGGAAAAACAGGAGGACGGAGAGGGAGGGGCGGGAAACGGGGGAAAAGGGGGAGTGGGGGTGTGGCGGGCTCCAGGCACCCCCTGAAACTGCTCGGATGCCTCAGGGTTCGGCAGAAAAGTCCTCGTTGGGTTCAGGGTCCCGAAAACTTCCCCCCTGAATTCCTCAGGGCTGGGACGAAAAGGACCCTGATATTTTCAGGGTCGTCATAGAAACTACCCTATAATTTCAGTCAAATCAGGGCAAACGCCCGGATAACATAGCAGCACACGTGAGGCATTGGGATGCATGGCATGGTGAAAGCTTCCCGCAGACATGTGAGGGATGGGCCATACCCATACTATGTAACATGGCATGGCATGTCACGGGATTTCCATGCTGCATGCCCCTACCCACCCGCATATGCCCCTCTCTCCTCTCCTATTTCTCTCCTCTCTCCTCTCCCCTCTCTCCTCTCCCCTCTCCCCTCTCCCCTCTCCCCTCTCCCCTCTCCCCTCTCCCCTCTCCCCTCTCCCCTCTCCCCCGTGCACCTCCTCCCGCATGGCAGGCTGGTGTGTTCGGCGCACTACATCGACTTTGGCGAGCACAAGGTGCTGCCGCAGTACTTCAAGTTCATGGCTGCCAACCCGCTGTCCGTCAAAACCAAGGCACGCGATGGATGGGGGCATGGTGTGGAAGGGCTGCATGCTGGTAGTACAGGTGCATGCCGTAGTGGGGGTGGAGTGGATGCATGGTGGCAAGGCCTTGCCGCAGTACTTCAAGTTCACGGCTGCCAACCCGCTGTCCGTCAAAACCAGGGCATGCACGCATGGTTGCTTGCATGGCGACACGGTGACATGGTGACATGGTGGCATGGCTGCATGGTCACAAGGTTGTGTGGTAACTAGTTTCTCGTGGTTACACACTTCGTCGTCCCCTTTCTCGAGCCAGGTTGCTCCTATCCTATGCCTTACCCGGCCATTCGCTGCGTCGTCCTCTATGTCTTTTCCGCATCCTCCTCTCTTGCCCTCCCTCCTTTCCTTTCTGCTACTCTGCCCTCAGCTGGCCTTGTCCATCCATCCATACACTTCATCCCCCACCCCAATCCCCCACCCCTCCGTCTCGTCCATACCTCAAACATCGGATATCAATCCTCCTCTCCCCTCCCCCCCTTCTCCCTGCAGGTGCACACGATCCGCGAGAGCATGTGTCTGGAGGCGTGCACAGAGGACGGAGAGATTGTGCACACATACCTTATACATGTCAAACTGTCCTCCCCCCCAATCCCCCTCCACTCCACCCCCCTCCCGCCCTTTTTCTCCCTGCAGGTGCGCACGATCCGCGAGAGCACGTTCCTGGAGGCGTGCATAGAGAATGGCAGCAAGGCGTCGCTGTTCCTCGACCAAGTGCGCTTCGAGCCCACGCCCGCCTGGCAGGTGTGTGACGGCTCTACTCTCAACTCAACCAGGCAGCTGTCTGCCTGGCCGTCTGCCGGGCAGTTAAGTGTGTAACCTGTTCTTAGGTGACTGTTTTTTTCCAGGCGGCTCACGCACAAAGCAGTGTGCCTGGCAGGGCAGGTCGGGGTGGGATGCATATGTGTTGATGCACGGAGACTCATAATTGTGTGTTAGCATGCGCTTGCGTGGCATGGCATGGCGTCAATCATCGTCCCTGCGTTTCCGCTGCTATGGGTTCCATGTGTTTGACACTTGCAACATGCATGTGCATGCGTGCATGCGTGCAGGTGTCCCAGTTGGAGCCGGAGTTCACGGGCAAAGAGGAGGAGGAAGAGGAGGACGCGGAAGAGGGGGCGCGGGAGGAGTGGGGAGGGGCCGCAGTGGCGGATGAGGCGGACGACACACTTGCAGGAGTGGCGTGGAGTGAAGTCAGGTGAGGGCGAGGGGTTAGAGAGGGGAGATAAGGATGGGAAAGTGGGGAAAGGGTGAGGGGGAGGGGAGAGTAAGGGCATTCGTTTCGTACCAGTAGGTGTTTGTCTTTTCTCCCCACTTTCCGTTCCCCCTTCCGTCGACCCTACTTCCCGTGCTCCTTTTCTCAGGGCCCCTTCAAGCCCTTTCCCCCCTTCCCTTGCACCTCACAGGTCACGGCCCTCTTCAAGCCCGTAGATCTGATCCAGCAGGCTAATGGCATAGCATGGCAGCACGCGCGCGCGCGCGCGCGCCACTCCCTCAACCACCTCTGTTCCCCAATGCCCTGTCCGTCTCTCCCTGCTGCTCCCTCCCTGTTCCGCATCCCCCCTCCACACACCACGCTCAGGGCCCTCTCTTCAAGCCAGAAGACTGGATTTGGGACAACGGCGGCACGCGCCACTTCCGGCTTCCACCTCCTGCACAGGATTCCTCTCCCCCCCCTCCCCCCCCTTCCCTCTCCACTACCCCGTTCCTATACAGCTATGCTCCGTAATCCGTGTCCCCCTTTCCAAATCCCAGCGGCACGCACGCACCACTTCCTTCCTCTACCACCTCCACAGGACTCCTCCCTCCCTTCCAAATGTCCATGCTCCCAGAAAAGGGCTCCATCTTCCCTCCCCCCTGTCCAATCTGCAGGGCCCTCTTCAAGCCAGTGGATCTGATCCGGGCCAACGGTGGCACGCGCCACTTCCTCTACCACCTCCACAGAACGCCCCCGCCCCCTGCGGGCGCTGGGGGAGGGGGGGCGGGGGAGAGCGGGGGTGGGGGAGGGGCGAAGGTGGAGGGGGGGAACACGCTTGGGCGGCTGGAAATACTGTGGCGGTCCACACTGGGGGAGCCGGGGCGACTGCAGACGCAGCAGATACTGGGCAATGTAAGGGGAGATGGTTCCGGATTTGGGGGGCGCGTGTGTGGGTGTGGGTGTGGGTGTGGGTGTGGGTGTGGGTGTGGGTGTGCACGTGGGTGTGGGTGTGGTTGTGCGGGTGGGTGTGGGTGTGGGTGTGCGTGTGGGTGTGTGTGTGTGTGTGGGTGTGGGTGTGGGTGTGCGTGTGGGTGTGTGTGTGTGTGTGGGTGTGGGTGTGGGTGTGGGTGTGCATGTGGGTGTGGGTGTGGGTGTGCGTGGCAGTAGAGATAGTTGCGGCTGGGGCCGCGGTTGCGGTTGGTGGGGGGGCGTGTGAGCTGGTGGGTGTCGTACGGGGAGAGGGGGTGAGCGAGAGAGGGCCGGGGTGGGAGGGAATTTGGGAAGGGGGAGTTGGAGTGGTGGGGGTTGTGTGGGAGGCAGGTACTGTTGCAGTGCAAAGTGAGTGGGAAACGAGGGGCCTTCAATTCAACAGGCTATCTGTTGCCCTAACTGACTCCTCGCTGCTCTTCTGTTCTGTACTCTGTTCTTTCTTTTTGTTATTGCTCCCACTACACTTGTTCGTCCATATGCGTTCCCCATCCCCATCTCCATCCCCATCCCCATCCCCATCCCCATCCCCATTCCCATTCCCATTCCTATTCCCATTCCCTCTTCCCGGGCAGCCCATAGCGCGCAAGGAGGTGGAGCTGAAGCTAGTCAGCCTGCCCAACAGAATCGTGCTCGAGCGACCCTTCCTCGTACGGAACGCACCTTGCTGCTGCCCCCCTTCTTCAGCTTTCCCCCGCCTATCCTCTCTTGCCTTCCCTTGACTTCCCTTGCCTTCCCTTGCCTTCCCTTGCCTTCACCTGCCCTGCCCTGCCTTGCCTTGCCTCTTTCCGTCTGTTCCGTCCCCGCACGTCTGTCATTTTTGTTTGGTCACTACTGCCCTTCATCACAGTCCGCGTACCCATCGCGCTGCTTCCTACTGTGTCCATCTATTGTCTCAGTCCAATTCCGCCAAGTCCATCTTTCCCATAGTTCGTCAGTCACTTGCAGTCAAGTCCCACTGCGTCTGCCTTACCAGCTCGGGTTTGGATTCGAACACATCCTCACACCACACCACTTCCCAACCATGGGTGCCTTCCCCTCCCCCCTTTTCCTCCCTCCTCCCTCCCCCAGGTGCACTGCCGGGTGCACAACAACAGCGACCGTCCCCTGGGCCCACTGCGCATAGTCATTGCCCGGGACGAGCCTGTCACTGGCAGCACCCCCAGAGCGATCGTTGTCAGCGGCCCCTGGACCATGGTGAGGTGTAGTGCGGTGGAGCACGGTGAGTGCAGTGTGGTGCAGCATGGTGAGGTGTTGTGCGGGGGAGTAGGGTGAGGGTGGGACTTGGACCATGGCAAGGTTCAGTGCGGTGGAGCATAGTGAGTGTGGCGCACGCACGTGTGTATCAAGAGACTTAGCTAAAAGCAACCGGCGCGTACTTTCAGTACCATCATTGAAATTTTGCCTTAAGATGACCCGCCCACCACCCGTCGTCCTTCCTAGTTCAAGATGGTTTAGGGCAAGCCAATTGCAACGCCCATTGAGTCAAAAGACGGATCAGGGAAGGGAAAGGGGGGCTGTGTGCGTGTGAAATGTTCTTTCACTGTGACAGGTTGAAGGCCGTGAGACAATGGTTGTGTGTTCTTTAATCCTGCATGGTGCATCAAGGATGGCTGAGCTATAAATAGTTGAACACATGGGAATTTCACACCATTTCCAACCTCCCCCCTCTCTCCCCCCCCCTTCTCTTTGCATCCTCTGCTCCCCCCATCAGACCATCGTGAGCATCGCTTCAAACTCTTCTGCCGATTTCAATCTGGTGAGACACCACAGCCCTACCATTCCGCTTGCACCCAGTGTTGTCTCCCATGTGCTCTTTCCGCCCACGATGCCCTGCCATGCTCTGCCACGCTCTGCCATGCTCTGCCATGCTTGCATCACAGCCTCATCCTGGGATCGTCTTTTCTGTCCCTCCCCTGCTTTCCTGTCTGGGCCGTTCTGCATCGATCCTGCCTCGTCCTCTTTTCAACGCCTCCTTACCTCATCCTCTCAGCCCGTCGTCGTTCCTCTGTCCCATTCAAGCCCTGCTCTCGCTGCCTCCGTCTCATCTCCACACGTGTTCCCTCACGTGTGCCATGAATCTACTCTACTCACTCGGCTCTCTCCTCGCAGTCCATGGTGGCTCTAGCTAGCGGGGTGCACAAGATATCAGGCGTGGGGGTGGTGGATGCGCGGGATTCCAAGCCATATGATGCACTCACTCCCACTGAGGTACTCTAGCTCACTAGGTACTCACGCACTCACTCCCTCTGAGGTACTCTAGCACTCTAGGTACTCACACAGTCACTCCGACTGAGGTACTTACTTTCACGTGCACTTCCGCATGGGAGATGAGCATGTCACATGCCTTATGTCACATGCCTTATGTGACATGCCTTATGTCACATGCCTTATGTCACGTGCCTTATGTCACATGCCTTATGTCACATGCCTTACATCACATGCCTTACATCACATGCATTTCTCACATGTGTCATACAAAGAAATTTAATACACTAGCACAAGCCTGCAGATGCGCCTTATCTCCATGCATACCCTTTCCACCTCTCACCCTCTCATGCAGGTGTATGTTGAATTGCAATGACACGTGTACAATCAGAAGGATGCAAGCTCATTGTATCCGGTAGAGCATTTTTCTGTGTTTCCTTGATTTATGATGAGGTTAAATACAAACCAGGTCGGGATTCTTGTTTTGCAAGCCGTACAGAGTCACCACTAGTTACGAATACTCAACAAGACTATTCTAGTATTCATGTCGGTATGATTTTGTAATTAGGGTAGTGCATGATGTCAAACATGTTTAGTTATCATGCTTGTATAGACTGTATAGGGTTATCTTCTAGAGAGTACAACATTTAGGTATATGTTTGTGTACTCTCTCTCTCTATTCATCAATTTCACTGTTTGTTATGGTATCACGCGTAGGTAGGATCCCCCCCCCCCCCCCCCTCACGCTTCCGCTCGCCCCCTAGCTGGGCCCCGTCGTGCTCCTAGCCCCGTCGCGACCCTCCCTAGCCCCGTCGCGACCCTCCCTAGCCCCGTCGCGCCCCTTCCTGGGCCCCGTTGCGCCCCTTTCTGGGCCCCGTCGCGCTCCTCCCAGGCCTCGTAGCGCCCCTCCTGGGCCCCATTGCGCTCCTCCCAGGCCCCGTCGCGCCCCTTCCAGGGCTTCGTAGCGCCCCTCCAGGCCCCGTCGCGCCCCTTTCAGGGCTTCGTAGCGCCCCTCCAGGCCCCGTCGCGCCCCTTCCAGGGCCTGGTAGCGCCCCTCCAGGGCCCCGTCGCGCTCCTCCCAGGCCCCGTAGCGCCCCTCCTGGGCCCCATTGCGCTCCTCCCAGGCCCCGTCGCGCCCCTCCCTAGCCTAGTCGCGCTCCTCCCAGGCCCCGTAGCGCCCCTCCTGGGCCCCATTGCGCTCCCCCCAGGCCCTGTCGCGCCCCTACCTGGGCTTGGTAACGCCCCTCCAGGCCCCGTCGCGCCCCTACCCATCCCCGTCGCCCCTGCTCGGCCCCGTCGCCCCTGCTCGGCCCCGTCGCCCCTGCTCGGCCCCGTCGCCCCTGCTCGGCCCCGTCGCCCCTGCTCGGCCCCGTCGCGGCCTATCGGCCGCGTGGCGCCCGCCCGGCCCCTGTCGCGGCTGCCCGGCCCCTGTCGCACCTGCCCGGCCCCTGCTCGCCCGCCCGGCCCCGTCGCCCCTGCCCGGCCCTGCTGTGGCCTGCCCGGGCCCCGTCCCTGCCGCCCGGCCCCGTCGCCGCCGCCCGGCCCCGTCGCAGCCGCCCGGCCCTGTCGCAGCCGCCCGGCCACGTCGCAGCCGCCCGGCCACGTCGCAGCCGCCCGGCCACGTCGCAGCCGCCCGGCCACGTCGCAGCCGCCCGGCCCCGTCGCCCCTGCCCGGCCCTGCTGTGTCCGGCCCGGCCTCGTCCCTGCCGCCCGGCCCCGTCGCAGCCGCCCGGCCCCGTCGCAGCCGCCCGGCCCCGTCGCAGCCGCCCGGCCACGTCGCCGCCGCCCGGCCCCGTCTCAGCCGCCCGGCCCCGTCGCCGCCGCCCGGCCTTGTCGTGCCTGCCCGGCCCCGACGCACCTGCCCCGGCCCTCCATACTTCCTGGTACTGTCCCCCGTTCCCCGCACCACTTTGCACCCTCCTGCACTTTCCTGCCCCGCCTTGCATCGCATTGCACCTCACTGGATCGCACTGACCGCACTGCACCGCACTGGACCGCACTGCACCGCACTGCATCGCACTGCACCGCACTGGACCGCACTGCACCGCACTGCATCGCACTGCACCGCACTGCACTGTCCTCCACTGCCCCTCATGGCTGCTGAGCTTCGTTTTGATGTTGAGGGTCAGCCTCTGGAGTTCGAGGCGTGGTTGGCTGACCTTCGCCGCCACCTCACTGGCCAGCGGCAGGACGGCCACCCGCTTTCTGCACACCTAGACGGTATGCTCCCCTGCCCTGACCCCCCTGCTGTGCTGCCCGCTGATCCCACGCCCGCTGAGCGCGAGTCCACTGCCGCTGCTGCCCTTGCCCGCTCTGTCTGGCTTTCCCGCGATGCCCTTGCTCAGCTCGCCATTAGCAATGCCCTCCCCCCCACTGAGCGCCCTCGCTTTAGAACCATTCCTACCGCCCAGGCCTACCTCGATGCTGTCATCAAGCGCTATTCTACCCCTCCTGCTGCCTCAGTGGGTCGCCTGATCCTTCCCCTGCTCTTTCCTGACCTGGCGTCTTTCCCCACTGTCTCTGACCTCGCTGCCCACCTGCGCTCGATAGATGAGGCCTGGCGCGCTGCCTGCACTGATGCTCAGCTTAGAGTCCACCAGCCTCCCATGACCTCTACCCTCTACCTCCTTGCCACCCGCCTACCTGACCGCCTTGCCGCCGCCCGCGACCAGTTCCTTAGCATCCACCCTGCTGCTCTCACCCTCACCGACTTTGTTGACACCCTGACTGCCATAGAGACTCGTCACCGCTCCATAGCCCTGGCGAGCGGTACAGTACCGGTCCCTATCTTTCAGGGTTGTGCCCCCGCTCAGTGTACCTTCTCCGACGGCTCTGTCGCTGTGGCTGAGACTGCTGCAGCAGTGCAGTCCCGCTCGGCGAAGGGCCGCCGCCCCAAGGTTGGGAGCGGCGGAGGCGGCGGGGGTGCGGGTGGGGGTAGTGGTGGAGGCGGGTCGTCCGGTGCCAGTGCGGACGTGGGGACCCTGCCCGGTCCAGCTGCCCCGCTGCCTCCACAGTTGCAGCAGCCGCAGCAGCAGCAGTCGCCGCAGCCGCAGCCTTCGCAGCAGCCGCAGCAGCCGCCGCAGACGAGGCAGGCGAGTACTCTCCCACCTGGGTGGCCTGGAGCTGGTGGTGGTCGTGCGCGTGGTGGTGCACCGGGTGGTGGTTCTGGAGGCGGGCCCTGTCAGTACCAGATCCAGACCGGTCCTCGCCGCGGCTTCGTTTGCGGTAAGATCGGTCATTCTACTCCTCGCTGTTTTCGTCGCCTGGACGACCTGTTCCGCCAGCGCTTTGGCCCGGCGCCTGACCTCCCGGACTGGCACAGCTTGCTTAGGCGTAGCGTTAGGATTTTTGACTTGGACATGGATGCCATTGTAGCGGCCTTGCATGTGATGTATGCTGATGACTCTAGTGTGCTTCCCTCTTATTACCCCGTGTTGCCTAGTGTAGCGGTGCCTAGCGTAGACTCCCCTGCTGCGTCAGGCGTAGGATCTCCTGCTTTGCTTAGCCTTGGTGCTTCCACCGCTTCACTGCTGCCTCGCGCGACTGCTGCGCTTTCCTTCACCTTGGACTCTGGCGCCTCCCGGCGTTTCTTCCGCGACTCCACGACGCTGACGCCGCTGCCTGCTCCCGCTGCAGTTACTCTTGCTGACCCCTCCGGTGGTCCCGTCGTTGCCCGCAGTTCCACCTCCCTTCCCTGTCCGGCGGTTCCTTCGGGCACTCTCACAGGTCTGCATATCCCCTCGTTCTCCAGGAACCTAGTTGGTGTCGGCTGCCTCCAGGACCTTGGCGTCACCACTACGTTCCCTGGTCACGAGCGGTATGCTGTCTGTACCGAGGCCGCCACTGGTGCCCCCTTACCACTTTCCCCCGGGACCCGGTGTCCGGCCTGTTCACACTTGACACCGCGCCGTCCCCGGCTGGGTCTTCCCCCCCGGTAGTTGCGTCCACCCAGGTTGCAGCCGCGTGCTCCTGTCGGTCCCTCACTCACCCGACTCTCCTTTGGCACCACCGCCTTGGTCACCCTGCACTCCCACGTCTGCGTCACATGTCCCAGCACGGTCTCGTCCTTGGTCTCCCCGGTTCGTTCCCCGAGTTTCCCTCCTCCCCCGCCCCACCGTGCACGCCTTGTGTCGAGGGCCGGCTCCGCCGTGCCCCTCACTCCTCCTCTTTTCCCCCTACCACCGCACCACTGCAGACTCTGCACATGGACGTCTGGGGCCCAGCCCCGGTCCATGGGCCGCGTCGCGAGCGCTTCTTCCTAGTGCTTGTCGACGACTTCACGCGCTACACCACCGTCTTCCCCCTGGAGCGGAAGGCCGACGTGCCTGACGTTCTCATCCCCTGGCTTGTCTCTGCTCGTGTCCACCGCGGTCTCCCTGCCTTGCGCCTTCACTCCGACAGGGGTGGCGAGTTTGCCTCAGGTGTCCTTGGTCGCTTCTGTCGTGCGGAGGGCATCACCCAGACGTTTACCCTGCCGGACTCCCCGCAGCAGAATGGGGTCGCTGAGCGACGCATCGGTTTGGTCATGGAGGTGGCTCGCACCTCCATGATCCACGCCGGTGCACCCCATTTTCTGTGGCTGTTCGCCGTGCGCTACGCCGCTCACCAGCTTAACCTGTGGCCGCACCCCCAGCGGCCGCAGGTTTCGCCGACCCTTCTGTGGACCGGGTCCCCTGGTGACGCGTCTGCGTTCCGCGTCTGGGGCTGCCTTGCTCACGTTCGTGCCTCTGGCACGGACAAGCTCACTGCCCGCACCCTCCCCTGCGTCTTCCTCGGTTTCCCCCTTGACGCGTCCGACTGGCACTTCTACCACCCGCCGTCTCACCGCTTCTTTCACTCTCGCGACGTCACCTTTGACGAGTCCGTCTCCTTCTACCGCCGCTTTCCCCACCGTGGTCCCCCGGTTACTCCCCCCCTTTTCCTGGTTCCTCCCTCCCTGGTGGTCCCTGCCCCTCCCCCCCCCCGCCCCCCCGTCCGGCCCCCTCTGGTGTGTCTCACGTCACCCCCCTCCCGTCGGTCGTCCCGGTCAACGAGTCTTCTGACTCTGGTAGTCCTCCGGCGCAGTCCTCGCCGTCTGTCCCTCCCCCGGTGTCTCCTCCTCCACCGCCTCCGCAGCCGCCGTCGCCGCAGCTGCTGCAGCCGTCGTCTCCACCGCCGCCGCCGTTGCAGCCGTCGTCTCCGCCGCCGCCGCCGTCGCAGCCGTCGCTGCAGCCGCCGCCGCCGCCGCCGCTGTCGTCGCTGCCGCCGTTTGTGGACTCTGGGGGTGTCCCTTCTGGGGGTGCAGGTGTGGAGGGTTCGGGAGGTAGCCGTCGCGCAGCTTGTGGCCCTGGTGTTGGTGTTGTGTCGCCGCAGCAGCAGTCCCCGCCTGTGTCCGCCCTCCGTCTGCTCGGCCTTCCGTCTCCTGACCCTGCGCCTGTTCCTCTCCTGCCGTCTCCCCCTCTTCCCGTCTACGGCCCCGTGTTCCCTCTGCCAGACTCGTCCCCGGCTCGTCTTCCCCCTCGTTCCCCTCCTGTGTCCCCTCCTCTGTCTCCTGACCCGACGCCGCCCTCACACGTCTGGTCTCGCCGCCCCTCTCGTGCTCGTCCTGTCTCCCCTGTCCCGCGCTCTCACCCTATGTTGCTCCGTTCCCACGCGTCTCGACCTCCCCTCCTCCCGTCTCCTCCTCCGTCTTCTCTTGTCGTTGCGTCTCCTCCTCTGTCCGACTCCTTTCGTGCCGCTCGTCCTCTTGTTCCTCGGGTCCTTGCCTCTCTCGTTACCGACCCGTCTGTTCCCGTGTCGAGTCTTGACGCCCTCGTCGCTGCGGTCGCTGACTTCGCCTCTACCCGCCGCCTTGACTACGCCACCGCTCTGGTCTCTCACCCTGCCTGTCCTCCGTCTGTCGGGGGTGCTCCTGCCCTCGGCAGTGACGTCCTGGAGGACCGCCAGTTTGAGCTTGCTTTCCTGTCCGAGGCTGCTCCCCATCTCTGTTCCATGCTGCTAGTCCCTGAGGGTGACCCAGACGCTTTCGACATCCCGACCCCTCGTACTTACGCTGAGGCGGTTTCGGGACCCTGGGCCTCTCAGTGGATAGCTGCCATGGAGCAGGAGATGGCATCTTGGAGATCCACCGGCACCTTCGTCGACGCAGTTCCCCCACCTGGGGTGAACGTGGTCGATGGCCGTTGGCTCTTCAAGGTGAAGCGCCCTCCTGGAGAGCCGCCTGTGTTCAAGGCGCGCTACGTGGCTAGAGGCTTCAGTCAGCGCGAGGGGGTGGACTTCTTTCAGACTTTCGCTCCTACCCCGAAGATGACTACTCTTCGGGTGCTGCTACACGTAGCGGCTCAGCGTGACTACGAGCTTCACTCCCTCGACTTCTCCACTGCCTTTCTTCAGGGCAGCCTTCACGAGCAGGTCTACCTGCGTCGCCCTCAGGGCTTTACTGGCACCTTCCCCCCTGGGACCCAGTGGCTTCTGCGGCGGCCAGTCTACGGCCTGCGCCAGGCGCCTCGTGAGTGGCACGACACTTTGCGTGCTACCCTTGCTGACCTGCAGTTCTTTCCGTCCTCTGCAGACCCCTCGCTCGTCGTTCGTGCTGGCTCGACTCCGTTCTACATCCTCGTCTACGTAGACGACCTGGTCTTTGCCACTGCTGACAGGGACGCACTGGCCTCCGTGAAGGCAGAGCTGCTGAAGAGACACACCTGCACTGACCTTGGAGAGCTGCGCCGTTACCTTGGCTTGCAGATCTCCAGGGACAGAGCCGCGCGCACCATCACCCTGACTCAGTCACACTTGGTGCGCCAGGTCCTTCAGAGGTTCGGCCTTCAGTTCTCCTCCGCACAGCCCACCCCTCTTCCTCTGGACCACAGACTCTCCGCTCCAGTTCCTGAGGAGTCGGTAGATCCCAGTGGTCCTTACGCTGAGCTAGTGGGTTGCCTCATGTACCTGATGACTTGCACTCGCCCAGATCTCGCATACCCTCTCAGCATCCTGGCTCGTTTCGTGGCCACAGGCAGGCACCGACCTCAGCACTGGTCTGCCGCTAAGAGGGTTTTGCGTTATCTTGCAAGTACATCGGGCATGGGGTTAGTGCTAGGCGGACGCAGGCCAGTGGTCCTTACTGGACACACAGACGCTTCTTGGGCAGACGACGCCGAGACGCTCAGGTCTTCCCAGGGCTACTGCTTTAGCCTTGGTTCAGGTGCTGTCTCGTGGAGAGCTACCCGCTCTTCGTCTGTTGCCCAGTCCAGCTGTGAGGCCGAGATCTACGCTGGTGCCATGGCGGCACAGGAGCTCCGCTGGCTGACCTTCTTGCTCACTGACTTAGGTGAGCGGCCTAGCTCTGCCCCGGTCCTGTACGCTGACAACAGGGCCATGATCCTCCTGTGTCAGGAGCCTCGACTCGAGGGCAGAGCGAAGCACATCCAGCTGCGGTACTTCCTCCTGCGCGAGCTACAGCAGCGTCGCCAGGCTCGCGTAGTACACTTAGCCTCCGGTGCCAACACAGCTGATATCTTTACGAAGGCGCTTGCGCCTAAAGATCATCAGCGGCACTGTGTGCAGCTTGGTCTGGTTCCTGTAGTCTCTCACTTACTCGGGCCTTGACTCTGTACTGTCCTATATATCTGTGTGTACACTCAGACTGGACTTGTGTCCTCTTACAGTGGTTGGACTAGTAGTGCCGCCCTGTACTAGTTCTTGCCTTGCCTGTACTCCTTCTGACTGGTCTTTTAGACCCTTGTCTCAGAGGCTGGACTAGTAGTGCCACCCTGAGCTGCTTGTCTAGAACATTCCCCTATGCAGTCCAGGGGGTGTGTCAAACATGTTTAGTTATCATGCTTGTATAGACTGTATAGGGTTATCTTCTAGAGAGTACAACATTTAGGTATATGTTCGTGTACTCTCTCTCTCTCTATTCATCAATTTCACTGTTTGTTACATGAAACTTACCAAAGAAAAGGATAGTGCCCTTCCATAACCATATCTAATATATCGAAAGTTCTCTGTAACGCGTCTACCGTCCACTTCCTTCCCTTCGCCAACAACCGGGTCAGCGGTAGTCTTCGGTTTCCTCAAAGCTCGATTCAAAGCTCGCTGACGCAATGTGCGGTGCAGAGTAGTTCCGCAAACGCGCGTCGTGTTTCTGTCTGTGCGATTCTAGAAGGTGGCATCCAATGCGACGACAAACACATGAGCAGGGGAGGGACATCCCTCCATTCAACCCAGCAGGCGACCACCCCCCCCCCCTCCTCAACGTAGAGGAGATTAGGATAGACGAGAGCCTTGTTTGCAGTTCGTATTACAGTCCCGTTGGATACTATTACTAAGGGAAAATACATCGGCGCTCAGTATTAGGGGCCTCGATAACATGTACAGTCAGTGACATGATATAAACAATCAGAATTAGCGAGTTCGCAACATGTTTCATCAGTCGGGTTCCACCGTTAGTCAGAAACTACAGGAAAAAAGTTCCACGAATGGTCAGTAGAAGTAACCCTCGCCCGTTTCGGAACGTTTTCCCGCCCGCGCCAGCCCGATTTTGTCACCATTATGGCTGGCGCGATATTTTTCCCGAGGTCCAAGCGCAGTTCGAGCGAAAAAACACAAAATGCCCAAATTAAATTTCGTTGGACATTTGTTTGTCGAGAAACACGAAAACACGATTTTTTTTCGAAGCACATACTTTTGTGACAGAGTGTAGCGCGTCCCGCGATGATAAAAAATGGCGGCTTTGTCTCTACCGCATTTACGACAAAAAAAAAAAAATCAAGCCATAAACTTGTCATTCCTGAGTCGCCCAAAAACAAAAGCATATATAGTATAGATAGTTACGGATGTTTATTTTCAGGAAATGAATATGTTTAAAAACACTTCAAGGTACTCTCAAAACCACATTTAATTTTGTATTAATTTCAATACAACGAATCAATAAGTCTGTTGGTTGTCTTTTGATTTTTTCAACAAATGTATTTACCGGAAAAAATTTCCGACGAATTACGAGTCTACAAGTCTTGTCATGCTAGAAACAAATTAGCGCACACGCACTACAGTTTAATTTTTACGCCTCATTGGCTTAGCGCCCATCTTGGATAGATTTTCCCTTTCGTATCAAATGTTTTTTTTGTGTGTGTTTGTTAATGTTTCAACAACGTCGCACCCGATGTGCGGCCTGCTGTGGCCCAACTAGCTTGTGTGACAGAAATGCGCGAGGTCTCAATTTTGGAATTTTGTGTGCGCGACGTCCAACGATTTTTTATTTGGGAGTACTTTACGTAGTTCTCTCGAACTGCGTCTGGAAATTGAGAAAAATATCACGCCAGCCACAATGATGACGAAATTGGGCTGGCGCGGGCGGGAAAACGTTCCGAAACGGGCGAGGGTTACTTCTACTGACCATTCGTGGAACTTTTTTCCTGTAGTTTCTGACTAACGGTGGAATCCGACAGATGAAACATGTTGCGAACTCACTAATTCTGATTGTTTATATCGTGTCATTGACCGTACATGTTATCGAGCCCCCTAATACTGAGCGCCGATGTATTTTCCCTATTACTAGTATCTGGAGACAACCAACTGATAGTACCACTTTAGTAGTACTTAGCTCGACTTGAGAGAGTCAAAGTCTTGGTCGCCGCCTTGTACCTGGCACACACATCAGGAGGCTCCGTGTGTTAAATTATATATTTAGTTATATAATTGGTAGGCTTGGTAGGTTAACGAACTATACTGTAGAGGGTACAACCCCCTCCTTGTATCCCTCTCCCTGTCTAGTCGATTCTCTTTTCTCTCGCCAATCTCTCTTACCTATACCCTTCCGCCATTTCATGGCGGCCTTCCTTCTTTCCTAGCTAGCCTATAAAGACATGGTTTCAGAGCAGGCCGCCCCCCACGCTTCCGCCGCGTACTCGTCCTTATTTCGCCGCCGTCGCGGCCTTCCGTCTGCCTGCCGCCGTGGCAACTTTTCCGAGATACCGCGGCAGATTCTGTGTGGTGCCGTCTCAGCTCCGGCTCCGACGCCACGCTGTGGAGGCGTCGTATCGGTGCCGTGGCGGTGTCGTCAGGCTGCAGCCGTTGTCGTTGGGCTGCAGTCGCTGGACTTGCAGCCCGCCCGCACGCCAGTAAGCGCCGCGCTAGTAATGGCGCCGCGCTGAAGATCTGAAGCCCCGCCCCCCTCCCCCTTCCCTGCGTCCCCTCCTCTTCTCCACAGCCGCCGCCTGACTCCAGCCGGTTTTCCCCCGGTCCCAGATCTTGGACACGCCGCCGAAAGGGCGGGGGCCGCTGCCGTCGCCGCAATCGTCAGTCGAAGCCGCCGCTATCGCCGCTGCCGCGACTGCCGCCGTCGCCATCTCCTGGCCATCGGGATGGCCCTGCCGGAGTAGACGCACTGTTGGGAATGGATTTCCAACCAATGAGAGGTTTACAACAATGTATTTAGATTAGCATATGGTGTACAACACAGGAATATTCGAGTTGAGTTCGCATTGACAACCAACTCCCTTATCCTGATTGGTCGCAAATCCAACCATCGCGTGGGTTGGGAATTTCGCCAACTCAATCTGTACAACTAAAATCTGATTGGTCCCAAGTATCGACCAATCCCAATCCTCTCCTCCCAACCCTTTCTTCCCATCTCGCGCTACCTAGCGTAGGTAGCCAATTTATGCAAGGTAGTTGGGACGGCTGTTTCTAGGCCCGCGTACTGTGCAGAGGCCATGCGTTACACTCCTCCCCCTCCAGGTGGCAACTTCCTCGTTGCCGTAGAGTGCTGCTGGGGACGGGTGCTTCGAGCGCGCCGAATCACATTACGACGAGGGTCAACACCATCCACTGGTTGTGAGGCTGCTCTTTGAACCAGGTCTTCTAGATATCCGTGAACCGCAGTTTTGGTCAATTGTCCCTCTGTCTCCCATGAGTTGTGTTCAGGCCCATAGCCTTTCCACTTAATAAGGAACTAGCGTACTGTCTTGCGGCCGCGCTGTCCTCATAAAAGAGTTCCTCTCCAAGGACGCTTGTTGGCGGAGGTAAGTACTTGCCTTCAGCAACATACTTATTGAGCAGAGACACGTTGAAGACATTGTGAATCTGCAATGTATCGGGGAACTTCAACTTGTAAGCTACCACACCAACGCGCTGGATCACCTCGAACGGCCCAATCCATCGAGGGAACAGCTTTCGTTCCCTAGGGTTTTGAGAGGAATGTTCTTCGTGCTCAATAATACATTGTCTCCAACCTCAAAAGAGTCTTCCCCACGTTTCATGTCGGCATAAGACTTTTGTCGTTGCTGAGACAGCTGCAGCCAGCGGCGAGCAGACTTGAGCGCTTCTTGCTGCTTGCCCACAAAGTCTTTCGCGGCACGGACTCGCAGTCCGCCTATCCCATGCGTAGCAGGTGTCATGGGATGCCGACCAAAGTTCAGAATGAAGGGATTTTCATGGGTACCTTTATGGACAGAATTGTTCACTGCGAACTCGACCACGGGTAACAAGTCATCCCAATCATCCTGAGTTGGGCCAATGAAGGAACGAAACATCTGCTTAAGAGTACGATTCGTCCGCTTTGTCCGCCCATCTGTCTGGGGATGGAAGGCTGACGACATCTTTAGCTTCGTTCCTAGTGTCCGAGTTACTTCCTGCTAGAACCGGCTTGTAAAGCGCAGATCGCGATCGGACACCAGCACACGCGGTAACCCGTGTAAGCGGAAAACGTGTGCTACAAAAAACTTGGCCGTATCTTCCGCAGATACGTCGGTTGTAGTAGGAACGAAGTGCACGATTTTGGTCTATAGATCCACAAAGACTAGGATCGCAGTATGACCATCGCGTGTTTTGGGGAGGTCTGTGATGAATCCAGTGAGACACTCTCCCATGGTTCGGCTGGAATCTCCAGTGGTTGAAACAGACCACTGGGCTTTTTCGTGTCAGACTTGTTGCGTGCGCATGCATCACAACATGACACGAATTTGTTGGACCTCGGTCCCCAATCCAGGCCACCAATACACATCACTTAAGGCTCACCGGGTTTTTTTAATACCCAGGTGCCCTCCGTACTTGGTGCTATGCACTTCCTCGATTATATCATTCCGCAGGTTACCCACGTGGGGTACCACAATCTCTTTCTCTCGCCACCAGAGCTCATGCTCACACTTAAGGCCCTTCGTATTCTGTGGGTTCTGGAACCAGGAATCGATATGGTATCATGTGCGGATGCGTTTCAGAAAACCACTGAAGGTGACCTCACACACTCGAGCCACGGCAAGAATACCAAAACAAGCAGCAATCACCGCCTTATCCTCAATTTCATGAAGCCCAGTCGATGCCCCTATCGGCTGTCTGCCGAGGGGTTCAGCCATGTTCGCAGAACCCGCACGATATCGAATATCGAACGTAAACCCACTAAGGAGTTATGCCCATCGGGCTTGGCGTCGGGTGAGCGTGGCTTGAGTAGAGAAGTAGGTGTTTGGACAGTGCTCCGTCGTGACCACAAATTCTACACCTTCAAAATAGCATCGCCATGTTCGTAGCGCATGCACGACCGCCAACAACTCTTGTT
Organism: Closterium sp. NIES-67; assembly: GCA_027943415.1. NCBI lineage: Eukaryota > Viridiplantae > Streptophyta > Zygnematophyceae > Desmidiales > Closteriaceae > Closterium > Closterium sp. NIES-67. The sequence goes on from BQMB01001818.1 coordinate 33,629, forward strand.
CTGATGTCGTATGGCGCTGCTCTGCCGGGGAGAGCTTCCTACTCTCAAATACCACTGGACGGACCTCCTGCAAGAGTACCGCCCCAATCCCTACTGTCGAGGCGTCTGTGACCACCTCATAGGGTTTAGAAGGATCTGGCAATACCAGAACGGGAGCATTGGTTAGCTTCGTTTTGACTTCGTCAAATGCCTCTTGGCATTGTCAAGTCCACTTCCATGCACTACCCTTTCGAGTGAGTGCTGTCAGAGGGGCAATGACAATCGAGTAATTTTCCAAGAACCGGCGGAAATATTTGGGCAGGCCTAGAAAAGACCTGATTTGGCCCACGTCTTGGGGGACATGCCAATTATGAACAGCCACCACCTTCTTAGGGTCGACTTAAGTCTGTTGTTCCCGACGAGATGACCAAGATATTCTAGCTTGCGTTTGTAGAAATGGCATTTCCATAAACGAGCATCGAAGTTGTGTTCTCTCAACTTCCCTAACACCTATTTTAGGTGTTGAGTGTGCTCCTCTTCAGTCTTGGAATAAACCAAGATGTCGTCGAGGTAAACCAGAACGAAGTGCCCGATAGCTTCGCAAAACACATCGTTCATGGCCCTTTGATAAGAGGCCGGCGCATTGGTCAAGCCAAAGTTCAGCACGCGCCATTGAAAATGGCCAATCGGTGAACGGAACGCCGTCTTGGAAACATCTTCCTCAGTGATGCACAGTTGGTGGTACCCTTGTGCCAAATCCAACGCGCTAAACCACTGAGTACCCTGGAGTCAATCGAACAGGTCTTCTATCCTTGGAAGATGATATCTGTTCTTGATCGTGATCTTGTTTAAGGCACGGTAGTCGACGCACATGCGTAAGCCACCACACTTCTTGTTAACGAACAAGATTGGTGCTCCATATGGTGATGCGCTTGGCTCAATCCATCCCTTCCTAAGGTACTCCTCAATCTGTTGTTTATCCTCCTCGTACTCAGCTGGTCTGAGGCGATACAGAGGTCAAAACGGTGGGAGCTTTCCAGGCTCCATATGGATGGTGTGGCCCACGTCGCTGTCAGGAGGGAGTCCGTCTAGAATAGACTCAAAAACCTCCTTAAACTCATTCGCCAATACTTTCATCTGAGGTGGCTAGCAAACATTGTTTGGCTATCATGCTCATCCAACGCATCTGAGATGGCGGTGACACGAGTGTCCATGCGCACGTTGTGCAAAGTCGGCATTTCATCAACAGTTGTCATCCAGTTCTCAACATCCGTCTTGCCATGGATGAATCTTGGGAGCGCAGTGGGGAGCGAGCCAAAAGGCGTTGCCATAGGTTGGACAGGCTGCTGGGGTGTTGCATTTGAAGGAGATCCAACAGGAGGCGGATTTGATTGGGTGCCCGATGGGCCAGCAGTAGTGGGTGAGTGCTGGTAGATAGGACCCCTCCGAATATCCCTATTATGGTTTTGCAGGTGGGCAATAGCTGGTTGCATCGGGGCGATGGTAGATTGCAGTTGGGCAGCTGTAGTCTGCAGTTGGGTAATAGCAGCTTGTAGCTGGTCGCACGTTTTCTCCAGAGCCAAGATTTATTGCCCCTGTTATGTAGCAGACGCTTGTGATCCCGTACCTCTCCGTATGCCATATTCAGATCGGCTTGCAGCCTAGCCGTGTCGGCCTTTTGTGTCACCAAAGCAATATTGAGGCAGTTGATGTGTCCCCTCTGCTGATTGATTGTAAGCTGCTACTCAGAGACTTGTGCCTGGAGTTTAGCTGCATTTTCGTAGAGCGACCATTCCTCTATGCCATCATCCTCCCCCTTTGCTCCATCGATCCCCTCTGCGTCTCCGTGCTCTTCATTGCCCTCGTTCTCCCAATTTAGGTCCACCAATTCAATATCAGCCATAGCCTTATCTTGCTGTTGGTTATTACTAGCAGCAAGGTTGGCTCCCTCAGGAGTCACATTAGGTTCCTCCCTCTCCAAGTTCTCCAAACCTTGACTTGAAGTCATGGTAAAACAAAGAAGAGGTTTCAACAGATTTGAAAAGCTCTTTAAGATCTTGTAAGAAATCTGCTCAAATCCCAATCATCGCAGTGAGAGGGCAAGGCAATCTCAATAAAGAGATCTCTTAATAGAATAACTTAATATGAGAAATTACAGGAAATACAATCTGTTGCCCAATCCCTAGCACCTCATTACTAGGGCAATCTCTAAACTAGATCTTGCAACATATCACAGATCTGAACCACACTCCACAAGGGAGTCTTCCATCAACAAGGTGGGCAAGAGAGAAAATTATCTCTCTTCGAAGCTTGAATGGTGGAGGCAGGAGAAGAGATTTGAAGCGGAAAATAGTCTTAAGAAGGGTTGGAGTGGGTGAAGATATTGAAGAAGCTCTTCAAATGATTTGAAGAAGCTTGAAATGTCTTGAAATATCTTCAAACTTCACTCAAATGTCTTGGATTGAAGCCCAATCACCCCTAAAAAAAAACAAAATCAAGAAAATCCCACAAGGCTTAATATTAACCTTGCTCTGAATACCAATGTAACAACCCTTGCCCTTATAGCATGGGAAAACAAGGTTTGAAGTCAAAACCAACATCCAAGATCCTGTGATATAATAATGAAGTACAAAGTCCACTAGCGATCTCCTAGCGTTGTACATAAAAAGAACCCCCTCTAAGAAGTAGCTTAAGCTTGAGGAAGGCTCTTGGAGAATAGTTGTTAAGGCTCTGGTTGGGTAGGGTTTCCCCTAGGAGACCACACTAGAAGCTACTAGTGTAGGAAGGCTTGTGAGGAGAGCTCATGACTTCGAGAAAAATCCCATTTCAAGATTGATTTCTTGGAATGGGAAGTTGAGAATGAGCTTCCCAGCTCAGACCCCTTCCAATGACTCCCAGCAGCTGCTGCACCTCCTCCATGACTCCAAGGAGGTGAGCTAGCTTATGTGGCAAAGGGTTGAATTTCCAACCAATGAGAGGTTTACAACAATGTATTCAGATTAGCATATGGTGTACAACACAGGAATATTCGAGTTGAGTTGGCATTGACAACCAACCCCCTTATTCTGATTGGTCGCAAGCCCAACCATCGCATGTGTTGGGAATCTCGCCAACTCAATCTGGACAACTAAAATCTGATTGGTCCCAAGTATCGACCAATCCCAATCCTCCCCTCCCAACCCTTTCTTCCCATCTCGCGCTACCTAGCGTAGGTAGCCAATTTATGGAAGGTAGTTGGGACGGCTGTTTCTAGGCCCACGTACTGTGCAGAGGCCATGCGTTACAATGCCTCTCGCACGGGCTGCACACATGCTGCACCCAAACAGTAAGCCGTGCTGGACCCTGATACTAGAGAGCCGTGCTGGACCCTGATACTAGAGAGCCGTGCTGGACCCTGATACTAGAGAGGCGTGCTGGACCCTGATATTAGAGAGCCGTGCTGGACCCTGATACTAGAGAGCCGTGCTGGACCCTGATACTAGAGAGCCGTGCTGGACCCTGATACTAGAGAGCCGTGTTGGACCCTGATACTAGAGAGCCGTGCTGGACCCTGATACTAGAGAGCCATGCTGGACCCTGATACTAGAGAGCCGTGCTGTACCCTGATACTAGAGAGCCGTGCTGGACCCTGACAGTAAGCTGGTGCAATCGGTTCCTAGTGGTACCTGAGTGGTGACAATGATGGCCATGACCACCCCGATGTCATAGCGTGTACTTCTAGTAGTAGCAATTGGCGTGCCGTGTGCCATAGCATTCCGTGACTCGTGAGTCGTGACTGTGATCCCTATCTAGCATGCCCCTGGGACTCCGTACCAGCAACCAACCATCACTGCTGGTAGCAGCCGCCCCTGCCATCCCCAATTCCCTCTCTCCTTTCCGCCTCCCTCACTCCATCCCTCTTCCTTGTCCCTCTGCTCTTCTCCCACATTCTGTGGCATGGCATGGGTGAATGGCATGGGTGATTGGCTGGCAGTGGAGGTCTTCGAGAAGCTGGCACCTCAGTGGAGTGCTTACGATGGATCAAGCACTTGGAGCAGAGGCAGGGATTGTGAAACTATGGACAGAGTGCGCTGCAACAGCGACGGGCATGTCATTGCACTGTAAACATGTAATTGCACTGTTAAAATGGTCTTTTCCCTCTGTACTATTTCCTCCGGTCTTACCCTTCTTCCCCTCCTCTTCCTTTCTCACCCCACAAAAACGTTACCCATGACGGAATGTATCTCTTATTCCCAGTGACCATCACAGTTTTGAAGCACCTCACACTGCTGTGAGTGGCTCGTCTTGGCGTGGCATGGCATGGCTGTAAGTGGTGGAAGCATGGGGTGGTTGCACACTCCCTGGGCAGTGGGCAATGATACTATCCCTGATACAATCCCTCCCATGATTCCACTTTGGGTCCTTTCCTGCCCGCCTGCCATTTGCAACGAACAAAAAGGAGCTTAAAAAAGGAGCAGCTTCCCAGGATTAAATCCAGCTTCTTTTGATTTACCTTCGACTTTGACCATGCGCTGCAATCTCTTCCCCCTCTACTCTGCAATATGTCTTCTCGCCTCTGTTTCCCTGTAAGACCACAGCAGTTCTCCCTCAGCAATTCCCTCCCTTCCTTCCTTCTCCCTCCCCTTCTCCTTCCTTCCACCCTTCTCCCTCCCTGTAGTTCCCTCAACCAAGTTCCTCTCAATCCCTGCCCGCTGCGCTCTTCGCCATGCCGAATCTCAAACACCTGTGAGACTCCTGCCATGCTCACCTCAGGTCCCTATGCTACCCTCTCCCCCACCCGACCCTCACTTGCTTCATCCCCCACTCCCCACGCTCCGCCTCCCCCTCCCCCTCCCCCTCCCCCTCCCCCTCCCCCTTTCCCTGCCATCCCTCCTTCGCCATTCCCACCCCCTTCCAACCCCCTACTTGAGAGTCTTGCTTGTTGCCTTCTGCCTTTAAATTGACAACTCCTCACTTGTCTGCTATTGCCTCGTGACTTGTTTGTCTTGCCTTGACTTGTCTCATCTCGTCTCATTTTGTCTCATCTTGACTTGTCTTGTCGTGTCTCGTCTTGTATTGTCTTTTCTTGTCTTGTCCGTGCCGTGCCGCGTTGCGTCTTGTCCCGTGAGCATCGATGTGTCTCTTGGCTTGGCTTTGGCTCAATTGACTGACGAATCACCGCCTTTGCATCATGGCCACTCCACTGTGCATCGCGGGCATTTTTTAGAATTCTCAAAATCACCTGCATTGCGGCCACTCCAGTATGCATCTCACCTGCCTTGCATTCGTCACCGCCCCATTCCAAACTTGCCGCTCCTCTTCTCCCCGTTATTGCAATCACGCATTCGTGTGTCATCAACATGCGTGTGTGTGCCGCCTCTCCCATCGTCCTCTGTCCTGCCTGCAGTGATTTGGCTCACAACGATCTCTTTGGCTCCCTCCCGGCCTCCTTGAGCAACCTCTCTTCTCTCATCCACCTGTCAATCTCTCACGCACCTCACTGACTATTGCAGCGTCTCACTCGTCGTTCACCCTCCTTCCTCCACTGCGCTCCTGAGACTTCCCTCCCTCCCTCTTGCCCCCCTTCCCCCCTCCCTGCCCTTCCCCTCCCTGCCTGCCGTTGTTCCTCCCTGTCTTCTCCCCTGCCTGCCTGCTCCCCTGCCTGCGTGCCCATCAACCCAACCACGCACCAGCTCCATCACTCAAAACCACCTCAACGGCTCTCTCCCTCAATAGCTGGGCAATCTGCAGCAGCTCACCCACCTGTGAGTGCGCTTGGGGGAAGGGATGCATTTGATGGTGCACAGAGAAAGGGGGGTAAGTGCCAGAGCAAGCTGGGAGGGAGGGTAGGAAGGTGAGAGTACGACGAGATTTGAAGGTACTCTATCCATCTCATGATGCTTCGACTACGCCTGATGATGATGATGATGCTAGAAATCTGGTGGTGCACGCATGGCGTGTGCAGGTGTTTGTTGGACAACCATCTCAGCGGCTCGCTTCTAGACAGGCTCTCTCAGCTGAAGAAGCTGCAGCACGTGCAAAAATACGGTAATCGTATTATACGGGTTGTATAATACGATAGTTTTTTTCGGCCATTTTTCGAGAAAAAAAACGCCTTTTTTTGTTCGATTTTTTTTTGGGGGGGGGGGGGCAGATCCACGTGCAAAACATATCCCCGCATTTCGCCAACCACAACGTGAGATCCAGGCATTCCGGCAGGCGAAATGCCGGATCCGCGCATTTCGCCGACCTAAACGCGAACTCCACCAATTTTGGTGGGCGAAGTGCGAGATCCGAGCATTTTGGCACGCGAAATGCCAGATCTGTGCATTTCGCCCGCCTAAACGCGAGATCCGCGCATTTCGACGGTCAAAATGCCAGATCCGCGATTTTCCGCCGTCTATTCCTCCCGGGTTTAAAAATTTAGGCCGAAAAAAACGGCCGGTTTTTTGCACCACCCTGAAAATGGCACTTACGACCGTTTTTTATCGTATTATACGGACGAAATTTACGATAATGTATTATATGGTCGAATTTTGAAAAAAAAAACCTTTTTTTTGCACTTATGTCAGGACATGTGAAGGGCATGTGAAGCGATGTGAAGGCATGTGAAGGCATTGGAAGGCATGGGAAGGCATGGGAAGGCATGGGAAGGCATTGGAAGGCATGGGAAGGCATGGGAAGGCATGGGAAGGCTAGGGGAAGGCGATATGAAAGGCCATCTGAAGCGTCATAATCTCGTGCCGTACTCTCTCTGCCTGCCATTCTATCTCCCTTCTTTCGCACGCTGCTGTTTTCCTTGCAGACCTCCCTCTCCCTTGTGAGAGGTTTTTGATAATTCTCAGAACCCCTCTCTCCCTTCCCCTTCTCATGCCTCCACTTGCCCCCTTTCCTAATAAAGGTTCCACATGCCCCGTCCCCTACTCATGTCACCGCATCTCCATTCTGCCTGCACCCTCCTGCCCCTTGCTTCTTGTCTGCCCATATCAGGGACCTGTCGGGTTATAATCCCTTTCCTGGGACGCTGGCTGCATGGCTGTTCAACCTACCGACTTGACTAGACTGTGCGTGCTGCCATGCACCATGCCCCGTGCCATGCACCATACCCCATGCTAATGCTCCACGTGCCGAAACATGCACCACCCCCCATCTTGCAGACCTTTCCATACCTAAACGTTTCCCTTTTGAAGTCACACTTTTTAACCAAAGTTCTACAGTATGTGGACTGCTTGTGGTTTTTGGATCGACTGAAAATGCGTCTAACAGTGCCATCTTACATGGTAATGCTTCACTTCTTCATCCACAATCGCTGCTCCCATGCGCTACTTTGTCATCCCACCATCCATTCCCTCCACTTACTCATTCCCCCTCTGCCCTCCACCCCCAATGCCTCCCCTTCCACTCTCTCCCTTTCCCCAATCCCCCCTTCCCCATTCTCCCCCCGCCCCATCTCCCCCCCCCCCCCTTGTAACCACGCACCAGGGACCTTTACAATAACCGCTTCTCGGGCTCCATTCCAGATGCAGTCAGCAACCTGCAGCAGCTTCGGGAGCTGTGAGTGGCCATGGTGGCAGCCTGGTGGTAGGCATGCAAGGTGCAGTGGGGTGACCAGGTGCCATGGCCCGGTAGGTCTGGTGGGTAAATGAGGGAGAGAGTGAGAAGCTGAGTGAGAGTTGGCGAGTCAGTGACGAGTGAGTGAGTGAAGGAGTGAGCGAGTGAGTGAGTGAGCAGTGCATTGATAATGCGTGTTGCGACACTGCTGATGTATATGCGGACATGCATGCATCCCCACAACCACTATCTGGAAAACTTGTGCCTCCCCTCCTCTTTCTCCAGTGGCTCCTCTCCGTCTTTCTTTGTACCTTTCCGCTCGGTACCGGACACCATTGCAGGAAACTCAGCGCCCAGTCGCTTTCAGGACCCATCCCTGAGTAAATCGGATCCCTCACCAACCTGGAAGCTCAGTAAGGAATGTAATAAGCACAATAGGCTCAGATGTGCCTATAATGAGAGATAGAGAGCACAGTCAGATTTTTGTCAGACAACTTCAAATATTGATAACGATCTACTCGCTGACTTAAACGGTGACCTCTAAGTTGGATCTAAAGCACGTTGTTGTCGTCTATTAGCAGCAAGTTGAATCATGAAATTCCATGAAGATTTGACGACGCTATGGCGGTTTGAGTGGCAGGAGGTATAGCGGCCACTATAGTTTTAAAGTACAAACTTAGCAAGAAGGATCGAGATTGAGATGGTTCCCAGCCTCTACATACCCCAAGAGCCGAGGTCCAGGTTGGTGGCACACCACCAGAGAGTCCCCAACCACGAGGAGACTCGAAACAAACCCAGCAAGGGGCTACACCAAGTGAAATGTAACACTACACGAAGTAGCATTACTATTTTCACTATTTTTTATTTTTATCCATGTCCCTTGGGCTTGAAATCTTCAGCTCTTGGTCTTGGTTCTGCAAGATAAAATCTTCTTGAGTTGATGAGGGCTGGCTGCATACACCTGCGACGCGATGGACACTTCACACACGACAAAATAGAAAAACACATGCGACGCGCAAACGACGACTTGACATGCGAGTAGTGAAAACTCGCTAATGCCTTGACCGACACACACCACATTGTGAGACACCATTCAAGCACACATAGAAGCATGAGATAGAAATGACATAGACTCACAAGTCATTCCATGCCATGCATGCACACGCACGAACAAGGACGACAAGTCGAGTGCAAGCCGTAGGGTTGCACCAACAAGGAAGAGCGGGGTACGCTGGATTGAGGGCGGACAGATGCCCTAGCACACCATTTTACCTTGCAGTTGCTCTTGCAGTTGCTTTTGCAAATGGCCTTGCAGTTGGTGTGGTTTGGATCAGATCACAGAGCAGCACAACAACTTCGAATGTCCCCTACCATTCCATGCGATCCCCTCCCATCCCATCCCATCCCATCCCATCCCATCCCATCCCAACCCATCCCATCCCATCCCATCCCATCCCATCCCATCCCATCCCATCCTGTGGCATGGACCTGAATTGGAACAGGCTGAGTGGCACCATCCTTGTCTCCATTGCCAACCTCACTCGACTCACCAACCTGTGCGCCCTTTCTCCCTCCGCACAGCTGCCTCCAGCCAGCGTTTGAGCTTCCTCTTTTTTACTACCTCTTCCTCTCCAGGCCTGCCCACCTATGCCTGTCAGCCGATGCCAACCATAGAGGCAGACAATTGTAGTCCCTGCCTGCGCTTTGAGGGGATAGGGATGCGGGAAGGAATTTGAGGGAGGGAGGACAGAAGAGGGCAGAGAATAGGGTGTGGGAGGATTCGCCTGTCTTGTCAGCACTCCTCTTTGCCTCTCTATGCCAAGCATTGGAGTTTTGACTGTGCGGATAAAAGAAATGGAGAGAAATGGAGGGATAGAGGGCAGAAGAGGGCAGAGAAAAGGAAATGGAATGAGACGCCTTTCTTTGGCAGGGGTTCGTTCTTCTGTTGTGGGCGTGCGTTACTCAACGCGCGCGCGCACACCTCACACAGACACACAGCTGTTACTCCCGTCCCAGCCACCATCCCTGCCCTCTTCTTCTCCTCTCCATATCCATCCGCCCCTCTCCTTCAACCTCCTTTCAGGGACGATACCTGTTGCTACCCATCTCTGTACTGTTGCTTTTCTTTGCAAAGAAACATGTCATCAACGCCACCCCTCCTGCTGGCTTTCTTCTGACTTCCCATCTCCTCGCCTCGCCTTTCTGCCCATCTCAATTTTAGGCTGCGCAGTCCGATAGCACCAGTTGTGTTAATATATGCCATCAATTTGACACCTTTCTGCCAATTTAGGCGCCTCAACCGTGCCACCCGCTTTGCACTTCTCTCCACTTCCCTCCTGTATCCATGGCACGTCGTGTGTAGCCAATGAAATAATAGCTATCGCATGATATTTCAAACCTTCTTTCTCCTAGTTTCCTTCTCTACTAGTTCCCACTCCTGTGCAGTGAAGAAAGCAATAGAGGGCAATCCAAGGCAAGCGAAGGCTAGGAAAATTAGCTGAACCTAAGGGAACCACAACCTAACAGCTTACTTTCACTTGCTCCTCCTGTCCCTTCACTCCTACTAACCTTCGTTACTCTCCTCTTTCCATGCGCTCCTCTTTCATAGATAATCTTCTCAACTCTCCTCTTTCCCTTCAATCCTTTGTTCCCTTCACTCCCCATTCCCTCCACTGAGGCCCGCCCGTCCCTCCCCCTCCCTCCGTCCCTTGTGCTCGCAGCTCCATTGAGGTAAACCAGCTCTGGGGAGCCCTGCCTTCCCTGTACCACATGACCCACCTCAAGAAGCTCGAGGCCGAGTATAACTTCCTCACAGCAACATCCAGCCCGTTCCCTCCATGTTTCTACCACTACGAATCCCCTGATTGCTCTTTGGAACCTTTAGAATGCGACAGCCTGCAATTATTCATCCAGCACAACTGCCTCGCTAGAAGTCTGCCCGAGTGCGAAGATGAGCGGCCGCAGAGGAAAGCCAGCAAGTGCCGGTCGTTGTGTGGAGCCAGCTTCGACCCCCCGGCCCCGCCCTGCAGTGGCCATGGCGTGTGCTCCTTCGAGCCCGACCCGTCCACTTGTGTTGGAGAGGACCCGCCGCCTTTCTGCGAGTCTCTTGTATTGATCAGCCCCGCTGATAAATTGGGGGCACAGTGCACCTGTGATGAGGGGTACACACGAGCTGCTGGCACTCGTGTCCCTCAAGGTATTGTGTGAGTGACTCAGTGCTCTTGCTAGCTGCTGACTTGTTCCTAATTCCTATTTTTCATACCTTCAGCTCTTCTTGACTCCTTTTTTTTTTTTTTTTTTTTTTTTTTTTTTTCTGTGCTCTTATGTGTTTCTTCTTCTTCTCCTCTTCCTCCCCCACCTGCTTGCTGCTTGCTTCACGTCCTTCTGTGCCTCCTCCAAAGTCCCCTTTACATAAATCCTCCCTAACAGCATGCGGCCACCCTAACCGTGCTTAGGGCGTGTCCCATGCAACCATCCTAACAATGTTCTGATTACGGTTTAGTCTGTTGCGTGACGGTTCAAGCTTTGAGATGCACAAGAACCGTTCTAGGCCGTGAGATGCCATAATGAACCGTGGTAAACGAACAGTAAATGAACGAGTGTAGCACGCCCTTGTACACCCTGTCGGTACCAACCAATCCCCTCTGCTTGCTCTTTTCTCCACACACTCCGTGAACCAGCAGGTTCTGCATTCGTGTGGCAAGAAAGCTGACAACAAGGTGTCATCGTGGTCCAGCGAGAGTCGTGGTGATAGCACGGAACCATAGATGGTTTGAAGAGCAAATATGAGTTGGAATTCACTAGTGTGCGGTTTGCAAAGGTTGTCCACGTAAAGTGGACTGTCGGAGTGGTGGAGCAACCACATGAGAGGGTTGGGGAAGGTTTACCACGATTACCACAATTGGTGGCACCAGCATAGGAGTGCCACAATCGCCCCAATTCCCATCAGCATCAACATCACGATCAACATCCGCCTCAACACCAGCATCAGTCTCATTATCTCTATCTCACTATCATCCTCTGGCTCGCCTCCTGGCGCAGCAGCAAAGCACCGTCCTCCCACCCATCCAACCATCCTTCCTCTTCTGCAAACCCACCCAGCACCTACACCCACACCCACACGCACACCCACACTCACGCCCACACCCACGCCCACACCCACACACACACCCACACTCACGCCCACACCCACGCCAACACCCACAAGCACGCCCACACCCATGCCCCACCCACACCCATGCCCACACCCACACCCACACCCATATTCACTCCCATGCCCACGCTCACACGCATGCCCACACCCACACCCACACTCACACCCGCAAAATCTTAGTGTAACACATTAGATTGAAATGAGGGATACATGGCAATATATGGTTGGGTATTGTACTCTCTAAGAGCACGAACCCTTCTAGCCTATAATCGCTACATATACAAATATGTATAAGTTGACACACCCCCTATGCTAGACAAGGGACAGTGCCTAGCGAGAGACACGCAGCTCAGGGCGGCACTACTAGTCCAACCTCTGATTCAAGGGTCTAAAGACTAGTCAACAAGAGTGACCCAGAGCCACAAGGCCAGTCAAGATAATATAGAGAGTAGCACACAATCAGGGTCCTAGCAACTGAGGAGCTACTGGAAGTAGACCAAGCTGTACACAGTGTCGCTGATGGTTTTTAGGCGCAAGCGCCTTCATAAAGATATTTGTTGTTTTGGCACCGGAGGCCAAGTGTACTTAGAGAACCTGGCGGTGTAGCTCATGCCGGAGGAAGTACCGCAGTTGGATGTGCTTTGCTCTGCCCTCTAATCAAGGCTCCTGACACAAGAAGATCATGGCCCTATTGTTCGCGTACAGGACCAGGAAGAGTTAGGCTCCTCACCTAAATCAGTGAGCAAGAACGTCAGCCAGCGGAGCTCCTATGTCGCCATGGTACCAGCATTGATCTCAGCCTCACAGCTAGATTGTGCAACAGACGACGAGTGGGTGGACCTCCACGAGATAGCGCCTGCACCAAGGCTAAAGCAGTAGCCCTGGGAGGACCTGAGCATCTCAGCGTCGTGAGCCCACAAAGTGTCTCTTTGCCCTGTGAGAACTATTGTCCTGCGTCCTCCCAACACTAGCCGCATGCTCGATATACTTGCTAAATAACGCAAAACCCTCTTAGTGGCCGATCGGTGCTTGGGTCGGTGTCTGCCTGTCGCCACAAAGGGAGCGAGGATACTAAGTGGGTATGCAAGATCTGGATGAGTGAAAGTCATCAGGTACATGAGGCAGCCCAACAGCTTTGTGTACAGACCACTTGGCTCAATTGACTCGTCAGGTTCTGGAGCTGAGAGCCTGTGGTCTACTGGCTAAGGTGTAGGCTGTGCGGAGGAGAACTGAAGACCGAACCTCTAAAGGACCTGGTGAGAGTAATGGTGCGCACTATTCTGTCCCTAGAGATCTGCAGGCCAAGGTAGCGGCGCATTTCTCCTAGGTCGGTGCAGGTGTGTCTCCTCAACAGCCCAGCCTTCTTGGAGGCCAGCGCGTCTCTATCTGCAGTAGCGAAGACCAAGTCGTCCACGTTGACTAGGATGTAGAACGGAGTCTGGCCTGAGCGAAGGGTCAGCGGAGGAAGGGAAGAACTGCAGGTCTGCTAATGTAACACACAACATATCATGCCACTCACAGGGCGCTTGCTAAAGATTGTTAACTGGACGCCGAAGGAGCCACTCTGTCCAAGTAGGGAAAGTGTTAGAGAAGCCTGACGGACGGAGTAGGTAAACCTGCTCGTGCAGACTGCCCTAGAGAAACGCTGTGGAGAACTCAAGAGAGTGCAGCTCGTACTCGCACTGTGCTGCTACATGAACTAGCCCCCGAAGAGTGGTCATCTTTGGGGTCGGGGCGAAGGTCTGAAAGCAGTCAACACCTTCGCGCAGACTGAAGTCTCTAATCGCCTCTCTCGTTACCGACCCGTCTGTTCCTGTCTCGAGTCTTAACACGCTTGTCGATGCCGTTGCTGGCTTTGCCTCTACCCACCGCCTTGACTACGCCTCCGCTCTGGTCTCTGAACCTGCCTGTCCTCCGTCCCTCGGGGGTGCTGCTTCCCTTGGTAGTGACGTCCTAGAGGACGGCAGTACGAGCTTGTTTTCCTGTCCGAGGCTGCTCCCCATCTCTGTTCCATGCTGCTAGTCCCTAAGGGTGACACTGGCGCCTTTGACATTCCGACCCCTCGCACCTACGCTGAGGCGAATTCAGGACCCTCGGCCTCTGAGTGGATAGCTACCATGGAGCAGGAGATGGCATCTTGGAGATTCACCGGCACCTACATCGACGCAGTTCCCCCGCCTGAGGTGAACGTAGTCGATGGCCGGTGGCTCTTCAAAGTGAAGCGCCCCCCTGGAGAGCCGTCTGTGTTCAAGGCGTGCTATGTGGCTAGAGGCTTCAGTCAGCGTGAGGGCGTGGACATCTTTCAGATCTTCGCCCCGACCCCGAAGATGACTACTCTTCAGGTGCTGCTACACGTATCAGCACAGCGTGACTACGAGCTGCACTCCCTCGACTTCTCCACTGCGTTTCTTCAGGGCTGCCTACACGAGCAGGTCTACCTGCGTCGCCCGCACGGCTTCACCGGTACCTTCCCTCCTGGGACCCAGTGGCTCGTGCGGCGCCCGGTCTATGGCCTGCGACTGGCGCCCCGTGATTGGTACGACACGGTGTGTGCCACGCTCACTGGCCTGCAGTTCTATCCATCCTCTGCAGACCCCTCGCTCTTCGTTCATGCAGGCCAGACTCCGTTCTATATCCTAGTCTACGTAGACGACCTGGTCTTCGCTACTGCAGACAGAGACGCGCTAACCTCCGTGAAGGCTGAGCTGCTAAATAGACACACCTGCACTGACCTAAGAAAGCTGCACCGCTACCTTGGCCTGCAGATCTCTAGGGACAGAGCTGCGCGCACCATCATTCTCACTCAGTCACACTTGGTGCGCCAAATCCTTCAGAGGTTCGGTCTTCAGTTCTCCTCTGCACAGCCCATACCTCTGCCAGTAGATCATAGGCTCTCAGCTCCAGTTCCTGAGGAGTCAATAGAGACTAGCGGTCCTTACACAGAGCTGGTGGGTTGTCTCATGTACCTGATGACTTGCACTCGACCAGGTCTCGCGTACCCTCTCAACATCCTGGTTCACTTTGTGGCGTCAGGTAGACACCGACCACACCACTGGTCGGACGCTAAGAGGGTTTTGCGTTATCTAGCAAGTACATCAGGCATGGGGTTAGTGCTAGGAGGACGCAGGCCAGTGGTCCTTACTGGGCACACAGACGCTTCTTGGGTTGACGATGCTGAGACCCTCAGGTCCTCCCAGGGCTACTGCTTTGGCCTTCGTTCAGGTGCCATCTCGTGGAGGTCCACTTGCTCCTCGTCTGTTGCCCAGTCTAGGTGTGAAGCTGAGATTTACGCCGATGCCATGGCGGCACAGGAGCTCCGCTGGCTGACCTTCTTGCTCACTAACTTAGGTGAGCGGCCTAGTTCTTCCTCGGTCCTGTACGCTGACAACAGGGACGTGATCCTCCTGTGTCAGGAGCCTCGACTTGAGGGTAGAGTAAAGCACATCCAGCTACGGTACTTCCTCCTGCGCGAGCTGCAGCAGCGTCGCCAGGCTCGTGTAGTACACTTGGCCTCAGCTGCCAACACAGCTGATAACTTTACTAAGGCGCTTGCGCCTAAAGGTCATCAGCGGCACTGTGCACAGTTAGGTCTTGTTCCTGTAGCCTCTCATTTGGTAGGACATTGATTGGGTACCGACCTTTATTTATATTACCCTGCCTGGCTTTGTGGCCTTTCCATAGTGGCTGGACAAGTAGTGCCGTCGTGGGCTTGCTCTTGCCTTGTTTGTACTTGTTTGACTGGTCTTTAGACCCTCGCCTCTGAGGCTGGACTAGTAGTGCCACCTTGAGCTGTTTGTCTCTCACCACGCACTGTCCCTATCCAGTCTAGGGGGTGTGTCAAACATATTCTTGTATGTTGTTATAGACTATACAGGGTTGTGCCTTAGAGAGTACAACCCACTAGGTTACAGTGGTGGAAAAAATTGGCCGAATGTTTAGCACTTTGAAACATTTCGCTATCCCACACTTGTATCGAAATTAGTAACACCATTTTTTTCCCACCCTGTTACAAGGTTTTCGAGTTCTGCTTCAACCGTTTCTTGCCTGGCGCGATTGTGACACAACCGAAAAGCGGGGTTGAGATTTACTCCTCGGCTGTCGATGCGGACATTTCATACCGAGCGACGTTCAAGATCTATTTTCGCCCGTCACTCGGTGTGCACATCGTCACGCACAACAGCTGCTAGTCTAGGAGTTAGTCCTGAAGCGAACCTACGACCGCATCGCCATGAAGCCGGTAGATGACAAGAAGCGTGCGCGAATCATAAGCATGTTGCGCAAAGGGCATTCGACTAGGAAAATAGCCAAAGTTCTTGGCATAGGCAAGAGCACCGTGCACGATTATGGTTTGAAGGTGATTGCCGAGACTAGTCACGATGAGGTGCGACCCACGATGCCCACGGCCGACCGCCCCCGCTTAATCTCAACCCGACTCCAGCGCGGAATAGTTCGAGCGATTACAAGCGGCGAGGCGAAAAGCAGTGTAGATGCCCCAAAGATGTTGCAAGAGAAGCACAGTCTAGCTGTAGACTCAAAGACGGTCAGAAACTCGTTACGATCCGCAGGCTTGATCGCCGTTCAACAGCCCAAGAAACCCAGGCTCTCACCAAAAAACATACGTGATTGTCTAGATTTCGCGAGGTCGCATGCCGACTGGACGCTGGAGGACTGGAAGCAGGTGATTTGGTCTGATGAGACTAAGATAAACCGTTACTGCTCCGACAGACGTGCGTACGCCTGGATTCGCGAGGGCACCAGCCTCCAGAGCCATCAAGTCCAACAGACACTTAAGCATGGGGGCGGTTCTGTGATGGTGTGGGTTGCATGACGTATGAGGGGGCGGGGTTCATGTGCAAGATAGATGGCAGGATGGATGGGCCGCTGTATCGCAACATCTTGCAAGATGAGCTCAAACAGACCATCGGTTTTTTCAAGCTCCCCCCCTTAGAGGTCATTTTCCAGCACGACAATTATCCCAAGCACATGTCCTGTCTGGTCCAAGACTGGCTTGGGGAGCAGGAGTACGCGGTGCTGGAATGGCCCTCATCCTCCCCGGACCTTAACCCGATAGAGCACCTGTGGGCACACTTGAAAAGGCAGCTGGCGACGTACGAAAAGCCACCTAGTGGAATGTTGGAGCTGTGGGAGAGGGTGCAGGAGGAATGGGACAAGATACCGGCGGAGGTGTGTTCAAACCTCATCGACAGTATGCCGAGGAGGATCAAGGCAGTGATTCGCGCAAAGGGACGCTGGACTAGGTACTAGTTTTTCAAGAATCTAGTTTGCTGCCTGTCCTCGGTACAAATTGTCCGGATGTGCTCTTATGATATGCTTAGGTGTTTAAGGACCATGTATTATACTACTCTGGTGTTTGTCGACTTGAATGAGTGCTCTAAATCATCTTCTCAACGTGTATGCACACAATAAATTAAGGCTTAATGTTTACGCCGCTGCACTCATCAAAATGCAAAAAAGGACTGAACATGCGGACAATTTTTTCCGTCACTGTATATTCTCTTGTATGCCATGGTTCTAGTCATTCGTTAACGTTTATAGGCTTTCCCAGGGAAAGGTGGATATATGGAGCCTAACTCTCCTGAGGACATCCCTTTTTGTCCCAGTGGTTAGGACTGGTGAATTTATGATAGGGGGGCGGGGGGATGGGGTGCTTGCTGGTGGGTGCATCCGGATTGCTCTCCCTGTGAATTCTAATCCGTCCGTACCCCCCGGCTACACCACTTCTATAAATTTTGGAAAGCCCGATAGCTCTACCGAAAAAAATTCTGGAACAGGCCAACGCCAACTCTTTACATTTTTTAAATAAAAAAAATCTTGGTAACTACCCTAGAAAAAATCGCCCTGGACCAATCACCCCCCTCACACGTACTCCAACTCGCCTTGGACTGCTTCCGTGATTTTGGTCAAGGACCAGTCACACCCCTCACACCTACTCTAACTCGCCTCGAACAACTTGCGTGATTCTGGTCAAGGATCAGACAAGCCCCTCACACCTGCTCCAGTTCGCCTTGGCGGATAGGGTTATGTTTCAGGGCGAATTTTGACTAAGGCTGATTCGTTAGGCTCGCTAAAACAAGTACACACTATTTTTCAGGCATAGAAAAATGGTAACACATAAATTGTTAAATCATATTTTATATCATTGTAGGCTTGATAGTTGTGCTACTAACTGCGTCCTACTGTAGAGGGGACAACCCCCTTCTTGTATCTCCTTCTCTTCTGGTCGATCGTCTTTTCTCTCGTCAAACTTCTTGCCTAGCTCCTAGCTAAACCTCGTGCCATTTTCATGGCCTCCTTTCTTCTTAGCTAACCTAGCTTTGTGACATGGTTTCAGAGCAGGCCGCCCTTCCTGGGCCTGCTCCCCACACTTCCGCTGCGTACTCGTCGTTACTTCTCCGCCGTTGCGGCTTTCCGACTGCCTGCCGCCGCGACATCTTTTCCGAGATGCCGCGGCGGCCTCTTGGTGCTGCCGTCACAGCTCCGACGAGCAGCCGCGGCTCCAGCGCCACGCTGTGGAGGCGTCGTATCGGTGCCGTTGTGGTGTCGTCGGGCTGCAGTCGCCGACGTTGGGCTGCAGTTGCTGGACTCGCAGCCCGCCCGCACGCCAGTAAGCGCCGCGCCAGTAATGGCGCCACGCTGAAGATCTGAAGCCCCTGCCCCCTTCCCCTTCCCTTCGTCCCCTCCCTTCCCCACAACCGCCTCCCGCTGGTCGTCCCCCTGTCGCTGAGCGTGGACACGCTGCCGAAAGGGCGGGGACCGTTGCCGTTGCCGCAGTCGTAAGTCGAAGCCGCCGCCGACGCCGCTGTTGTCACCGGCCTATTGCTGCTGCACGCCGCCGTCGCTGCCGCTGTCGCCGTTGCCGCCTCTTCGACATCGAGGTTGGCCCTGCTGGAGTAGCCATGGGTGCTGGGTTGTGGGTGCTCGGTTAGGGGGTGCGGGGGTGTTTGGGTCTTTCTACTACCAAGCCTAGGGGGTGTGTTAAAATATATTATATATAATTGTAGGCTTGGTAGTTGTGCTACTAACTGCATCCTACTGTAGAGGGGACAACCCCCTTCTTGTATCTCCTTCTCTTCTAGTCGATCCTCTTTTCTCTCGTCAAACTTCTCGCCTAGCTCCTAGCTAAAACTCGTGCCAATTTCATGGCCTCCTTTCTTCTTAGCTAACCTAGCTTTGTGACATAAATTTCAGGTTTGATGAAAATCAAAACCTGAAAAACATGCTTTTTTTGCTTGACTTCTGAGGGCATGTTTGCAAGGGTTCCCAAATGGTCTGGTCGAGGTTTGCGTGAAAACCCCACAACGAGAGATCATGGAAAAGATGGCAGGAATTACGCCACCACCAAAGGGTGAGGCATCTCGTTTGCTTCACTAGAATAGAACTTGCATGATTCAAACTATGATAAGGTTTTTATGGCAGATCAATCAACTTTGGCAAGCTTGTATTGCAACTAGGCAAGGGAGATGTCGAGTTCACCGTAATGTGTGCTTTCACCAACCACCAGGTCTTCCCAGTCTTCCGTTTCTCGGTGGAAAGTTGGATTCAACATTGGCCGACAAGAAGTGCGGTTCCGAGTGGTCTCATACAGATACGTTTTGGTGATGTGGTTTTGAAAACGGTTACGTACGGTGAAAGCCATAAGCGTCTTCAGTGTTGATCTGAACAAGCCCACCATCCAGGAGCCTAAAACCCGCGTACCAAATGTCCCAAAATTGCCTCGAGATTTCTACCTCTGGTTGAGCGTTCCCTAGGAGAGCCACTGGACAACCAATCCCGTTCTCCTATCCAACCAGCCTTCCTACCATTGAACTACTTGGCACGCTGGTTTTAAGTTTCGAAAACGCGGCTGTGTGGAGAGCAGGTCACTTGCGGCCGACTTCGGTCCAACCTGGCTGTGGCGCAACTGGAAGGGAAGAGAAGAGAGCCAGCAATGGGGCCAGCTGGTGCTGCTGGTACTAGTTCTCGCGTCCGTCCGGTCGAATGCATGCACTACACAACGGCCACCAGGGAAGGGATGTGCGAGGTTGCGAAGGTATCCGTCGTTTCCTCCGCGCACGTACCGTGCATTTCGAATAGAGTCCGTCTTTCACGCAGCGACCGCAGTGTGGCATCGGTCGAGCCGGGCGATTAATCAGCGATTGGATTGCGTCGCTCGGCGATTGCTTGCCGTAGAATGCCGCCGCACGCAGCGAGTCACAGGGCGACAACGAGAATTCGGAGCCCAGCTCGTTAGACTTCCGCATTAGCCAACATCCACAGTACAAGTACTAGCCTACTAGGACTGAGTCCGCGCGATAGGACCTTTTATCTCTTCAAGAGATCGCTTGTCTCTTGACTTGACGTCCGCCCTCGAAAAGATCGCCGCCCCGCAGACTGCGCATACCCCGACGCGCTCCGAAGCACCAGGGGGCACTCCGAGAACCGCAAGGCCGGCGGTCGCGAGGACCGGTCGAGACGCAAGACCGCAAGTCCACCGCTAGTCCACCGCTAGTCAGTCCACCGCTAGTCCACCACTAGTCCACCGCTAGTCAGTCCACCGCTAGTCCACCGCTAGTCCACCGCTAGTCCACCGCTAGTCCACCACTAGTACCGCCGCCGGGCAACCAACTCGCGGGCGATGAGGCGGGCAGTGCGGCGGTGGGACGTGGTGAGGGCGGCAGTGGTGGCGCTGGTTGTGGCGCGCTGCTGCATGCCTCTCGCACGGGCTGCCCCCGTGCTGCACCCTGACAGTAAGCCGTGCTGCACCCTGACAGTAAGCCGTGCTGCACCCTGACAGTAAGCCGTGCTGCACCCTGACAGTAAGCCGTGCTGCACCCTGACCGTAAGCCGTGCTGCACCCTGAAAGTAAGCCGTGCTGGACCCTCGTCCCATTCGCGTTTCCATGTTCGTGCCATCGCTTGGAACTCTAACCTGCTTATCCGTCTGCTCCACCCGCGAACCTCCCATTCTCGCCCACCCTGTGGCATGACATGCCGCCTGGCGTGGCGTGGCGTGGTGGGCTGATTGCCTCTCTCTGTTCTTACTGCATCCTTTCATACCTCCTTCCGTTCCCTAATCCCCTTCTGTGGCATGGGTGAACGGCATGGGCATGGCATGGGTGCATGGCATGGGTGCATGGCATGGGTGCATGGCATGGGTGAATGGCAGTGGGAGTGTTGGAGAGTTTGGCATCTGAATGGAGTGAGGTCAACGGAACGAGCACATGGAGCAGAGGCAGAGATTGTGAGAGCATGGCTCTTGTGCGCTGTGATGGCGACGGGCATGTCATTGCACTGTAAGCATGCCATTGCACTGTAAGCATGCCATTGCGCTGTAAGCATGTCATTGCGCTGCTAGCATGTCATTGCACTGCATGCATCAACATGGATCTCCATGGTACGGAATGCCATGGCGGGACATGGCATGGCGATTGTGTACGGGTGGTTTCCAATCAGTGAGCTTGATACTTGCGAGGCTGCAGTCCGCACGTGGCGGAACTTTCCATGAGATTGAATCCCCGTTTTGGCTACTGACCCGAGTAATCCAGCCACGCCATGCCATGCCATGCCATGCCATCCCATGACGTTTCTCGTGACTGGCCTAATTATTTCGGCCTACTTCCCACACCGCCCACTGCTTCTCCCCTTTCCACAGCGCCCCTGCTACACTTCTCTTCTCTCCGTTCCTCTCTCCGTTCCTCCCTCCGTTCCTCTCTCCGTTCCTCCCTCCGTTCCTCCCTCCTTTCCTCCCTCCATTATTCCCCCTCTTCTTCCCTTGTTCCGCCCCCAGCGACGTAGTCTATGACGACAGTGCAATCTCCTTGCCAGAGAGCATCACGGGCTTCTCGCATCTCACAAGGCTGTAAGCGCCATGGCATGGAAGGCATGGGATAGCAAGATATGGGATGGCGGTAGGCGGTTCAATTGGTGAGTTAGAACTAGACATGGTTAAATTGCGATGCGATATAACCATGTCCAGTTAGAATATGGTCGAGAAAGCGGTTTGCAGAATTCCCTGCTTCCATGCAGCAGCCTTACCCCATCTACCCTACCTCTGCTTCCTGGTAAGGCTACTACTGCCTTCAGCACTTCCGTTTCTTTCTACTCCCTTCCCACAGGTCCATCACGGACAGCACCCTCATGGACTCCCTGCCCTCTGCTCTCTTCGCCATGCCGAATCTCAAGCACCTGTGAGACTCCCGCCCATGCCTCTCCCACCCATGCTACCATCGCCCTCCCCACACTCCCCACCCTCGTTTCCATCCCCACCGCCCCCCTTCCCTCCCCCATGCTGCCTTGACTGGACTTCATATCGAGAACCAACAGCTTGCTGCCTTTGTGGTTGTCAGGACTTGGATGCTTTTGGAGTGAAGGGTCCTGGCTTATATGGCCGTATCTTGCCTTGCCAAAACCGTTCTTCCCTTGTCTTGTCTGGTTTAGTCTAGGTCGTTTTGGGTGTGTCTCACGTTGTCATCAGCATTCTTAGATGCCGAACCTGCCACTTCATCTTTCCCCCATTGTTGCTCCCTTGTGATGCCGCATGCTGCCTGCATGGATGAGACGCATGGGGACGTGGGCGGGGTTGAATGGATACGGATGCATGTGTGGTGGGCGTTTGCTCATGATGCATGTGCGCTCATGATGCATGTGTGCTCATGATGCATGTGTGCTCATGATGCATGTGTGCTCATGATGCATGTGTGCTCATGATGCATGTGTGCTCATGATGCATGTGTGCTCATGATGCATGTGTGCTCATGATGACTGTGTGCTCACGATGCATGTGTGTAGTAATCTCAGTCATTGCGTACTCTCAGGCAACATCCCTGATGCAGTAGGCCTTGCAACAGGCCTCCAGACCCTGTCAGTTCATGCATCCATCCGTCTGTCCATCCATCCATCCATCCATCACTTGTTCCACAAAACCAGCAAACACGCCATTGAGTCCTCTCCTGTGCCTTCCACCCCCTTTTCCATCCACTTATCCTTGAATATTCTGTCCCTCACGCTATCACTCCATCCATCCGTCCATGTATTCATTGCCCCTCGCCCATGTTTGTGTGTGTTCCCTGCAGTGATCTCTATTACAATCAACTCCAAGCCCTCCCCGCTTCCCTGGGAAACCTCACGACTCTCACACACCTGTCAGTCAGTCCTCTCACGCACCTCTCACTTCTTTCTCACCCACCCACCCATCCGCCAATCCATCCATCCACCCACCCATCCACCCATCCACCCATCCATCCACCCATCCACCCATCCATCCACCCATCCATCCATCCATCCATCCATCCATCCATCCATCCATCCATCCATCCATCCATCCATCCATCCATCCATCCATCCATCCATCCATCCATCCATCCATCCATCCATCCATCCATCCATCCATCCATCCATCCATCCATCCATCCATCCATCCATCCATCCATCCATCCATCCATCCATCCATCCATCCATCCATCCATCCATCCCATCCATCCATCCATCCATCCACCCATCCATCTATCCATCCATCCATCCACCCATCCATCCATCCGCCCATCCATCCATCCACCCACCCATCCACCCATCCACCCATCCATCCACCCATCCACCCATCCACCCATCCATCCATCCATCCATCCATCCATCCATCCATCCATCCATCCATCCATCCATCCATCCATCCATCCATCCATCCATCCATCCATCCATCCATCCATCCATCCATCCATCCATCCATCCATCCATCCATCCATCCATCCATCCATCCATCCATCCATCCATCCATCCATCCATCCATCCATCCATCCATCCATCCATCCATCCATCCATCCATCCATCCATCCATCCATCCATCCATCCATCCATCCATCCATCCATCCGTCCATCCATCCATCCATTCATGTTGGTGATGTTTTTGTGTGTGGCCTGCAGTGGTTTGGGTCGCAACATCTTTTTGGGCACCCTCCCCGCCTCTTTGAGCAGACTCTCCTCTCTCATGCACCTGTCAGTCTTCTCACGCACCCTCGGTCCTATCATGCTCCTCTCACCTCTGCCTCACCTGCCTCAACACCGCTGTCACTCTGTCGCCCAGGCTTCCCTCCCCACCATCGACTTGCTCGCTTCTGCAATCCTACTGCACAAGTCCAGTTCCCCCTGCTCAGATGCAACAAATCCAATCCACCCCACACCGGCAACAGCCCACACCAGCAACAATCTGCAAGCTCTTCTCCCTTCATCCCCCTCCACTGCTTCTGACACTCCTCTCCTTCTCCCTGCGCCCAAACTCCTGCCCTCCTCCTTTTCTCCCCTTCCCCTCTTCTCCCCTCCTGCCACCTCCTCTCCGCGCCTGCCATCGTCCCAATCATGACACAGCTCAGCAAGCCACAATCGTCTCAACGGTTCCATTCCCCAAGTGCTGAGCAACCTGCACCGCCTCACATACCTGTGAGTGTGCATCGGGGTGAGGCAGATGGGCAGGCTGAGAGGATGAGAGGGAAAGAGGGTAAGAGGGTAAGAGAATAAGAGAATAAGAGGGTCAGAGGGTAAGAGGTTAGAGGGTCAGAGGGTAATAGAGCACCTGGAAGTTACTCGTACTGAGGATGCTCCAATGGCTTCACTCCATTCGTAACTCCTGGCAGACCATTTGCCCCTTGGCAGCCCATTTGCCCCCTGGCAGCCCATCTGCTCACTCGCCCCTCCCTACCGCATCTCACCCCTGTTTCTGTCCATCCATCCAAGTTTCTGCTGCTGCTGTCTCATGCTTCTGTGTGCTGCCTGCAGTGATTTGAACCACAACAAATTTTCTGGTTCCCTCCCTGCTTTCTTGGGCGGCCTCTCCTCTCTCGTGCACCTGTCAGTCCCCCTCTGTCCTATTATGGACCCTCGGTCCTCTCATCTCTGTCATATCATGCACCTCTCAGCACTCCCTCATCTGCCTCAACACCTAGCCGCTCTCACTCTGGCACCCAGCCTTCCCTCCCCACCATCTACCAGCATCTGCATTCCCACTGCATGAATCCAATCCACCCTGCTTGGGTGCATCAAATCCAATCCACCCCACACGAGCAATAGCCCACACGAGCCATAGCCCACACCGGCAAGCCCACACCAGTAGCCGCATGCTAGCTCCTCTCCTTTCACCCCCCTCCACTCCTTGAGACACTCGTCTCCTCCTCCCTGCTACCCAACCCAACTCCTGCCCTCTTCCCCCTTCTCCCCTCCGCTCCCTGCCCTCTCCCCTCCTGCCCTCTCCCCTCCCCGCTTGCCATCGTCCCAATCATGCCACAGCTCAGCAAACCGCAACGGCCTCAACGGTTCCATTCCCCGAGAGCTGGGCAATCTGCACCGCCTCACATACCTGTGAGTGTGCATCGGGGTAAGGCAGATGGGCAGGCTGAGAGGGTAAGAGGGTAAGAGGATAAGAGCACCAAACCTATGAAGCTACTGGGACTGATGATGGCTCCTCCTTGTACATAGCCCCTTGCAGCCCATCTGCCCAATTTCCCCTCCCCACCGTCTACTACCTCCCTCCCACCCCTGTTTCCGTCCATCCGTCCATCCATGAATCTTCTGCCTCTTTCCCATACTTGGGTGTGCTGCCTGCAGCACCTTGGACGACAACAAATTCTCTGGCTCCCTCCCCGCTTCCCTAGGCAACCTCTCGTCTCTCGTCCACCTGTCAGTCCTCTCATGCACCCCTCAGCACTCCCTCACCTGCCTCCACACCTACCTGCTCTCACTCTACCTCCCACCTTTCCCTCCCAACCATCTACCTGCATCTGCAATCCTACCACACAAACCCAACCTACCCCGCCCAGGTGCATAAAATCCTATCTACCCCGCTCGAGTTCATCACATCCAGTGCACCCTGCTCGGGTGCATCAAATCCAATCCACCTCACACCATCAACAGCCCACACCAGAAACAGTCTGCAAGCTCTTCTCCTTTCATCCCCCTCCACTGCTTCTGACACTCCTCTCCTCCTCCCTGCACCCCAACTCCTGCCCTCCTTCCTCTTCTTCTCCCCTTCCCCCTCTTCTCCTTTCCCTGCCATCTCCCCTCCTGCAATCGTCCCAATCATGCCACAGCTCAGCAAGCATCAACGATCTCAACGGGTCCATTCCCCAACAGCTGGGCAATCTGCACCTCCTCACATACCTGTGAGTGTGCGTCGGGTTGAGGCAGATGGGCAAGCTCTCCTCTAAAAAGTTGGGTAGGGCAGCTGCAAACTCGGTTCTCCCGACTATTTCGAAAGTACGTCTATGAACTAGTCTAAGAACTAGGCAAAATTATGACAATGTATGAAAGGCAAAATTCACTAACAATAGCCACTTACAAGCCTTCGGACGCACGCGTTTCGGCGGTCAAGCCTTCATCAGCGTCCTGATTCTTACTAGACTTGCAATTGATCTACCACTAGCTTCTTCTACCAAACAGTGATGTGTCCTCTACGTCACCTAGCTCCAAGTTTAAAACAGGGTAGGTATCCATACTGACGACGGCTCCATACTGACGACGGCTCCATACTGACGGCGTCTCCACTCCATTTATAGCCCCTGCCAGCCCATCTGTCCCTTGCATCCTCTCTGCCCTCCCCCATCCCTACCGTACTCCAGAGTCCTCAACAAAAACCGCCTAAAACAAAAGACAGAGCATTGTAGAATTTTGATCGGACGTGGAACATTTACCACAAATCGGTACGGGTATGAAACGATGTTTTACGTATTGGATTTGGGGCGTCTTGATGTCGCCTTTGAGTTGAACGATTTCGTTTAGAAATGACGGCGCTATGACGGTTTGATTGACACGAGGTTTAGGAGCCACTAGAGCCTTAAACGACGCACAAACGACGACTTGACACCGACTAGCGGAAACTCGCTAGTATTTCGATCACTCACAAACGACATTGTGATGCACCATTCAAGCACAATCACAAGCACCATATAAAATTTCCATAGGCTCACACGTTGTTCCTTCCATGCTATACATTACACTCACAAAAAAGGACAACAAGTCGAGTGCAATCCATGTGGTTGCACCAATAGAGACTGTCAGCAACCTCAAGCTGCCACGACAGTTGTGAGTGGCCATGGGGCAACGAGGTACTCCCTGGAATAATCGATCCGAGTGGGCAAAATTGTGATTGAGATAGTGGGCGATTAAGCGCGTGAGTGACTGAGTGATTAGGAGTCTATTTTCGAGGCGCCTCAAAAATGGGCAGCGAGGTGCTCCCTGCAATGATCAGAGTGGGCAAATTTGTGATTGAAATAGTGAGCAATTAAGTGTGTGAGTGACTGACTGATTGGGTGAGTGAGTGGAGGCATTCCGGTGGGCTAACTAATGGTCCGGCTGTCACCACAAACCCATCAACAGCGTGACGATGGTGACGCGCTGGATTAAAACATGGAACAGGTGGGTTTTGAGTCGGCTCAAAACACGCCTCTGCCTGCCTCAGCATGCAGCATCACTCTCTCAAACATGAGGTGCCTTAAGGCCTCTCCCACTGCTGCCTCTCCCACTGCTGCCTCCCCCGCTGCTGCCTCTTTCCTCGCTCAATCTGTTCCTCCCCTTATCTGCCTTCCTCTCTTATATCTCATTGCTCGTCCCTTCCTCCCACCCAACCCCTTCCCTGCTTCATCCTCCCGCTGCTGCCCTCCCTTCCATCTTGCACCGGGCAACACGACATCGCACTGAACCACAATGCACCACACTGCACCACACTTCACCGCACTTTACTGCTCTGTGCCACACGTCATTGCAGGATCCTCGCCTACCAAACGCTCTCAGGGCCAATCCCCGAGTCAATGGGAGCCCTTACCAACCTGGAATATCTGTAAGGAAGAAGAGTGAGGAACGCTGGGAAGGGGCATTTTCAGCTTCCAGTGACCTGGACTTGATCAATCAGATGACCTAGCTTGTAAGCCCCTACAGTAATCACAGCAGCAACTATGCTGGTAGGAGGATAGACTGGATAACGATCAAATCCATGTGAAACGTGCAAGGCAACCAGAATGGAAATATGCTCTGACACGACCACATGCCGTCCCATCCCATCCCATCCCATCCCATCCCATGCCATGCAATTTCACTGCAGGAACCTGAAGTTCAACAGGCTGACTGGCACCATCCCTGCCTCCATAGCCAACCTCACCCGCCTCACTGAAGTGTGCGCCCATTCTCCCTCCACCCTCCCACCTCTCTCCCTTCTCCCTCCACCCTGCCCCCTCTCTCCCTTCTCCCTCCACCCTCCCACCTCTCTCCCTTCTCCCTTCACCCCCCCACCTCTCTCCCTTCTCCCTCCGCCCTCCCACCTCTCTCCCTTCTCCCTCCACCCTGCCCCCTCTCTTCCTTCTCCCTCCACCCTCCCACCTCTCTCTCTTCTCCCTCCACCGTCCTACCTCTCTCCCTGCCCACTTTCCACCTGCCACTCGGTGCCAAGCATAGGGGCAGGGAACTGTACACCCTGTGTGCTCTTCGAGTGGATAAGCGGGGGATAAGGGAGGAGGGTAGATGGAGAGAAGGGAGAAGAGAGCAGGGAATAGGAGATGAACGGAGACTTTTCTTTGACAGCGATATCTGATGCTGTTGTGGGTGCGTGTCGGCTACTCAAAGCTCGCACCTCTCACCAAATAGCTGTCACACTGATGCCCCTTTCTGCTTCCCAGGAACTTTCCCTGCTCTCGTCTCTTTTCCCTTCCATATGCATCCATCCGCCCCTCTCCAGACATCTCTCCTACAACTTCCTTGCAGGGTCAATTCCTGTTGCACTCACCACACTCACTAATCTCCAAGAACTGTAACTATTACCCTTATTACTGTAATATAGCGATGCTCTTTGTAAGTCCTCTATAATTAATGCCACCCTTACAGATCGCATCTGTTCATTTTCCGCTACTGTAACCACCCACCTCGTCCCCTTTACTTGTCGAATGAGTGGGCTCCAATCATTCCCTCCCATGCTCTGCTCAACCTTGCCACCAATTACTCTCCATGTCCATCCGTGCCTAGAACTTCGTAAGTTCAAAAGTGATAAGCCTCGTCCTGCTGAGCCCCCCTTCCCTCCGCTCCTCTCTGTCTACCATAAGCACTGACTTCAACAAAATAACAAAGCTAGGAATGTATGCAAAGCTGACGTACTGCCCTTCTCTCCCCTTTCTCTTCCTTTCCACTTCCTTCCCTCCCAAATTCTCTTACCTCCTCACTCTCTTCACCCCTTCTTGCCGCCATTCCCCTTCCCCACCAACCCTTTCCCGCCCACCTCCTCCTCTACCTCCTTTTCCTTGTGCTCACAGCTCCCTTGACCACAACCAGCTGGCGGGATCCCTTCCATCCTTCCACCACTTGAGCCGCCTCAGCAGGCTTCACGCCAGATACAACTACCTCACAGGCAGAGCAGCGCCGTTTCCTGAATGCCTCTCCCCAAATCGCACCTCCGCCTGCCCCAATGACTGCCTCTACCCCCCTACTGTGTCCTACATCCACGGAAACTGCCTTGCCGCGTCTACTTTCTCGTGTGACGGGTGGCAGAGGAGTAGCCACGACTGCCGGTTGTTCTGTGGGGCCCGGCCGCTCACCCCGCCCTGCAGCGGCCATGGCGTGTGCTCCGTTGAGCCAGGCCACCATGACGACACGCCTGCATGGGGGGCACAGTGCACGTGTGATGAGGGCTACACGCAAGGGACTGCTGCTGGCACTTGTGTCCCACGAGGTAACGTGAGAGCAGACCAATGCTCTTGCTAACTGCTGAACTGTTTCTCTTCACCTCAGGGCCATTAGCTCTTCCTCGCTGCATTCTGTTGTGTTCCACTTTACTGCTTGCTTCTCCGAAGTTCCCGTCTACAGATATCGTGCTTACCTGCCCTGCCGGCACCAATCCCTCTCTTCACACCCACTCTGTGCCCCAGCAGGTCCTGCATTTCTGTTGGCGCTGCTGCTTGTGCTGCTGCTTCCACTGGCGATGCTGCTGTTGCTGGCCTTCGCACTGCCGCGGTTTCTGAGGTGCGTTAAGAACCGACCCCGGCCTCGCTTTTTCTTCTCAAAGAGAGCATTGGCTGCACGGCAAGCTTCTTTGAGCTTAGAGGTTGCTTGATAGGCAGACGGCAAGCAAGCAGACAACGAGAGGCGTTCATGGCCATCCGATTCAGTCAGACCCCCTCCTGGTTACCGTTTGCATTGCGTTCCCCGCCCTTTCGAGAGGCGCTTCGCTGGTCTAGAGCGAGGCACTATGATGGCGCTGAACAGTGGATGGCTTAGATGTCCGTGAGTGGAATGGGGAATACTTTTTCCAGCTATTATGGATGTTAATCTGCTTGTACTTACACGGCTTCCAAGATCCACCACCACGGAGCAGGGCCCAAAATTGGTTTTAGGTCACTCTTAGGAATCAGAGTGCCTCAAAAATTTTACCCTGCCTGTCAGAGTACAATTTTCCACAAGTCTGATTCAGCAGGGTAGAAAATTTTGCACTCTGGGGTCTCGGTAGAAAAAAACAGGACCCTGTTGCGCGTTCTTAAATGCACTACAAACAATCCTAGCTACGTTACATGTCAATAATTAGTATGTGGAAGTCTAACTTTCTTAACATCCCTGGAAAATCACAACCGCTCTACTCTACTCTACCTACAGCATACTAGGATCCTCTAGTGGAATTGGGTCAGTCCTTGTGGTGCCTGCATCTGCAGAAGGCGCAGCTGGAGTTGGGCTGGCAGAACTCAAGTCGCACAGAGACCGCCGCCACTTCTCACCTCGGAAAACAGCTACCACATCAACCAGTCAATCTGAGCGAGCACCGCATCAAGCCGCTTAGGCTGTCATCGCCAAGGCACCCACGGGTCCATGTCTTGATCAGATTTTACTTCGAGAAACCACGTTCGCACTCCACTGTGCTGAGGGGGAGCACTGCCAGTGCCTGCCATAGCCTGAGGATGTTGGATAGCCCTGTTGCCACTCATTGTTGTCCAGGGCCAAGGTGAGCCCCTGCTGAAACTCGTCATCTTTGTACTGCGAAACCATGGCCGCAGTAAACACCCACAGCTCCTTGAGGGCCTTGTTGTAGTCGAAGCCTGCAGGATGGTGGGTTGGGACACGGAGGATAGAAAATAGTGGGCCTTAGGAGGGAAGATGTGCAACGAAAGTTGCTGCAAGTGGAATGTGCGGACTGCAGCCTAAGAACGGGCACGCAAGCATAGGCAACAACGTGCAGAACAACATTGAAGCCACACTCCCATTTCACTTGGGAGCTTTCCATCAAAGAGGTTGTGGGACTGCTTCAGCCACTGCTTGCATCTCGCTAGGCGCAGCTCGTCGTCCCGTGGATAGGTCTTGGCTTTAAAGAGCTTGCATCCTTCCACGTTAGCCAGGTCCTTCAGGCGGGCGCGGACGTTGGTGACGACATCGATCGCATGCTTCCGGCAGACTTTGTGCGCAGGAGTCTAGGTCGCTCTTGGTGTTGTGCCCCTCCACCATCCGCTCATGCAGCACATACTCGAACGCCTGAGCGTTCCCCTTGGAGTCAATACCTTGAACGCGGACGCGATGCTGGTCGGGGCTTCCGTGACGCTCCAGGAACTTCCCGAGCTTCTCACTGCCGTTCCAGAAGAAGAGACCACCGCCGCACTTGACGTAGCGGTCGGTGATGCGGTTGCACGTGTTGTCCACCACTCTAGGCCATGACAGTGAGATCCACCTGTAATGGAAACACAGGGATAAGGTGAAAACCAATTAGGGCACCATGAGCGACTTGGGAAATAAACGTGCTGCATGCTAATGCCTCAAAATACAAGCACATGGTACGAGCGACGTTCAACAATGAGACGAGTGTCATACCTGACGCTGCTGGAAGCGGGTGTTAAGGTGACTCAGCTCCTCTAGTATGTCGACGAGGTAGTGCAGCATGAACTGCACCTTGAATGACGTCACAACCTCGAAAAGACCGCCGGGGTGATCACGCAGCAAGACGATTGCAGCCAGCAACTCTTCGACAAAGCGGATAACCTCCTCTCCACGCGACATCCAACGTACAGCGTGGATCCCTTGCATCTCCAGATTGGTGTTGCAGAACACCAGCTGGAAGTTCTTGAATCTAAGATGCTGATTGTTGGAGCGACTGACAAGCTCGGTGAAAGCGCGGATTAGCATGTCGATGATCTGTTGCCACTGAAGAACGTAGCGAAAAGGATGAGATGCTTCCCGTGTACCCGGTCTGTGCTTTCATCGATGGCGATGCCGATGAAAGGGGAGCTGAGGATGTGGTGGGATGTTCATCCTTCAGGTACTCAGAAATCACCTTGGTCCCTTGCTTGAAGCCGTAACTGGTAGGGGGAGATGGAGATGGATAGGCTACTGGTAAGAAAGATGGGGAACGGGAAGGCACAAGCGAGGAAATCATGGCGACGATCGATGCGTGCGGCAACATGCAATGGATTGACGTACGACTTGAGAATTGGATAACAAAACTCACTCCGTGTAGTAGGTCCCGTAAGCCCCACTCTGCGGGAGATCCGGTAAGCCCTCAGACGCGAGGAAGTAGCACCCCAGGCGACTCCGTTTTTGCTCCGGATGGTGTCCGATTGGGGCAGTACCCCACCTGGGACACCGCGAACCAAAATGACAGGTGACAGTCGCAGCGAACACAATCTGACGACAAGCGAATTTAAAACTTTCGTGTCCAATCTTAACGCGCGAACAACTCTGAGCGACCTCATGCACGAAAACAATTACCAGCACCCAGGACCTGACCTAAATATTGAAATTGGTGATATTGGAAGATAATCACACAAAAGCATATCGAAATGACATCAATTTTGTTGAGGCAACACTTTCGGGGGCAAGTGAGTGAACAAAAAGAACCAGACCATCATGTAGACCACAAATTGTGACGTTCGCAATGTCGCCCAGGGTCGTGGGTGTTGTTCGCTAAGGTCATGGCCGGTTGCTCCGAATTGTCCAGAGTTTGGAACACGTGTCCGGGCACGTGTAGACACGTCACGGCGGCCCGAATCGCATGGTAAACTTTGGATGGTGTCCAAATTCAGACCGCAATCTCTGTCGAGCTTGTATGTTGCCAAATTTCTCTGAGATTAGCCAACGTCAGCAAGGCGAGATTTCAAGGATGGTGACAATCCCACTTGGCTAGGCGAGAATAACGAAAGTGTCATCCAATCAAAGCATGTACTATAGCTGGCCCAAATTTTTTGGGGGCGATAACTCGTAAAATGTGTTTGCCCATACAAGTACTGTGTACACGTCAATCACATTTATTTTCACTTCGCAGGACACAACAAAGCCCCTCGCTTTTCAGACTCGCCTCCAACGGTACTCGGCATGAAACATGCAAAATTTTCAAGTTCCCGTGTGTGTGTGTGTGTGTGTTAAAACTGGCCGGGGGGGAGGGGAGGAGGGGGGGGGGGGGGAAAGGGCTAACCCCGATTCCTCATATGTGGTAGCAACTCCGGTTGTACTCGTTGGACCCTGAGAAAATCAGACTCGCTGACTTCTGGACTCTGCCGTTTCATACTACCAAAAATTTGGCTGAATGCCTTTTAGACTTTTCTTTTGGGGGGGGGGGTGGGGGGGGGGGGGGGTGTGAGTGCCTTTTCCTAAAACGTCAGGCCTGGCTGGAACTCCCTTGCCCCTGATTCCGCTTCTTCGACTCTTCTAGGCATTCTGACTTGCGGTGTCCTTGCATGTTACACCCGAAACAGCGACCTTTGAAGGCTGTAAATGCTGAGTTTTATGTTGTAACAGCGTGTACAGTGGCACGCTCGATTGGTCCCCGAGTGCGACTTCCGTCATAGGAACTCGCCCTTGGTTTGTAGAACGAACCCAACAGCTCGGCAATCCTTTGTGCCTCCATTAAATCGGTGATTTCTTGCACTTGTAATTCTTGGCGCAGATCTTGTCGAAGTCCCCCGATGTATCTGTCGAATTTTCCTTCAGGGTGAATGTAGCCGGCCTAATCGCATAGATTCTTGAAGCTGCTAGTGTAGTCCTGAACCAATATGAGTTGGCGCCACGAGCGAAGGCGGTTGCATGCTTGACCGTTTGCATTGACGTGTTCGAAGCGGTGACGAATTCCCGTGCACCACGATTGCCACATGCTGCACTCGTCCACCTCGCAATAACTTCTTGCCCAGTGATTGGTTGTGCGAAATCGCCCGATCACGTGTGGCATCGTATCCGGCTCCTACAACTGAATTATCTGCTACCACCAATCCATTGCTGATCCACGTAGGATCGAAACGGCGTATCGGGTTTTTTGCTCATTGTTGGCGACAAGGCTGCAGTCGTACAAGACATTAAGATGGAAAATCCATCCACTGACGGACAAGCTGCCACGCTGGCTTGGGTCGAATATGGGCGACCTCAGTGTCTTGAGAATTCCTGGCGCCATGTTGATATTTGCAGTTTGCAGGTCGGTGGAAGTGGTGAGTAGGGGCGACAAGTTGATGTTCGCCCATTCGCCAACTTCCGTTTGTCCAATGACTCGTGGTGGATTGTTCGTCGAACCCTCGGGCAAAGCCGCATGTGGTCGCTGATTGCCGCCAGATATTTCGGAACTCTGCCAGATTACTTGCTTCTGTTGTTCTTGGTTTGTCGTTGGTGGGATCGTGTCATGTCATGTCTTGGGCATCCCACTCTTAAGTGCAGATATCTGAGATTCAGCTTGGGCCGTTTCAGATCGCAAATGCGCCAACTCCTGCAGATACAACTCGTGAGCGAGACAGACTTCTTCGAGTGCTGTCGCCCATTCTTCAGAAGTCATGGCGTGAGACGACGACAGATCCACCATTTCGCGGAAAGTTTTGGGCGGCTTTTGGCACGCTGGCACTGCCGCTGCCGTCGCTGCAGCCGATGTCGCTCCAACCATAGCCGCCATTGCTACAGCTGCTGCCGTCGCCTCCAGCAGCCGCCCCTGCTATAGCCGCCGCCGCCGCTCCAGCCGCGTCTACCACTCCAGCCGCCACCGCTCCAGCCGCTTCTACCACTCCAGCCGCTGCTGTCGCTACAGCCACCACCGCTGCTACGGCCACCGCCGCCACTTCAGCTGCTGTTGCCACTACAGTGCTCCGCCCCTCACTCCTCCTTGTATCCTCCCACTACTGCACCGCTACAGACACTGCACATTGATGTTTGGGGTCCCGCCGCGGTCGTTGGTCCGTGCAGGGAGCGCTACTTTGTGGTTGTTGTTGGCGAATCCGTTACACCACGGAGTTCCAAATTTAGCGGAAAGCCAATGTGCTTGACGCCCTCCTCCCATAGCTCCGCGTCATCCACACCCAGTGCTCCCTACCCATTCTAAGTTTTCACTCTGACCGTGGTGGTGAGTTTGCCTTCGGCCATCTGGGAGCGTTCTGCTGTGTGGAGAGCATCACCTAGACCTTCAACCTACCAAACTCGCCACAGCAGAATGGGGTAGCTAAGCGAAACATCGGCCTAGTTATGGAGGTGGTTCACACCTCCATTATCCACGCTATGCCCTCCCTTTTCTATGGGCGTTCACGGTGCGGTATGCGGCTCACCAGCTTAACCTGTGGCCTTGAACCTCGCGACCACAGGTTTCTCCGGCCCTCCTCTGGACAATGTCTCCTAGTGATGTGTCTGTGTTCCACGTCTGGGGCTGCTTGGCTCATGTTCGCACCCCTGGCGCGGACAAGCTCTCAGTCCACACACTTCCCTGTGTCTTCCTCGGGTTCCCGCTAGACACTCCTGAGTGGCCCTTCTACCACCTAGTGCACCACCGCTTCTTTCACTCTCTTGATGTTACGTTTGATAATGATGTCTCCTTCTACTCTCGTTTCCCTTATCGTGGCACTCGAATTCCTCCTCCCCCTCTCTTCCTTGCCCCTGCACCACCTCCCGCTCCCCTTTCACCCCGCCCGGCCCCATCTAGTGTCTCCCACGCCACCCCACTCCCCTCGGTTGGGCCTGTGGGGGAGTCTGCTGACTCTGGGAGCCCTGTCACTTGGGGTGCACCTAACGCAGATGCGGCGACCCTCCCCCTAGCCCCGGTGCCTCAAGCACCTCAGCAGCCTCCCATACTGCGGCCGCCACCGCAGCAGCAGCAGCAGCAGCGGTGGGGGTCCATGGGCACTGGGGGTGCTGGTTTTGGGGTGCTAACTCTGGGGGTGCAGGTTCTGGGGGTGCAGACTCTGGGGGTGCAGACTCTGGGGGTGCTGGTTTTGGGGGTGCTAATCTTGGGGGCGTTGTCTCAGAGAGTACCGACAGTGGCAGTAGTGGGGCGGTGGGTCCTGGCATAGAGCAGCAGCAGCAACCGCTGCCGCAGCTGCTGCAGCTACCACAGTCATAGTCTGCTCTCCGCCTTCTTGATCTTTCCTCCCATTCCCCTGACCGCCCGCCCGTTCCTCCCAGCGCCTCCTCTCCTACCTGTCACCGTCTACGCCCTCCCCATGACTCCTCTCCGGCTCGTTTCCCCCCTCATTCTCCTTCGCCCCTTGTACAGTCCCCCCGTTGCGCACCACTAGGTGTGTCGTCCCCCTAATGGGCGTCCTGTTTCTCCTCGCTCTAGTGTCTACCCCATGGTCCTCCGTCCCCGTGCTCCTCCCGTCCCTGTGCTACCGTTATCTCCTCTGTCGTCTCTTCTTATTCCTCTGCTCCACCCTGTAACTCTACTCGTACTGCTCACCCCGTTGTCTCCGCTTGTTGGCCTCTTTTGTTATTGACCCTACAGCTCCTCCTTCCTCTGTCTCTGCCTTTGTCGCTGCTGTCGCTGACTTTGCTGCAAGCCACCATCTTGACTGATGGAAAATCATGCAATTCTAGAGAAAATAATTAGAGATTAAATCTGACGCCTTCAACGGAACATTGCGGCCAGCTCAGGTAACTTCTAGAACTGAGCTTGTACGCGTTGGAAAGGTCCCAATATCTAATTTCCAGAATGTTAATGCACGCTTGAAACCAAGATCTGAGCCGTCGATTAAAACGAAATAAGTGCAAGGGGATATTTTGGTGATTTAGCTAGGCAGCCATGAACTTCCTTGCAAAACGAGAGCGAAGCTAGTTAGATCTGGAAAATTTGGAGTATGAGATTGTCAAACACCACCAACCCTCATCCTGGACCAATCCCTAAGACTCCCAAGTGCCACAATTGCAACATCAAAGATGTTGTAGTGGGTTTGGGGTTGTATGGATTGATAAGGTAGTGAGTTTAAACCTAGCCAACCAACCAAATTCTTTTGCCCAAATCCCGATAGCCCACAACCAATTAGGGCAAACTACACCAAATAACAAAAGGGATCCAGTAAAAAAACAAAAGAATCAAAATGGATCCATTACGCCATTGGGCGAGAACAGTGACGTGACTGACTCGAGCAACAAGGGTAACGTGCAGATTTGTCTTGGTTCTGTGCGTTTCAATAAGGGTGGCACGTGGTGAAAGGCATTGACTTCAGCAATATTTGAACCCGCCCTCGCGAAATCCAATTGTTGAGCCGAGAACCTAGCAGCCAGTGCCGCAAGAACAAAATGGCTCCACTCTCTCCAGTGCCCAGTACTGCACGTGCCCGTGTGGCTTCAGAAGTTGGTTTGATCGATTGTGTGTTTGCACCATGGTACTAACCCAGTGGTTTGTGACGACGATGATAATCCAACAAGCGAGTTGTGAGGCTTAGAACGCATTAGTCGCCATCACAGTAGTCACAACTAACCCACAAATGTCACGCAATTGACCCGTAATGCGTTGTACAATATCTCGCGCGCCTGATAAGGGGCGAGCTTGATAAGAGTTGTAGGAACACGCTCTAAGATGTAATTGTGAACGTCTACACTTTGTCCTCTCTTCTACTTCTTTGGCTTCTCCCTTTTTTAACAAGGCATCGAATTCGAGAGTAGGCCCGTGTTCCATAACTGTATCACAGTCGCTAACCACTATGCTAAAAGGGATTTTAAGCAGCGAGTCAGCACCCCCATAGCCCCCGATACAAAGAGGCCTGTGGCCCTTCTAAGGATCTCTAGGTCAACCCCAGTGTGTCACTCGACACCCCCCCGCACTGGGGTAGGCGGAGGACTCAGTCAGCCAATCTTTGTGCACACCGAGAATCGAACCCTAGACCGCTATGATATCATGTCACAACTGCTAACCGTTGTGCTAAAATGGCTTATCAGTAGGGGTGTCGAGAGACACCTTGGAGTTGATCTAGAGATCCTCGGAAGGGCCACAAGCCTCTATGCCTGGGGAGCTATGGGCGCGCTGACCTGCTACTTACAGTAACAAGCCCTTTTAGCACATTGGTAAGCGGCTATGACATGGTATCAAAGCAGTCTAGGGTTCAATTCCCCGTGTGCGCCAGAATTGGCTGATTGAGTCCTCCGCCTACCCCAGCGCGCGGGGGTGTCGAGTGACACAATGGGGTTGACCTAGAGCTTCTCGAAAAGGGCCACATGCCTCTATGCCTGGGGGGCGATGGGCACGCTGACCCGCTACTTAACAACCCCTTTAGCACAGTGGTTAGCGGGTGTGACGAATTGGATTCCATTGGCGACATCACCCCTCACTTACACCACCATTATGGGTACCTCCAACATTTTCATCGAGATGAGCTAAGCACCAACACTAGCATCACCCAAAGAAGTGCCACAATTGCCCCCATTCCTATCACCATCACCATCTCCATCACCATTACCATCACCGTCACCATCTCCATCATCATCATCGTCACTGTCACCATCTCGACTCTCTTCCTCTGGCTCTAACTCCTAGCGCAGCAGCAAAGCCCAATTCACTACCACTCATGTTGCCATTCTCCCTCCCCTACAAACGCATCCAATCCAAAGCCCCACCAACACCCACACCCTCAACCTATATGTGCACGGACTCTTCCAACCGTGCCCACACCCCCACCCTCACACATGCTCCCACCCAACCTCACCTTCACCTTGTACATGCTGATCCCCATGTCTTTCCCTACACCCTTCCCAATGGCCATGCCCACCCTCCTGTCTATGCTGATGCCCTAGTCTAGCTTCCCTCTGTTGTGATATATATTGTCGAGTTACACTGTAGGTGGCATCCGTAGAATGACCTCAGCAAATAGCGCTCGTTTGGATGATTATGTCAGCAAGATGTTTCAGTCACGCGAACAGTCGCGCTCTTTTCGATAGCGGTTAGAGCGCATAGCGCAAATAGCTCGAACAGGTACATCACCGAATAGGTACTTCTAGTAGATATAAAAGTAGCTTGTACAACTTCAACTGTTAACTTATTCTTCAGTAAATTCTGGTCAACACTTTACAAGTTCTAAGACTTCCGCTGTCTTACTAGTCTACCATTCCAGCAAAGATCCTTGGTTAAGTCTTGAAGTATCGCAAGGCTGTAACACTAATTCTGGTGTTACAACTTGTTAATATTGGCTGTTACTGGTGGTACTTCCAATATTACTTTCTACTTCAAGTACTTGTGTCTACAGATTCTATACTTAGTCTCCTGCACCACCCTTCAAATTCTTTCATGGTATGAGAGCTGTCTGGAATTAAGACTATCGTCAATTATGACTGGACCATCACCATCAACAACGTCTGCTTCTTCAACAACTGGACCCACGGGTGTTACAAATCCTACAGTCTTCACTAGTCAAGCAGGTGACTCTGCAGCTGGAAAATTTCCACCTGCTTATTCTTCTATTGGGATGCTGCAACAGCAGCAAGGTTTGCCTCTGTGCATCCACCGGGGACTTCGTCCTCTGCACCTGCAACACAGCAGCAACAAGCAGCAGCATCAATATCAGTGGCTTTTAGTGGAATGAGTATCGACGACTCCAGCTATGCAAGAGCTGCAGCCGCTCCAAGCTCCAGTTCTTCGTTTTCGTTTACACCTGCTCAACATCAACAATTTCAATTTCTTCAACAACAGCATCAAGCACAACAACAGTTTCAGCAACAACAGCAACAGCAGCAGCAACAACAGCAACCTCAACAGCAGTTTCCGCAGCAGCAGACTTCATTCGCTAGTCCTGTTTTTCAGGCCCTGAATCTTTTAAGCAATACACAGATCAAGATAACCATACCTTTTAATGGCGTCGACTTCTACGCTTGGAGTTTCGAGTTCGAGCTTCTCACGAAATCCGCGGGATTGTGGCCATTCTTCAGTGGCGATTACTCGTATCCTGTTACAGGAATACAGATGGAACAACAGAGTTTTCTTCATGCATCACTCAGCGCTTACACCGTCCTTATCCGCAACCTGTCGCTGAAAGAGCAACTTGGTATACACTCTCTTCACACCAGTTTGACTACAGCAGAATCTGCGTGGAAGCATTTGAAGGGATTATATATGGCACAGGACACCATTTCCGTGAGTAAAATTCTCTCACAACTGACAACGGTACAGATGCAATGAGAATGTTTCGGATTATATCAATAGGGCTCGAACACTTCGTGACCAATTAGAAAAGTGCGGCGGATACTTCCCAAGGGACATGTTTGTCACAGTCCTTCTTGCCGATCTTGGAGCAAAATGGCGGCAGTGTCGAACTCTTCTTTGTCTTCAACCAAATCTTTCGGAAACCGAAATCTGCTCAATTCTTGAAGCAGAGCAACAAGATCTTGACGTGCAGATAGCACGTAACAAAAAGGGAGCAGTCAACATCAGTTTTTATACAAGTTCTTCTGTCACTACTGCAAAAGGGATGGACACAGCATAAAGTTTTGCAACAAGCTTCAAGCTGATAGGAAACGAGGAGTGTAGCAGTAGTCGCAGAAGTCCAGGCAACCCGTGAAGCAGAATCCACTGACAACAACTCCTGCAACATTAGGGAAACAAGTTTTTAGCTGCATTACAACAGTTGATGCGACAGATTCTGATTTCGACGATGACAACGACAACGAGCAACCAGAGAACATGGTTTTACCTCAAGTATATGCTAACCTTACTTGGGTAATTGCAGGACCAAACACTTGGTAACTTGACAGTTGTTGTGGCCAACACATGTGCTCTGCCGAGACGCTCTTCATAACACATAAGCGTCCGCTTCGACGTCCAGTACCTATAACAGTCGCAAATGGACAAACGATCATGGCAAGATCCATTGGAAGCGTCATGTTGGATTCATTGGACACTGGTTTTTCATTACACGTGACGAATGTCCTTATCATCGAGGGACTTGGCTTTAATCTTCTTTCAATGGCTCAACTCCTACGACATAAGATCCGTACACAAGGCAATTGTGAGACAATGGACCAAGAATTTTATCATAATGATTCAAATACTTACAACGGGAGA
The DNA here is from genome assembly GCA_027943415.1 of Closterium sp. NIES-67. Taxonomy (NCBI): domain Eukaryota; kingdom Viridiplantae; phylum Streptophyta; class Zygnematophyceae; order Desmidiales; family Closteriaceae; genus Closterium; species Closterium sp. NIES-67. The sequence continues at coordinate 74,508 of BQMB01001818.1, forward strand.
GCCGCCACTTAGTATGGGGTCTCCGTTCTTCAATTCGAGTCACAAGGAACCTCTGGATCTCTTGGACCTTGGCAGCATCCTGAAGAAACAGATTTTCAGATAGTTGACATCGACTTCCGAGCAACTGCAGTTCCAACAGGTTCTCGTACAGCAGCAGCAGTTATCACGACTCTTGATTCTTGGCCAACAAACACAGCCGAGGAAGACACATCAGCATGGAGAAATTATTACGACACTTACAACAACTTGAAAACAAACCTACAGGACCTTGGGGACCAAGCAGCAGCAGTCAAGCAGTGGAAGCAGAGCAGCAGAGTAGCGATGAAGCAGAAACAGGTGTTCTTGTTGGTCAACCTGCAGCAGATTTAACAAAAACAGAAATTGAGGAAGGGGAATTAGTTCTTCAATCGGAAGAAGTACTCGAAATCGAAGTCACAACCACCAAGTTACCCTTAAATCGCTTCGTTCCTGGCGAACTCGACGAATCACCAGCGATTTCACCTTTCATCATTTCTTCCTTTTATACTAACGCCAATTTTTATCTACGATCAACAGGACACAAAGCAACCGAAGATATTTGGCATCAACGGTTAGGACATCCTTCACCAGGGATACTTAATCATACTATCCAAGCTCCAGTCCTTGATAAAAATAGTTTACTCGTACCGGATGGAACAGAGATGAAGCAGTCTTCACGACCAGCAGTTTGCACAACATGCGCAACCACTAATCTTCATCACGAACCTTTTCCAAGTCACTTTTCGGGTTCAACTCGATACAAACTTATGCAGAAGGCTTACAGCGACATACTTAACTTACCGGAAGCAGGACCTAAGGGGGAGCTTTATATGATTTCGTTTATCGAAGCTTCTACTCGATACGTTTGGAGCGTCAACATACCAGCTCGACACATGGCTCACTCCATATTCATAGCGTGGCTCGCGGTGGCTGAAAGAGAATCGAAAGAAAAGCTGCAGGAATTTCAAAGTGATGGCGCAGGGGAGTATACAAGCACAACTTTTACAGATTGCCTGCAAAACCTCTGAATCAAGCGCAGGTTGCCCCTGCCACATCAACACCAACAGATGGGGGTAGCAGAAAGGATGAACAGGACTCTACAAGAGAAGATGCGAGTCCTGCTAACTCAGGCAGCATTGCCATCCCATTTTTGGACTTACGCTTTGGATCACGCCGTCCTTCTGCACAACTTGCTGTCGACAACTTCTCTTCTGGAATTTTCTTCACCACACCTGCAGTGGACAAAAATAGTTGGCAACACAAAACTTTTAAGAGTTTTCGGGTGCATCGTTCAATATCGACCTCCGGCGGCTCCACTGGGAAATTTTTCTGAATGCGCTAAGTCGGGAATACACCTTGGCATCGAGAAGCAGTTTTACGCGTGGAAAATCATGGATCTTCGCACAAGTTAAATCGTAGCAGCACGTGATTGTCTTTTCTACGAACGCCTAACCTTACCTAATTTTCGTGCTCACCAGGCAGCAGCTGCCAACCCTGCAAGGCTGTTTGAGGGCTCGCGTGCTTTTGCCACTGACGAGGCCGAAGCAGATTGTGAGAGTACGACCCCGTTACACTAATTTCCCCTTTCCATATTTCCTTTCTATTTCATTCCTCTTTTTATCCTCATTCATTTGGTCTTTATCTCATCTCATTTGGTTTCCTATTCCTCCTTTTCCATTATCCTTTGGTTTATCCTGTTATTATAATTTTATCACTGACCAGGCTCGGGATGTACTGGCGCGCTATATCTAGCGTAATCCTGCAGTAATCCCTTATAGCCAATAGCCTCGCGTGGCTATACGCAGGGTGATTCTATTTCTAGAAGGGTCTATTCCCTTTGGATAGGATAAACTAGTTACCTGATGTATTATGGAAGTATACAAGCACCTTGTACTGATTGATAGTGCAACATTGAGCAAACCTTTCCTCGGGACATTCGATCCTGTGACACTTGGTAATCAGAGCCAAGGTTTCAGCTCAACGCTTAACCACTGGGCCCCCAGGAGCATGCCGAGGATGGAGTCGAAACTTCAATTCCTGTAAGTACAATGCACTTTCATTTAAGTTTCGGCTTCCTCTCGCAGTTGCACCTGGGGTCCCCTTCGAAGGCGAGATGCCTCGCCGAAAGTTCGATGGACTGCATCGACGGTGCCGATTTTTCGAGGGGGCAAACGGCCTCGACCTGGCGAGCGCGTCAGTTCCGGCGGAACACTCCCTGCGACATTCGGAGAAGTTCGCAGTTCGCGACAACACTTGGAGTTGCGCGGAACTCTGCGGAGGTTCGACCGACGACATCCGTCCGATGGAGATTCGACGCTTCAGATCGACCGAGGCGAAAACGAAATCCATCTGAGCGAATTCGAGTTTCAGTGCGACTGGGAACGGGACCTCGCAAGCCGCGAAGTTTTTCGGAGCGTCCGATCGTTCGACAGCCGACATCGACGACCGAGAATTGCTGCAGGAAACGAGTCAACCCGGGCGCCGAAAGCTGCTGAACGCGACTCAGGAGTATCCTCAGATCACTTGGAGTTTGGACCGTCGGATCGACTTCTACTTCAACGGACGAGATGGAGCGCGACTTCTGCTTGAAGGAAGAATGACGCGCAGAACAAAAAATCAGCCGCTTTCGACACCGCTATCAACATCTGGACAACCAAATTCGAATTCCTTCATTTGGTGACGAATTTGGCGCGTAAATCATCTGCAGAGTCAGAAATCTGCCGAAGAATTACCTACTTGGTAATAGCTGCAAGCAGAAAACTGACAGGAGAACGTGAATCGTCGGATCGGTGCGGAATCAACGGCACGAATGCAGCGGAGACTACACTATGGAAAATCATCACAATGGAGACAACATTCGTGACTAGGGACAGCACAATCGACGCATCTTCTAACTAGTGTTGATAACGATCTATTTATTTTGACGAAGTTATCTTCGTTTAAAATGGATCGACATCAACACGACGGGATCTTCACCCAGGAAAAACAATGAAGCTGCGTGAAGATATGTTCTCCATCCACGAGACACTTCTTCATACAAATTGATCGACAACCTATGGGATTGCAGAGAAGTAGCCGTTTTCTCTTGCAATGCTCCCAAGTTCAAGTTGCTGCGAAGGAGCAGATTTCGCACGCAACGACGACGCAGTGAACCCGTCTCGTCAAGGCCAGCGAGACACTACTTCGTAACAGGAGCTGACCGATTCGTCTTCATCAAGAATCTCAGCCATCCGAGGTGATTGATTGGAGCAGTCTCAACATCAACCTCACGAGGCGACACACCAATCATGCGTCGCAATTCCAGGTGTTAATGACCTGCGTGGAAGAAAATTCCGTGCACGTCACGATGCTTGACAGATTGAGGAGTAATTAACCTCTAATCCGGCAAGTACTCGTTCACTAGCGACCCTACGGCACATGCATTGGAGGCGATTCTACCAGAAGCCGAAGCGTTACAAGCATCAGCGTAACTTCGACGATGCAGGAGAACGCCAAGCAACACGATGTGTCAACAAATGAGGGAGATGCGGACTACTACAACACAATCACGCGCTCTACCGACCGTACATCGGAGGCACGGATGAGCATACCAGGAATTGCTACCCGTGGATACATTGAGGGGAGAAGCAAATTTCTCTTCACACCCTCAAATGAAACAATCACCGGCAGCAATGGAGCAACACATGTGTACTATGTGCACGTGTTCCTGGTAGTTACGCCTGTTACACCCATCAGGAACACTCTACTGGGAAGAGGGAGTTGATGGATTCTCCTTCAACTGGTACGAGTTGAGAGAATTCTCTGCAGCAGCTGCCGCCGTCGCCGTCGTCGCAACCGCCGCCGCCGCCGCAGCAGAAGACTCGACACAACAATCACAACCAAATCCTGATGGATGATTCTCCACTCAATGGAGATAATGCTGGATTATATTCCAGTGGATCGTAAAGTCCTGGCCAGGCACAATACTATGATTTCCAGCTAGTGGGGAGGAGATACCACTATGCGAGGAAACAACATGGCAATGCCATACACCCTCAAGAGCGAAAGATATTTGCTCTTATGAGGACGGGAGGACAACGGTACTCTATCAGGATACAAGTCCTCATGGCCTATGGCTTTTCTTCAACTCATAAAACCTGCGTCGCAACCAATCCATCACCAGCACCAACTCCACGAAAGCAGATAGGCGTGGAATGGAGCGCCGACGCCACTCCGGATAGTGGACTCCGCGTATCTCCAACAAACCCCTGTTTGCCGAAATGGAGCAGACTTCAACACAGATGCTGAGTAGCTGAGACATCTTCGACATCAACGCTACTTCAAGGACAGTAACAGAATGAGACAACACATGATGGCACCAGAAGACTTATCCCAATATGTGCGCCAGACACCGATGCCTACCGATGGCCTCCGTGCTAAACTGGACGTGCATAAGGTCATACTGGATTGGCTGTCATCAATGCCCATTTGGAAGTGGGAAAGGATTACTTGGGAATACCCATAATATTCCCAAATGTCCTAACCCATCACTGTGGGATATCTACGCAGCAGAGATTCCTTGCTTGAGCAACCACTGAGGGAAACTACTTGGCACCGGTTCTGGAAGTTACCAGCTCCGCGTTTGTGGTACCAACCCCTCGCATGGTTCTGAACACAAGGGATACGCTGAGCAGCACTTTGCATGCGCTGTTGTACTCAAGGCAGTGTGACTAGCAGACCGCATGGTGGACAGGGTTACTACTAGTGATTCTGCTCTCCATTCCGCAGCACTACAATGCCGAGTGGGTACGACTCGCGACAACAATACGGCATGGACCAGCATTCGACAGAAGCTGTATGTATCGGATCCAACACTTCTACAGAAGCAGTACTATGGCACGACTGCCATACCACCAACACTTCGTGATCTTCACACGTGGACCAGATGCGGGTAACAGCATGCACAGATTGGACAACATAGCCACTCATCTGCACGTTACAGCACACTGTTCCAACCATTCACATCTCCAACTCCGACTTGCATCTGCCCGTCCTGGAGTTTGCCTACAAGTATGCTCCTGACGCCGCTACTGGACAGACGCTGTACTTCCTCTGTTACGGACGCCACCCGATCATACCACAACAGCTAACCATACCAGCCACAGTCCAACCCGCTCATGATTTCATCACGACCATGCACAAACTTTGGGATCGGACCCACAAGCGCCTTCTCGACATTCAGCAACAACAGAAGCGCCAGGCCAATCGTCACTGCACAGACCACACCATTACCGTGGGAGACCGGGTACTGCTCGACACGCGCAATCTTGATATCGGCCATCTTCCATCCAAACTGCGACCTCGCTTCAACGGGCCTTTCCTCTTTGAAGCAACGGTCACTTCAGTCACCTTCCGCTTCTGCCTACCAGCCACTTGGAAGATCCATAACACCTTCCATACCAGCTTCTTAAACCCTATCAAGACCAAACACGCTCTATACCGAATGCCAACCATTGTCGTCGCCGGTGTTCATCCACGCCATGGGACAACTACGTACTTGGACACCGTCATCGTCAGACTGGCACTCTGGAGCTTCTTCTTTGCTGGAAGGGTTATGATACTTCTGAGGCTGCGTCTCTGAATTCAACATAGGTAACGCCCGTCGTCCTCTTCGCGACTACCTTGTCAAGCAGGGTGTTACTTCTACCACCCAGCTTTGAGGGGGGGAAGTGTGAGAGTACGACCCCGTTACACTAATTTCCCCTTTCCATATTTCCTTTCTATTTCATTCCTCTTTTTATCCTCATTCATTTGGTCTTTATCTCATCTCATTTGGTTTCCTATTCCTCCTTTTCCATTATCCTTTGGTTTATCCTGTTATTATAATTTTATCACCGACCAGGCTCGGGATGTACTGGCGCGCGCTATCTAGCGTAATCCTGCAGTAATCCCTTATAGCCAATAGCCTCGCGTGGCTATACGCAGGGTGATTCTATTTCTAGAAGGGTCTATTCCCTTTGGATAGGATAAACTAGTTACCTGATGTATTATGGAAGTATAAAAGCACCTTGTACTAATTGATAGTGCAACATTGAGCAAACCTTTCCTCGGGACATTCGATCCTGTGACACAGATGTACAGAACGAATCTGTCGCTGAATCCTCTGAAGTTGCCACAGATGTCCCCATGCCAACCGCGTCAGCTGGAACTGCGGAGTTTATTCCACTCGTTGACGCCGACCCTGAAGATGTTCCCGATGTTGAACTCGATTACGAACATGATCGTCAACAGCAACCAATGCCCGTTGTCTCCGAAGCAGCGATACGTGTTACACCTGAAGAAGTTGGGAGGGAAAAGGGGTCAGAACACAACTTCTCCAGTGTCAACTCAAATCGTCCGCGTTTTATAGAAACCGGTTTACAAGTTTTGGGCCTTGCAATCGATGTACAGGCAAACAGCAGTAACATTTTGGAGTCGAAAACAGTCCATCAAGCACCGAGAGAACTAGCGAGTCAACACCGAGAGAAATGGCGAGAAGCCATGGACAGAGAGCTAGCTCCTCTGGAAAAGCGTGGCACCTGGGATCTTATCCCACTGAAGGAAACAAAGGGGAGTAAAGTTCTTACCGGAAAATGGGTCTTCCGCATCAAGACGAACGCTGATGGCTCCTTCGAAAGAATTAAAGCGCGATGGGTCGTCCGCGGCTTCGAGCAAACTTTCGGGCTTGACTACGAACTTACCTTTGCTCCTGTCGGCCGACACACTAGTGTCAGAATTCTTCTCTGCATCGCGGCCTACCAGAATTTCAGACTTCGCCAAATCGACGTCGCCAACGCTTTTCTATATGCTCCTGTTGACGCACTAATCCTGGTCGAATATCCGCATTCTTACGAAGCTAATCCACCCAGCGTGTGCCGTCTCATAAAATCTCTTTATGGCATCAAACAGGCACCACGACTCTGGCAGCAGTGTCTACACCGTCAACTGTTAAATGCCGGGTTTCGTCAGCTTCCACGCGACCAAGGAATGTACCTACTTACTGACGGTTCTGACTACATTTTACTCGTCGACGACTTACTTTATATCAGCACTACGGATTCTCTTGTTACAGTCTTCGAACAGAAACTTCAACAGAACTTACAGATTACTATTGCCCCTACAGTCACACAGTTTCTCGGACTGAACATCCACCGAACCGCAACTGCTATTTATCTTACAGCTTCAAAATATGTAGCTACGCTAGCCGCACGTTTTAATCTCATGGCTTCAACCGTCAATACTCCTCGCCAATCTCTACCGAACAATCATCAACCGGATACTACTCCACTCGACAGCACGGAACTACAGGTTCATCAGCAGCAACTGGGTTGTCTTCTATTCGCAGCTGTTACGTGTCGTCCGGATCTCGCCTACGCCGCTAGCCAGCTCGCGCAAGTTCTGCGTCGACCTGAGGGGGAAAATCGGCTAGATCTTCTTCGCGCTCTGCAATATTTTATTTCGACACCTGAAGTCGGACTTACCTACCAAGCTACTACTACGAAAACCTTATATCTTAACGGGTACGTCGATGCTGATCATGCAGCAGATACTACTAATCGTCGATCGCGAACCGGGTTCATCTATCGCCTCGAGCCTATTGGGACTATCTCGTGGAATTCTACCAAGCAAGAGCTAGAATCTCTTTCATCTGCTGAAGCCGAGTTTATAGCTGCCTGCACAGCTACTCGCGAAGGTCTCTATCTGCAAGAACTACTGGAGGAGGCGAAATTGACGACAAGTGCACAGTTCACTCTGCAGTGCGACAATCAAAGTGCAATCAGAATTGCGCATCAACCTGGTTTCGCCAACAGGACGAAACATATTTCGCTGCGGTTCTTTCTCGTCAAAGATGAAGTTGAGAAGGGGAGAAATTGATTGGTCTACTGTTCGACCAATGAAATGGCAGCAGATTTTCTCACCAAGAAGCTGACACATCAGAAGTTTCAATACTGCAACGAGCTCTGCGGAATTCTCAAGGAGTGATACTATCGGACTTCCAGAAATGAAGGGGAGTGTTGTGATAAAGTCGTACTTAAGCATTTCTGTAAGTAGTTCTCGATAGATATTGTCGAGTTACACTGTAGATAGCATCCGTAGAATGACATCAGCAAATAGCGCTCGTCTGGATGATTATGTCAGCAAGCCGTTTCAGTCACGCGAACAGTCACGCTCTCTTCAGTAGCGGTTAGAGCGCATAGCGCATATAGCTCAAACAGGTACATCACCGAATAGGTACTTATAGTATATATAAAAGTAGCTTGTACAGCTTCAATTGTTAACTTGTTCTTCAGTAAATTCTGGTCTACACTTTACAAGCTCTAAGACTTCCGCTGTCTTACTAGTCTACCATTCCAGCAAAAATCCTTGGTTAAGTCTTGAAGTATCGCAAGGCTATAACACTAATTCTGGTGTTATAGCTTGTTAATACTGGCTGTTACTGGTGGTACTTCCAGTATTACTTTCTACTTCAAGTACTTGTGTCTGCAGATTCTATACTTAGTCTCCTGCACCACCCTTCAAATTCTTTCACCCTCCTCTAGGACCTCCTCTAAGTGGCAGAATAAGTGAGACGTGTGAGTGTACTCTAGCACCACCACGCGTATTGACTCAAACATGTATTGTTGTGTCAAACATGTGTATTTGTCATGTTTGTATAGACTGTATAGGGTCGCCTCTTAGAGAGTACAACACTTAGGTATATCTGTGTGTACTCTCACCCTATCAAACACTTCTTCAATTTCTGATATGGTATCACGCGTAGGTAGGATCCCCCCCCACCTCCCGCTTCCGCTCGCTCCCCCCTAGCCCCGTCGCGACCCCCCCCCTAGCCCCGTCGCGCCCCTTCCTGGGACCCGTAGCGCCCCTCCCAGGCCCCGTAGCGCCCCTCCTGGGCCCCGTCGCGCCCCTCCTGGGCCCCGTCGCGCCCCTCCCAGGCCCCGTAGCGCCCCTCCTGGGCCCCGTCGCGCCCCTCCTAGGCCCCGTCGCGCCCCTCCCCGGCCTCGTAGAGCCCCTCCTGGGTCCCGTCGCGCCCCTCCCAGGCCCCGTCGCGCTCCTCCTAGGCCCCGTAACGCCCCTCTTGGGCCCCGTCGCGCTCCTCCTAGGCCCCGTAACGCCCCTCCTGGGCCCCGTCGCGCCCCTCCTGGGCTCCGTAGCGCCCCTCCTGGGCCCCGTCGCGCCCCTCCCAGGCCCCGTAGCGCCCCTCCTGGGTCCCGTCGCGCCCCTCCCAGGCCCCGTCGCGCCCCTCCCAGGCCCCGTAGCGCCCCTCCTGGGCCCCGTCGCGCCCCTCCTGGGCCCCGTCGCGCCCCTCCTGGGCCCCTGCAGCGCCCCTCATGGGCCCCCCCGTCGCGCTCGCCCGGCCCCGTCGCACCAGCCCGGCCCCGTCCTGCTCGCCCGGCCCCGTCGCACCCGCCCGGCCCCTTCGCACCCTGCCCGGCCCCGTCGCAGCCGCCCGGCCCCGTCGCGCCCGCCCAGCCCCGTCGCACCGGCCCGGCCTCGTCGCCCCTGCCCGGCCCCGTCGCGCCCGCCCGGCCCCGTCGCCCCGGCCCGGCCCTGTCGCACCAGCCCGGCCCCGTCGCGCCCGCCCGGCCCCGTCGCGCCCGCCCGGCCCCGTCGCCCTCGCCCGGCCCGGTCGCACCTGCCCGGCCCCGCTGTCCCGGCCCCGTCCTCCTCACTGGTACGGTTCCCCCCCACCCCGCCCTGCACTGCCCTGCACCGTACCGCCACGCACCACACTGTACTGCCTTACACTGCACTGCATCGCACTGCACCGCACTGCATCGCACTGCACCGCACTGCACCGCGCTGCAACGCACTGTACCGCACTGCACCGCACTGTACCGCACTGCACTGCACTGCGCTGCCCTGCACCGCACTGGACTGTTCCTGATGGCGGCGGAGCTTCGCTTCGACGCTGAAGGTAAGCCCCTAGAGTTCGAGGCGTGGCTTGCCGACCTCCGCCGCCAACTCACTGGCCAGCGGCAGGATGGTGAACCGCTTTCCGCACACCTTGACGGTACGCTCCCCTGCCCAGACCCCCCTGCTCTTCTGCCCGCTGACCCCACACCCACTGAGCGTGAGTCTACTGCTGCCACTGCCCGTGCGCGCTCTGTCTGGCTATCTCGCGATGCTGTCGCCCAGCTTGCCATTAGCAATGCCCTCCCCCTGTCCGAGCGTCCTCGCTTTAGGTCCCTCACTACTGCTCAGGCCTACTTAGATGCCGTCATCAAGCGCTATTCCACCCCTCCGGCTGCCTCGGTGGGCCGCCTGATCCTCCCGATGCTCTTTCCTAACCTTGCTTCTTTCCCCACTGTCTCTGACCTCGCTGCCCACCTGCGCTCGATAGAGGAGACCTGGCGCGCCGCCTGCACTGACGCACAGCTTAGAGCCCACCAGCCGCCCATGACCTCTACCCTCTACCTGCTTGCCACCCGCCTCCCTGACCGCCTTGCTGTCGCCCGCGACCGCTTCCTTAGCCTTCACCCTGCCGACCTCACCCTCACTGACTTTGTAGACACCCTGACTGTGATCGAGACCCGTCACCGCTCCATCGCCCAGGCGAGCGGTGTCGTGCCGGTCCCTATCTTTCAGGAATGTGCCCCCGCCCAGTGTACCTTCTCCGACGGCTCTGCCGCAGTGGCTGAGACTGCTGCTGCAGCGCAGGTTCGTTCGGGGAAGGGCCGCCGCCCCAAGGTTGGGCGCGGCGGCGGCGGCGGCGGGGGTGCGGGAGGGGGTAGTGGTGGGGTCGGGTTGTCTGGTGCTGGAGCGGACGAGGGGACCCTGCCCAGTCCAGCTGAGCCGCCGCCCCTGCAGTTGCAGCAGCCGCCGCAGCCGCCGCGGTCGCAGCCTTCCCAGCAGCCGCAGCAGCCGTCGCAGACGCGACAGACGAGTGTCCTCCCGCCCGGGTGGCCCGGCGCTGGCGGTGGCCGGGCGCGTAGCGGTGTGCCGAGTGGTGGCTCTGGTGGCGGGCGTTGTCAGTACCAGATCCAGACCGGTCCTCGCCGCGGTTTCGTTTGCGGTAGGCTCGGTCACTCCACTCCCCGCTGTTTTCGTCGCCTGGACGACCTCTTTCGTCAGCGTTTCGGCCCGTCGCCAGACCTCCCGGACTGGCACAGTTTGCTTAGTCGTCAGATTCAGATTTTTGATATGGACATGGATGCCATTGTTGCTGCTCTGCATGTGATGTATGCTGATGACTCTAGTGTGCTTCCCGCTTATTACTCACTGTTGCCTAGTGTAGGTGTGCCTAGCCTAGCCTCCCCTGCTGCGTCAGGCGTAGGCTCCCCTGCTTTGTGTAGTCTTGGTGCTTCAGCCGTCGTTCCGTTGCCAGACGCCTCTACTTCGCTTTCCTTCACCTTGGACTCTGGCGCTTCTCGGTGTTTCTTCCGCGACTCTACCACCCTGACGCCGCTTCCTGTCCCAGCTGCCGTCTCTCTTGCTGACCCCTCCGGCAGTCCGGTCGTTGCCCGCAGTTCCACCACCCTTCCCTGTCTGGCGGTTCCCTCGGGCTCTCTCACAGGTCTGCATATCCCTTCGTTCTCCAGGAACTTAGTTGGTGTCGGCTGCCTCCAGGACCTTGGCGTCACCACTACGTTCCCTGGTCACGAGCGGTATGCTGTCTGTACCGAGGCCGCCACTGGTGCCCCCCTGTCTACGTTCCCCCGGGACCCGGTGTCCGGCCTGTTCACTCTGGACACCGTGACCCCCCCGGCTGGGGCGCCTCCTCAGGTGGCTGCGTCTACCCAGGTTGCTGCTGCCTGCTCCTGTCGGTCCCTCACTCACCCGACTCTCCTGTGGCACCACCGCCTTGGTCACCCTGCGCTCCAGCGTCTGCGTCACATGTCCCAGCATGGTCTTGTCCTTGGTCTCCCAGGTTCCCTCCCCGCGTTTCCCTCCTCCCCAGCCCCACCTTGCACGCCTTGTGTTGAGGGTCGGCTTCGCCGTGCCCCGCACTCCTCCTCGTTTCCCCCTACCGCCGCGCCACTGCAGACCCTGCACCTGGACGTCTGGGGCCCCGCCCCCGTCCCTGGGCCGCGTCGAGAGCGCTACTTCCTTGTGCTTGTCGACGACTTCACTCGTTACACCACAGTCTTTCCCCTGGAGCGCAAGGCCGACGTGCCTGGCGCTCTCATCCCCTGGCTTGTCTCTGCGCGTGTCCACCGCAGTCTCCCTGTCTTGCGTCTTCACTCCGACCGTGGTGGCGAGTTTGCCTCAGGTGTCCTTGGTCGCTTTTGTCGTGCGGAGGGCATCACCCAGACGTTCACCCTACCGGACTCCCCACAGCAGAATGGGGTCGCTGAGCGACGCATCGGTTTGGTCATGGAGGTGGCTCGCACCTCCATGATCCATGCCGGTGCACCCCATTTTCTGTGGCCGTTCGCTGTGCGCTACGCTTCTCACCAGCTTAACTTGTGGCCGCACCCTCAGCAGCCGCAGGTTTCGCCGACTCGTCTTTGGACTGGGTCTCCTGGTGACGCGTCTGCGTTCCACGTCTGGGGCTGCCTTGCTCACGTCCGTGCCTCTGGCACGGACAAGCTCACTGCCCGCACCCTTCCCTGCGTCTTCCTCGGTTTTCCCCTTGACGCGTCCGACTGGCACTTTTACCACCCGCCGTCTCACCGCTTCTTTCACACTTGTGACGTCACCTTTGACGAGTCCGTCTCCTACTACCGTCGCTTCCCCCACCATGGTCCCCCGGTTACCCCCCCCCTGTTCCTGGTCACTCCTTCCCCGGTAGTCCCTGCCCCTCCTCCTCCTCCTCCCCGTCCTGCCCCCTCTGGTGTGTCCCACGTCACCCCCTTTCCGTCGGTGGACCCAGTTGAGGAGTCTTCTGATTCTGGTGGCCCTCCTGTCCAGTCCTCGCCGGCCGCCCCTCCCATGGCGTCCCCTCCCCAGTCCCCCCCTCCACCGCCTCTGCCGCCGCTGCAGCCGTCGCTGTCGCTGCCGCCGCCGCCGCCGCCGTCGCAGCACCCGTTCGCTGCCTCTGGGGGTGCTCGTCCCGGTAGCCCTGGGGGTGGTCCCTCTGGGGGTGCTGGTGTGGAGAGTGTCGGTGGTAGCAGCAGCTTGCGGTCCCGGTGTTGCCGTTGTGCCGCCGCAGCAGCAGTCCCCGACGGTGTCAGCCCTTCGCCTGCTCGGTCTGCCGTCCCCCGACCCTGCGTCGGTTCCTCCCCGACCGTCTCCTCCTCTTCCTGTCTACGGCCCTGTTTTCCCTCCGCCGGACTCGTCCCCGGCTCGTCTCCCCCCTCGTTCCCCTCCTGTGTCCCCTCCTCTGTCTCCTGACCCGACTCCTCCGTCGCACGTCTGGTCTCACCGTCCCTCCCACGCTCGTCCTGCCTCGCCTGTCTTGCGCTCCCACCCTATGTTGCTTCGTTCCCACGCGTCTCGTCCTCCCCTTCTCCCGTCGCCTCCTCCATCCTCTCTCGTTGTTGCCCCCCCCCCGCTGTCTGACTACCTTCGTGCCGCTCGTCCCCTGGTCCCTCGGGTCCTTGCCTCTCTCGTTACCGAACCGTCTGTTCCGACCTCGTGCCTTGACGCTCTTGTCGCTGCTGTCGCTGACTTCGCCTCTACCCGCCGCCTTGACTACGCCTCCGCTCTGGTCTCTGACCCTGCCTGTCCTCCGTCCGTCGGGGGTGCTCCTGCCCTTGGCAGTGACGTCCTGGAGGACCGCCAGTTCGAGCTTGCCTTCCTCTCCGAGGCTGCTCCCCATCTCTGTTCCATGCTGCTAGTCCCTGAGGGTGACCCAGACGCTTTCGACATCCCGACCCCTCGCACTTACGCTGAGGCGACTTCGGGACCCTGGGCCTCGCAGTGGATAGCTGCCATGGAGCAGGAGATGGCATCTTGGAGATCCACCGGCACCTTCGTCGACGCAGTTCCCCCACCTGGGGTGAACGTAGTCGATGGCCGCTGGCTCTTCAAGGTGAAGCGCCCTCCTGGAGAGCCGCCTGTCTTCAAGGCGCGCTATGTGGCTAGAGGCTTCAGTCAGCGCGAGGGGGTGGACTTCTTCCAGACCTTCACTCCGACCCCGAAGATGACTACTCTTCGGGTTCTGTTACACCTAGCTGCTCAGCGTGACTACGAGCTTCACTCCCTCGACTTCTCCACTGCCTTCCTTCAGGGCAGCCTACACGAGCAGGTCTACCTGCGGCGCCCTCAGGGCTTCACTGGCACCTTCCCTCCTGGGACCCAGTGGCTCCTGCGGCGCCCCGTCTACGGCCTGCGCCAGGCTCCCCATGAGTGGCACGACACTCTCCGTGCTACGCTTGCTGACCTGCAGTTCTTTCCGTCTTCCGCAGACCCTTCACTCTTCGTTCGTGCTGGCCAGACTCCGTTCTACATCCTTGTTTACGTCGACGACCTGGTCTTTGCCACAGCTGACAGGGACGCACTGGCCTCCGTGAAGGCAGAGCTGCTGAAGAGACACACGTGCACTGACCTTGGAGAACTGCGCCGTTACCTTGGCTTGCAGATCTCCAGGGACAGAGCTGCGCGCACCATCACCCTGACTCAGTCACACTTGGTGCGCCAGGTCCTTCAGAGGTTCAGCCTTCAGTTCTCCTCCGCACAGCCCACCCCTCTGCCTGTAGACCACAGACTCTCCGCTCCAGTGTCTGAGGAGTTGGTAGAGCCCAGCGGCCCCTACGCAGAGCTGGTGGGTTGCCTCATGTACCTGATAACTTGCACTCGCCCAGATCTCGCATACCCTCTCAGCATCCTGGCTCGCTTTGTGGCCACAGGCAGGCACCGACCGCAGCACTGGTCTGCCGCTAAGAGGGTTCTGCGTTGTCTTGCTAGTACATCAGGCATGGGGTTAGTGCTAGGAGGACGCAGGCCAGTGGTCCTTACTGGACACACAGACGCTTCGTGGGCAGACGACGCTGAGACACTCAGGTCTACCCAGGGCTACTGCTTCAGCCTTGGCTCAGGTGCCGTCTCGTGGAGAGCTACCCGCTCCTCGTCTGTTGCGCAGTCCAGCTGTGAGGCTGAGATCTACGCTGGTGCCATGGCGGCACAGGAGCTCCGCTGGCTGACCTTCTTGCTCACCGACTTAGGTGAGCGGCCTAGCTCTGCCCCGGTCCTGTTCGCTGACAACAGGGCCATGATCCTCCTGTGTCAGGAGCCTCGACTCGAGGGCAGAGCAAAGCACATTCAGCTGCGGTACTTCCTCCTGCGTGAGCTACAGCAGCGACGTCAGGCTCGCGTAGTACACTTGGCCTCAGGTGCCAACACGGCTGATATCTTTACGAAGGCGCTTGCGCCTAAAGATCATCAGCGGCACTGTGTACAGCTTGGTCTAGTTCCTGTAGCCTCTCACTTGCTAGGACCTTGACTTTGTACTGTCCTTTATACGTATACTCAGACTGGACTTGTGTCCTCTCTCAGTGGCTGGACTAGTAGTGCCGCCCTGCTCTTGTTCTTGCCTTGTTCGTACTCCTTCTAACTGGTCTCTCAGACCCTTGTCTCAGAGGTTGGACTAGTAGTGCCGCCCTGAGCTGTTTGTTTAGGGCATTCCCCTATGCAGTCTAGGGGGTGTGTCAAACATGTGTATTTGTCATGTTTGTATAGACTGTATAGGGTCGTCTCTTAGAGAGTACAACACTTAGGTATATCTGTGTGTACTCTCACCCTATCAAACACTTCTTCAATTTCTGATATGTTGGTACCCAGCTCGAACGCCCCCTCCTAGTCGCTCTTCTGCGCATGCAGACGCAATGCAATACCATAAACTGATGGACGGGTTGGCGTGTGGTTTAAGGGGAACAGTGGAGGGAGTTAGAAATGAAGCCACGAGTGTCAATGAAAGACAAGGCAAGAGAGTATCAAGAGCAGGGTTCCCGATAGCAGACGAAATCCGTCTGATGGTCTGAAAATCAGACCCGTTTTTTGCTGTTCATCTGATTTTTGGACGGGGTCTAATATTTCGTCTGAACGTCCATACTTGTTATAAAATTTCGTCTGAATTCACAGACTTTAGTCTAGCGGTTCATCTGAGATTTCAGATAGCGAGGATATTCTCGTCTGACAGCGACAATTCCACCCACCAAACCCATTGATCCCAGGTCCAGGTTGGTAATGGCCAAGTTACTCACACCAGAGACATTCCTCCCCAAACGCCCCTCGCAACTTGTTGTTTTCCCATCTGTCCCGCACACTAGATACAATCCTCCCCCAACGCCCCTCGCAACTTGTTGTTTTCGGCTAAGTCCCGCACACTAGATATTCCAGCTTAGTCCCCTACACCAGATATATTCCTCCTTACGCCGCTCCCAACCTAATTCCCAATGTCCCCCACTGCCATGTACACTCCTTCCACACCCCCAAAAAAAAGCCTGAAGTTCCTCCCTCACCCAATCGCATTCCTGGGTTTTTTTTGCGATGGGCAAGGTCGGGATTAGCAGGTTTTTTTTGCGATGGGCAAGATCGGGCTAGCGAAGAACGGATGACGCTCAAACACCCTGTCTGCTCAAATATCAGTCCCTCAATCAGCTAACCCTGAGTGTGCGTGTGAGTTTCGTCTGAAAGTTCAGACATCGGTGTACGTTTCGTCTGAAACCTCAGACCTGAGGAATGTGCTCATATGATGGTCAGACGAAATTTTGAAACCCCGTCTGCTTTTCAGACGGGCTTAAAACTTAGCAAGAACCCTGATCAATAGGCAATTGTGAAATATTTCCATATTATTGCAAGGGTTTCGGGCTCAGCTGGCCTCCTCGAAGTTTGTGTGGCAACCTCATAATCAGAGTATGGGAAATAAGGAAGTGTTGCCTCCACCAAGGGTTGATGCCTCTCGCATTGCGTTCAATATAATGGACGAGACAATATTTTGCAGCTTGAAGTAAGAAAGCGAAAACCTCAATCCTCTACAGCGAGTTTTCAGAGATTCCCTGTAACACGAAAATCCTTCCACCACATCACCTTCCCCTCCCCTCCCCTCCCCTCCCCTCCCCTCCCCTCCCCTCCCCACCAACCGCCAGGTCAGTGCGAGTCTCGAGTTTCTTAGCAGCGAGTAGGATTCACAATTCGCCGATGTCGCCGTGCGGTTCAAAAAGGTAGAATGCGATGAGAAGACGTTGACGTGGGCAGGCCTAAGTTTTCAAGAGTAATTACCCGGATTTAATTATTTTTTCAGAGTTCCTCCGGGGTCCAGTCCGAATTTTTTAACGAGTGACCCACACAAGGGTTCCGGAAGATATATGAGTGTGCTTGGGCTGGGTTCCGGAAGAATCAGAATGCCCCTGTGGCCCAACCCGGAGGAATTTCCCCCACATCCCTCCACCCTCCCCCCCATTCCCCACCACACCACCCCACTCTTCCCCTTGCACTGACACCTCACTGAACCCCTTACAACCAAGGCAAACGGGATGAGATGCCCCCCTCTTCCCCTTGTGCTGTCATCTCTCTCTTCCCTCACTTGCTACCACTCCAGCATATGGCTAAACGGGATGAGCTGCCTTGCATGTTATTGGTGCAAATTCACACAGCACAGGGGAGAAACTCTGTCAGAGTAACTCGAGCCTTGATTCCGGATTAAACAGAATTCACCACGCCCCCAACTCGGACGAAAAAGAGTGGGGATGGGGGGGAACCCGGGAGAAACAGACCCTCCCAAACCCTTAGCGTAGGCCCTGGACGTGGACGCCCTTCGAACTTGCAGCACTAGCGCCTCCTACTGTCTCCTTGCAATCCCAAACACTTCCATTTTCGCAGCAGCCGCTGGCACTGGCATAATCGGGTTGACTGCGTCGGGTGATTGCGTTGCCAAAAAATACACCCAGGGACTTACAGACGACAACGAGAATACGACAGGCAAGGTCAATAGAGTTCGCACTAGCCGCCGACCCATAGACCGTCGCGACTCGCTAGGAGTTTATTTCTTCAAGAAACAAGCCCCGATTTGGACTCCAACCCGCGCACCCCGCGAGGTACTCTTCAAGGAGGTGCAAAACCGCTCTTAAAATCCTACATATATATATATATATATATGCTCCTATATAATAGCCTATATAGTCCTCCCGCCGCTTGTACCGCCGGGCGATGGGGACGCGACGGGGTATCGCGTGGCGGGACATGGCGACAGCGGTGGTGGTGGCGCTGGTGGTGGCGCGCTGCTGCATGCCTCTCGCACGGGCTGCACCCGTGCTGGACCCTGACAGTAAGCCGTGCTGGACCCTCGCAGAAAGCCGTTCTTCCCTCTCTCCATTCTTATTGATTCTCCCCAATCCACTATCCTCTCACTACTCCCCTTCTGTGGCATGGCATTTGACTGGTGTGGAATGGCACGGGTGAACGGCATGGTTGAATGGCATGGGTGAATGGCCTGGGTGAATGGCATGGGTGAATGGCATGGGTGAACGGCATGGGTGAATGGCATGGGTGAATGGCATGGGTGAACGGCATGTGCATGGCATGGGTGAATGGCATGGCATGGGTGAATGGCAGTGGGAGTGTTGGAGAGTTTGGCATCTGAATGGAGTGAGGTCAACGGAACGAGCACATGGAGCAGAGGCAGGGATTGTGAGAGCATGGCTCTTGTGCGCTGTGATGGCGACGGGCATGTCATTGCACTGTAAGCATGTCATTGCACTGTAAGCATCAACATGTATCTCCATGGCACGGAATGCCATGGCGGGACATGGCATGGCAGGACTTGGCATGGCGATTCATGGCATGACGATTGTGTACGGGTGCTTTCCAATCAGTGGGCTTCATATTTTCGCTCGCCCGCTGCTTCTCCCCTTCCCACACTGCCCTCTGCCACACTTGTCTTCTTTCCGTTCCTCCCTCGAATCCTCCCTCCGGTATTCCCCCTGTTCTTCCCGTGTTCCCCCCCAGCAACGTAGTCCATAGAGATCCGCATGAAATCTACTTGCCAGAGACCATCACGGGCTTCACGCACCTCACCATGCTGTAAGTGCTATGGCATGGCATGGCATGGCATGGAATGGCGGTAAGCGTTTCAAGGTGTGGGTTAGAATATGGTCGAGAAAGCGGTTGCTTGGCGGTTTGCAGAATTCCCTGCTTCCATGCAGCAGCCTTCCCCCATCTACCCTTACTCTGTTTCCTGGTAAGGCTACTACTGGCTTTAACACTTCCCTTTCTTTCTCCTCCCTTCCATTCTCCCGCCTTCCATTCTACTCCCTTCCATTCTACTCCCTTCCATTCTACTCCCTTCCATTCTCCTGCCTTCCATTCTCCTCCCTTCCATTCTCCTCCCTTCCATCCCACAGGTCCATCACGGACAGCTTCCTGATCGGCCCCCTGCCAGCTGCTATCTTCACCATGCCCAATCTCAAGCACCTGTGAGACTCCTGCTCATGCCACTCCCTCCCATGCTGCCACCTCCCCACCCTCCCTCCATCCTTCAATATGTCCTTGTATAAAGTAGGGGGCATGGTACAGTCATGGCAGGTGAGAGAGAGATACAGCAAACAGACAACATCAGACACCTAGTGCTCTAGACCATGGCCACCCTAAGGGTCGCCAAGGTCAGGCTCGAGGACCTGCAGCAAGTCGCCCACAGGGAGGGGCTCCGCGGGGAAGCCGAGCGGGCTCTCCTCAGCCGCAAGGGCCTGGTTAATCTTCGTGTTGAGGGCGACAGCCTGCCCGCGCTGCAGAGTGACCGACCAACGCTGGTGGTACTCGTGGAACAGCTTGGCGGCCTCGCGAGAGGTAGGTGCAACCCCGTACCGGCGTTTCGTCGCCAGCTCGGCACAAGCACGGAGAAAGCGGAAGACCCCCGGGGAGGTGATGTGTCCGTAGGTCTCGGCGGCCAAGGCATAGAATCCGACCCACTCGGGGCGGGCTGGCGGGCGGTACTTGCACTTCTTCCCGCGGGCAGCGATTCGGACCGCCCACCCAGTACCCCGGCGGGCATGCTCGTACTCCTTCGAGATGGGGTCGGTCACGGTCACGTCGCATATCCAAACCACCCCCGAGTCGGGGTGGCGGATGGCCACATCCACCCAAAGGTTCACGACGCGGGTGAAGAGGAAGGTCTCGGTGCGGGTGATGAAGCCAGCCTCGAGGGCAATCCTTGCGCATTCGTCATGGAGGGCGTGGTGCGTGCTGGTGCGTCCAAGGCCCGTATCACACCTGCGAAGGTGGTTGGGGAGTCGGGGGTCCTGGATGTCGACACGCCGCCAGCAGTCACAGCGTCCTGGCATAATTTGTGGAAGGCCGAGACGGAAGGCGACGGCGGTGGAGAAGTGGCCGGGGGAGAGGCGAAGGGAGGAGGAGAGGGGAGGGCATAGCGCCAATTCCCTGCTCCCGGACCCATGAGGGAGAGGAGGCGCTGGGTGTGCCCCTGGAGCGGGTTCAGGGGCAGCTGGCGGGCCTCCTGCAGGAGCGCAGTGAAGAGCTCTGCCTGGACCTGCAGAGCCAAAGCCCGCTGCAGCTTAGGGGGGTCGGGGGAAGCCCGCTCTTCCCGAAACAGCTCAGCACCGGCCTGTGGGAGGGCGGCTTCCAGCTCAGCAGCGGCAGGGTCGGGGTCGAAGAGGGGCAGGAGCTGGCCCAGTGTAGCGGGAAGGGACGGGAGGAGGCCACTGAGCAAATGTGCAGTGGCCGTCGTGGAGGTGAGGTATGCCGCTCCTGCTTCAGCAGCGGGGTTGCAGATCCCAGGCCCACCAAGGGTGGTCGGTAGGGAGGCTTGCGCCCAAACCCGCCGCTTCTCGGGTCTAGCACGGGGGAGCGGCAGGCGGCAGGCATTCAGCGCCGCGTGGAAGAGCCGCTCGCCCCAAGCGTCCCACTCCGCCCGGGGGAGGCACTCGGGGGGGGTCGAGCGGAGCAAGTAACTGGCGTGGCAGGCGAGGCAGCGCGAGAGGAGGAGGAGGGCGATCTGGGGATCCAGCTCTGCGATCAGCTGCAGTGGGGCGGCGGCGGTGTCGAGGCGGTCGCGGATGGCAGCGGCGCAGGCGTCCACAGGCCCCACCGAACTGCCGAGGACGCCCAGGCATGTGGCGCTGGCGGAAATGCCGGGCGGCAGCATCACGGGCGGCACGCCCTGTGGGCCCCAGGCCTCACACTTCGCTGGGTTGTGGTGGAGGCCGCAGCCGCCAATGGCGGTGGTGAATTGGGCGAAGGCAGCGGAACTTGCTGTTGGCGGACCAAGGAGCATGACATCGTCCGCATAGGCGAGGGCGAGTACTTGGGGGAAGGCGGCGGCAGTTTCCTTGAGCAGGGGGTGTAGCCCCGCCGCAAACAACAGGGAACCCATAGGGTCCTCTTGGCGGACTCTGCGGGCGCTGGCGAGTGGGTGGGGGGGAGCCGAAACTGTGGTCGACATGGAGGGCGGAAGGGCCACCGTACGAGAGCCGCACGAATGGGGCGAGGAACTCCAAGGGCGTTCCCCAGAGCCCCGTGAAGACGGCGGCACGTTCAATCGCGTTGAACGCGTTTGAAACGTCGATTTGGAGAGCGATGTGTCCCGCGTTGATGTCAAGGTAGGCGCGGGTGATGTGGATTATCACCTCCGCGCCGCCGGGGATGGCAACCCCGAACTGAATGGGTGTGAAGTGAAGCTGGGCGGGCCGTGCGGCGAGGTGGAGCACGGCTTTGGCGATCAAACGGTGGAGGCACTCGCCGACAGCGATAGGCCGAGTGCCGCCACCTGGCTTTGTGAAGGCAAGGAGGCGCGAGGAGGTGAGCAACGCGGAGGCCTCGGGGCAAAGAGCACCAGCGAGGGCCACGTTCGTGAGGGCCAGGAGGTGGCCACAAATGTCGGAGTTGTGAAGCGCCGCGTCCCGGGAGGATTTCAAAGGACGTCTCCGCGGGGCTAGTTCCTACGCCATTAGGTAGCTGGCTGATGATGTGGCGGAAGGACTTCTCTGAGATAGTGGGCTTACGCTTGAGGGTGTGTGAGAGGACCCACTCCGGAATGTCAAGTGAGGCAGGTGGGTGGCGGGAATGGAGAGCGGAAAACGTGTCGGCGGTGGAGGGGCTGACTGGGGTGGCTTCCAGCGCTTGAAGGGCTTTTCCAAGGTTCCCGTGCTTAGCTAAGCCCGAGGCACGGGACAGAATCCCAGTCCTGTCAGGCATGTGGCGCTGGGGTGGAGGGAGAGTGATGGCAGCAATGGCTTCGGCGTAAAGATCTGCCCAGGAACCTCGGCGAAACGAGTCCAATCGGCGCTCAACGGAGGGCCAATCAGGCTTGCGGGCAGTGCCAACGCGGAGGGTAAGGCGGGCAAGGAATATCAGCAGGCGCCAGGCTGGCACCGAGTCTAGGTACTTGGCCAATCGGAGGAGCGGGGTCAGCAGACAGCTGGCGAGTTGGTCCCGAATGTGACGGGGTGGGTGGCGGCCAAGTGGGGGTTGGCGTCTGTCGCGAAGGGGATCGATTTCCCAGCTGGACACCTGGACGAAAATATCCTCCCGAACCGCCAGCGCCTCGGGCGAGAGAAATTGGGGATTCGGGTTCAGGAAGTCCTCGAATTCCGCATGTCTCCGGTTCGGGGCGGCTCGGGCCCCACCTCGCGTCGGGCCCCCTCCTTCTGCAGCACTGTTATCCCCAATCACAGACTCGGAGTCCCCCTCGGAAGAAGGGGTATATCTGGAGTCACCCGATCCTTCCTCACCATTCCCAGCAGCGGCGCTTTCTCCTCCAGCTGCCACCTTGCTCCCTTAGTCTAATCTCCACACTGCTAGGGTGCTCCTGCCTGGCCTCTGCCCCCCAATTATCAGCCGTGTCAGCCAATCTGCGGCGTACAGCCTGGACGAACGTGCCGCCTGTGCTTCCACGAGCTACACTCCTCCCCGCTCCTCGCCGTCCTCGTCCGTGGTCTCCGTTTTGACGCGGCGCTGGCCATCGGCGCCCGTCGAGATCGCCCCTGTGGGGTCCACCATCAAACGCCTCCCCGCGATGGCGTCATCTCGGTCATATGGGTGCGGACGATCCCCGGAGTGGGGGTACAGTCAGCGGGCAGGGGATCGCTGACCCGCGCGGTCCCCGGAGCCGTGCTACTGCTCATGGGCGCCCGAGTGGCGGAGCCCGCCCCGCCGCTTTCCGATGCTTGATGCTCACTGGCGCGGGTCGCGGAGGCCGTCGCGTACCCAGCAGCATGGCCCTCAGGTGCAGCAAGGGGGCTCGGCCGCCCGCTCCCCAAGCGTCGACGAAGTAGTCGCTCGGGTGCTCGCCCGCGTGCGTGCGGTGATGCGGGCATTGGCAGTGCCGGCTGCCCCAGCTCCAGTGCCGGCGGCTCCCGCGGCTCTTCCGCCAGCGGCGGTGGCGGTGCCAGCGCAGCTTCCCCCCGCCTGGCTGCCGCAGGGGACCCCTGTCCCTGGGATTCTGTATCGCGCGGAGCATCCCTGGGTCCCAGGGCCAGGGGGGACTCCTCCAGTGATGCAGACGCCGGCGCCGCCGTCGGCAATCTCACCACCCCCTCCGCCGCCGCCTCCGCCCCACGCCCAGTCGCTTGCGGCGACAGCGCCGCATCCAGCATGGCAGTCTCCGCCCCCTCAGGAGGTGGGGCAGGGTGAAGGGGGGGGGTCCGGCGGGCAGGGGGAGAACGGTGGGTGGGAGGACCACTCGGGCCTGACGGCTGGCGGTCATGGGCGCAAGTGTCAGCGGACGGGGGAGTTCCCCCCGGGTCACGCGATGGGCGGGCAGCCAGCGACGGAGGCGATGGCCCGGGCAGCGGCTGAGGACACGATGCGGCTTCTGGACTCGGCCAGGGACTGCCTCGCGCGCCTGACGATGGTGGTTGAGGTGTCGGGGTACGGCCTTGGCTGCTCCGACGAGGAAGGGCTGCTGTCGGAGAGGCAGCCGGTTGCATGCGCGACGCAGACGGCGGTGGCGAGGGCGGTGCTGACCGCCGCGTGGCGCAGCGTGACCGCCGCGTGGTGCAGCGTGACCGCCGCGTGGCCCGGGCTCGCTCAGGGAATACCGCTGCCGGTGGGGCCCACCGTCGTCCTGGCGGATCTGGAGGGCAAGCTGGAAGGGGCGCAAGGTGTAGAAGTAATCGACGGTGCCGTGTCAGTGTTCCGAGAGCTGGATCGAGCTGTGTACTGTCTGCTGGAGGATCTCTACGCAGCGAGGTAGCGGGAGATCGACGGCTGGCGTAATGCTGGTCCACGGGCGTTAGTCGCCCTGCCAGCG
Organism: Closterium sp. NIES-67; assembly: GCA_027943415.1. Lineage (NCBI taxonomy): Eukaryota > Viridiplantae > Streptophyta > Zygnematophyceae > Desmidiales > Closteriaceae > Closterium > Closterium sp. NIES-67. Next base: position 98,629 of record BQMB01001818.1, read on the forward strand.
CTTCTGGCGTGGGTACCTGCATGCATAACGGATGCTGGGGGTCCCCGCGGGGACCCCCATCCCTTAAACGGCCTAGAAGGTCGGCTTGTATGTCTTTGTTGAAGGGAAAACAGGGTTGAAGTTTCTTGCCATCCCCGCGAGCAACAGCAACCGCAGGCCGCCGGCGCGAGCTGCCTCACAGCAAGTATGCGAAGGAAGAACTGACAACTAGAATAGGGAGGAGAAGCAGGAGAGGGCTTATATAGAGCAAGGAGAGGGCTCAGGAGCACTTGTCCCCTCTCCCTCAATTGGTCCTTTGCATAAGGTAGGGTAGGGTACAGGCATGGCAGCGGACAGCGCACAACAGGTGAGACCTAACAACCCAGGCCAGGGGGCCTTAAGGGTCCCCCAGCACTGGCTCTAACACATGCAACAGGTCCCCCACAGCGAGTGGAGCCGCCGGCTCACCCCAGGGCTGCTCCTCAGCGGCGAGAGCCTCGTTGATCTCCGTGTTGAGGGCCACGGCTTGGCCCCGCTGCAGAGTAACCGACCATCACTGGCGGTACTCGTGGAGCAGCTTTGCAGCCTCCGGGCAGGTGGGAGCCGCCTGGTGATGCTTGCGTGCCGCCAACTCGGCGCACTGCTTGAGAAAGCCGAAGACGCCGGGCGAAGAGCAGCCATACGTCTCCGTTGCCATCGCAAAAAAGCCAACCCACTCCGCACGGGCCGGGGGGCGGTACTTGTTTTCCTTGCCCCGGGCTGCCACTCGAGCAGCCCATCCAGTCCCCTTACGAGCCAATGGATCGTCATGGGAGATGGGATCAGTCAGAGTGACGTCACACATCCACACCACCCCTGAGTCCGGGTGGCGGATGGCGACGTCCGCCCAAAGATTGGAGACCCACGTGAAGAGATTGGTCTGCTTCCGCGTAATGAACCCCGCCTCGATGGCTATCCGAGCACATTCATCCCGCAGGGCGTGGTGCGCGCCCGTCCGACCTGGCCCATTAGCGCACCTCAGGAGGTGGTTGGGAAGGCGGGGATCGTCGATGTCGGTACGGTCTGTGCAGTCACAGACGCCCAGGGTGGAGTGAGGGAGCCCCAGGCGGAATGCCACGATGGTGGAGAAGTATCCAGGGCTGAGGCGGAGGGAGGACGAGAAGGGGATGGCGTGCAGCCAGTCGTCCGCCCCCGGGCCCATGAGCGAGAGCAGGCGCTGCGTGTGCCCCTGGAGCGGGTTGAGAGGCATGCGGCGAGCCTGGTCCAGCTGGAGCGTGAAACGTTCCGCTTGCACCTGCAGCGCCAGCGCCCGCTGAAGCTTGGGCGGGTCCGGCAAGGTGCTATCCTGGCGCAGAAGGTCCGCTGCAGAAGGTGGCAGGGAGTTCTTGAGAATGGCAAGGCGGCGGGGGGAGGGCGTGGGGCCGGCGGGATCGGGGTTGAACTGTCTCAGCAGGTCGGAGATGGCACTGGGCAGCGACGGAAGGCTGCCCAGGAGATGGGCTAAAGCGGTGACAGAGGTCAGGTAGCTCGACGCCGCCTCCGCAGCAGGGTTGGTGATGCCGAGCACGCCGAGGGTGGTCGGGAGGGACGTCTGGTCCCACACGCGCCTGCGCTCATGGCGACCCCGCGGCAACGGCAGACGACTTGCCGACAGGGCCGTGTGAAAGAGGCCCTCCCCCCAAGCATCCCACTCGTCCAGGGGCAGCAGCTCGAGCGGCGTGGAGCGCAGCAGGTAAGCCACGCGTTGGGAGACGCAGCGGGTGAGAAGCTGCAGGGAAAGCTGGGGGGCGTTCTTCTCATTTCTTTTCTTTTCTTGTCTTTTCAAACATGCCAGTTTTGATCTGTCTCACCTTGTTATCAACACTCCGACATGCCAAACTTGCCAGTTCATCTTTCCCCCATGGTTGCTCCCTTGTGATCCCGCATGCTGCCTGCATGGATGAGACGCACGGGGACATGGGCGGAGTTGAATGCATACGGATGCATGTGCGATGGCCGTGTGCTCATGATGCATGTGTGCTCATGATGCCTGTGTGCTCACGATGCACGTGTGCAGTAATCTCAGTCATTGCGTACTCTCAGGCAACTTACCTGATGCAGTAGGCCTTGCAACAGGCCTCCAGACCCTGTCAGTCTTTGCATCCATCCATCCATCCATCCATCCATCCATCCATCCGTCCATCCATCCATCCATCCATCCATCCATCCATCCATCCGTCCATCCATCCATCCGTCCATCCATCCATCCATCCATCCATCCATCCATCCATCCATCCATCCATCCATCCATCCATCCATCCATCCATCCGTCCATCCATCCGTCCATCCATCCATCCATCCATCCATCCATCCATCCATCCGTCCGTCCGTCCGTCCATCCATCCATCCACCCATCCACCCATCCAACCATCCATCCATCCATCCACCCATCCACCCATCCACCCATCCATCCATCCATCCATCCATCCATCCATCCATCCATCCATCCATCCATCCATCCATCCATCCATCCATCCGTCCGTCCATCCATCCATCCATCCATCCATCCATCCATCCATCCGTCTGTCCGTCCGTCCGTCCGTCCGTCCTTCCATCCATCCATCCATCCATCCATCCATCCATCCATCCATCCATCCATCCATCCACCTATCCATCCGTCCATCCATCCATCTATCCGTCCATCCATCCATCTATCCGTCCATCCATCCATCTATCCGTCCATCCATGCATCCATGGCTTGTTCACACAACAGCAGCAGCCCTTTCAGCCAACCTGATCTCAGGCGGGCACCCAATTGTTTTCCATCCATCTGTCCTTGGTTATACTGACCCTCACCCTTTCCATCCATCCATCCATCCTTCCATGTATTCATTGCCCGTCGCCCATGTTTGTGTATGTTCCCTGCAGGGATCTGTATTACAATCAACTCGAAGCCCTCCCTGCTTCCCTGGGAAACCTCACGACTCTCACGCACCTGTCAGTCCTCTCACGCACCTCTCACTTCTTTCTCACGCGCTCTTACAGACAGCCCCCCACAACACTTCATTTTCCTGTTCTTCCTCTCAGGCCGTCCTTTATGTTCATTGGAACCCTGGGTACGGAGTTTTGAGGCGCCTCAAAAGTCGTCTCTTTATCCGTGGAAACCTGGGTACGGAGTTTTGAGGCGCCTCAAAAGTCGTCTCTTTATCCGTGGAAACCTGGGTACGGAGTAAGGCATGTGGGCCAGGTATAAGCATGCATCCAAATCCCCCCCTCCCCCCTCTGCTAGCCTTCGCTGCTGCCTCCTCCTCTCTCTCTCAGTGCTGCCCAATCTCCCCTTCCCACCGTCTACCGCCTCTCACCCGTTTCCGTCCGTCCTTCCGTCCGTCCGTCCGTCCGTCCGTCCGTCCGTCCGTCCGTCCATCCGTCCGTCCATCCATCCATCCATCCATCCATCCATGTTTCTGCTGCCTTTTGCCCATGTTTGTGTGTGCTACTGCCTGCAGTGGTTTGGGCCACAACTGGTTTTTTGGCTCCCTCCCCGATTCTTTGAGCAAGCTATCTTCTCTCGTGTACCTGTCAGTCCTCCCATGCACCCTCGGTCCTATTATGCACCTCGTCGCTCTTCCTCACCTACCTGAACACCTAGCCAGCCGCTCTCACTCTGCCACCCAGCTTTCCCTCCGCACCATATACCAGCATCTGCATTCCCACTGCACAAATCCAATCCACCCTGCTCGGGTGCATCATATCCAATCCGCCCCACACCAGTAGTAACCTACTCTAGCAACGGCCTGCAAGCTCCTCTCCCTTGTCCCCCCTCCACTGCTCCTGACACTCCTCGCCTCCTCCCTGCGCCCCAACTCCTGCCCTCCTCCCTCTTCTCCCCTCCGTGCCACCTCCCTTGCCTGTCATCGTCCCAATCATGCCACAGCTCAGCAAACCGCAACGGCCTCAACGGTTCCATTCCCCAATTTCTGGGCAATCTGCACCGCCTCACATACCTGTGAGTGCGCATCGGGGTGAGGCAGATGGGCAGGCTGAGCTGAGAGGGTAAGAGGGTAGGAAGAGCACCTACGAAGGTACTCGTACTGATGATGGCTCCAATGGCTCCACTCCTTGCGTAGCCTGTGGCACTGCATTCGTACCTGGCAGCCCATTCGACCCCTGGCCGCCCATTCGACCCCTGGCAGCCCATTCGACCCCTGGCAGCCCATTCGACCCCTGGCAGCCCATCTGCTCAATCGCCCCTCCCCACCGCCTCTCACCCCTGTTTCTGTCCATCCATCCAAGTTTCTGCTGCCACTTTTCCATGTTTGTGTGTTGCTGCCTGCAGTGGTTTGAGCGACAACACACTTTCTGGCTCCCTCCCTGCTTTCTTGGGCAACCTCTCCTCTCTCGTGCACCTGTCAGTCCTCTCATGCACCCTTGGACCTATCATGCACCCTTGGACCTATCATGCACCCTTGGACCTATCATGCACCCTTGGACCTATCATGCACCCTTGGACCTATCATGCACCCTTGGACGGACCTATCATGCACCCTTGGACGGACCTATCATGCACCCTTGGACGGACCTATCATGCACCCTTGGACGGACCTATCATGCACCCTTGGATGGACCTATCATGCACCCTTGGACATATCATGCACCGTCAGTCCTCTCAGCACTCCCTCATCTGCCTCAACACCTAGCCAGCCACTCTCACTCTGCCACCCAGCTTTCCCTCCCCACCATCTACCAGCATCGGCATTCCTACTGCACAAATCCAATCCACCCCACACCAGTAGCAGCCCACTCTATCAACTGCCTGCAAGCTCCTCTCCCTCCCCCCTCCACTGCTCCTGACACTCCTCACCTCCTCCCTGCACCCCAACTCCTGACCTCCCCCTTCTTACCCCCTTCCCCCTCTTCTCCCCTTCTCCCTTCCTCCCTTTCTCCCTCTCCTCCATCGCCCCTCCTCCCAATCGTGCCGCAGCTCGGCAAGCCAAAGCACTCTCAGCGGGTCCATTCCCGAAGAGCTGGGCAATCTGCACTGCCTCACGTACCTGTGAGTGTGCATCGGGGTGAGGCAGATGGGCAGATGGGCAGATGGGCAGATGGGCAGATGGGCAGATGGGCACTCTGAGAGGGTGAGTGGGTAAGAGCAGGGTGCCTGTGCAGGTACGCATACTGATGGCGGCTCCACTCCATTTATAGCCCCTGCCAGCCCATCTGTCCCTTGCATCCTCTCTGCCCTCCCCCATCCCTACCGTACACCAGAGACCTCAACAATAACTGCCAAAAACGAAAGATATAGAGCACTGTAGGATTTTGGTCAGACGGCTAACGTTTACCACAAATCGGTGCGGGTATAAAACGCTGTGGTAAAATTGGATTTGGGGCGCCTATGTGCTGTTTTCAAGCAGCAAGTTGAGCTGAAAACGGTTTTGTTTTTGAAATGACGGCGCAATGTCGGGTTGACTGACACGAGGTGTAGGATTCATCTACACGACACGCAAACGATGACTTGACACATGACTAGCGGAAACTCGCTAATATTTCGACACACACAAACGACAGTGGGATGCACCATTCAAGCGCTCTCACAAGCATCACATAACAACTTCATTGGCTCACACATCATTCCATCATGATATGCATCACACACACGAAAAAGACCAACAAGTCGAGTGCAATCCATGTGGTTGCACCAACAGGGACTGGTTATGAGGCGCCTCAAAACTAGACTCCTATCATGTGGTTGCACCAACAGAGGCTGTCAGCAACCTCAAGCAGCAGCGACAGTTGTGAGTGGCCATGGGGTCGCGAGGTGCTATGGAATGGTGGGCAAATTTGTGATGTGGGCGATTGAGTGCGTGAGTGAGAGAGTGAGTGGGTGAGTGAGTGAGTGAGTGAGTGAAGGAATCCTCATGAGCTAATGGTCCGGATCTCACAAACCCATCAAGTGCGCGACGGTGGTGCTGCAGAGTGGCTAAGCTCCCGAGACTGAAGCAAGGTTGATGAGGTCGAGGCCGGCTGTCTCCCCCAACCACGCAGGGGCAGTCTCCCTCAAGCAAACATTATACGTAGAGGGCAGTTGTGTTGCTGTCAGGCTTAATCAAGGTCAAACGCACAGCTCTCGTCAAGTATGCACTTGCACACTGTGACTCAGGTACAGTCGGAACTCAGGTACAGTCGGAACTCAAAGTAAAACCAGAACTCATGTCAGGTTGCAAATCCATCCTCGGAACATATCGAGTTTGTGGCGGTGATGCTGCTGCAGAAAGAAGAGCATGAGGCAAAGTGTTCCCGTCAAAGAGGCAGTGCACTGCTGATGCATGCACTGCTACTGCTGCAAGGCAAGCACCCGCTGGTGCATGTGAGGAGGAGGAGGACATGTGTCCCCTCGAACTGTCCCACACCCTGCCATTGCCTCAGCATGCATGCAGCATCACCCTTTCAAACACGAGGTGGCTTTAGCCTGAAACAGGTGTGTTTTGATTCGACGCAAAACACGCCTCTCCCTTAGCTTGCAACATCACACCCTCTCACACACGAGGTGGCTTACAGACTGAAGTAGGTGTGTTTTGAGTCGACTCAAAACACGCCTCTGCCTGCCTCAGATGCAGCATCACCCTTTCAAACACCATGTGGCTTAAAGCCTCTTGCGCTGCTGCCTCTTTCCTCGCTCAATCTGTTCCTCCCCTTATCTGCCTCCCTCTCTTATATCTCATTGCTCGTCCCTTCCTCCCACCCAACCCCTTCCCTGCTTCATCCTCCCGCTGCTGCCCTCCCTTCCATCTCGCAACGACAACAAGATATCCATCCGCACCACGCTTCACCACACTTCACCGCACTTTACCGCACTGTGCCACACATCATTGCAGGACCCTCAGTCACCAAAAGCTCTCAGGGGCCATCCCTGAGTCAATTGGAGCCCTCACCAACCTGGAATATCTGTAAGGACGGAGAGTGAAGAACAACAGAATAATCAGCTTCCGGTGACCTGGACTTGAACAATCAGCTGACCTACCTAGCTTGTTCGTGTTTTTTAGTAATCGTAGCAGCAACAACGCTCGTAGACAGCAAGAAGACCGGACAAGGTTCAAATCCGTGTGAAACGTACAAGGCACCCAGAATAGAAATATGTTCTCTAGCACGAGCTCATGCCATCCCGTCCCATCCCATCCCATCCCATCCCACCCCATTCCACCTCATCCCATCCCATGCCGTCACATGCCATGCCATTTCACTGCAGGGACCTGAAGTTCAACAGGCTGACTGGCACCATCCCTGCCTCCATAGCCAACCTCACCCGCCTCACTGAACTGTGCGCGCCCATTCTCCCTCCACCCTCCCACCTCTCTCCCTTCTCCCTCTACCCTCCCAGCTCTCTCCCTGCCTACTTTCCACCTGCCCACATTCTACCTGTTTCTAGTCCAATAAAAAGGAAACTCGGCTTTCTGCTGTTGTGGGTGTGTGTGTGCGCGCCACTCAAAGCACGCACCCCCCACGGAATAGCAGTCGCGCTGATCCCCTCTTTGTCTTCCCAGACACCCTCCCTGCCCTCGTCTCTTTTCCCTTCCATATCCATCCATCCTCCCCTCTCCAGAGTTCTCTCCAACAACTTCCTTGCAGGGTCACTTCCTGCTGCACTCAGCGCACTCACGAATCTCGAAGAAGTGTCAGTATTACACTAATTACTGAAAATGTGCCGATCAGTGCCACCCTTACAGATCGCGTCTGCTCATTTTTCACTGCTGTAAGCACCTGCCTGCTCCCTTCACTTGTCGAATGAGTGGGCTCCACGCATTCCCTCCAATGCTCTGGTCAACCTTGCAACCAACCACTCTCCATGCCCCTCCCATGCCTAGAAAATCGTAAGCATAACCAATTTTTAAAATGGTCAGCATTCTTCCTCCTGAGCCCCTCTCCACTCCGTTCCACTCTGTCCGCCCAAGTTCTTCTGCTCTCACTCAAGCCTACACCCAACAGCAACCACCACAGGCCACTGCTGTCCGTCACTCCCCAATCTCTTCCCTCCCACAACCTTCCCTCCCACAACCTTCCCTCCCACAACCTTCCCTCCCTAATTCCCTGTACTCCTCACTCTCTTCACCCCTTCTTGCCCCCACTCCCCTTCCCCACCAACCCTTTCCTGCCCATCTCCTCCTCCTCTCTCCTTCCTTCCCTTGTGCTCACAGCTCCCTTGAGTACAACCAGCTGGCGGGATTCCTTCCTTCCTTCCTTCCCCCACTCCAGCCGCCCCGTAGGCGCCTCAGAAATCCCACCCCTCCTCCTCCTCCCGCCCTCCTTCCCTTGTGATCACAGCTCCCTTGAGTACAACCAGCTGGCGGGATCCCTCCCATCCTTCCACCACTTGAGCCGCCTCAGCAGGCTGAAAGCCAGCAACAACTACCTCACAGGCAGAGCAGCGCCGTTTCCTGAATGCCTCTCTCCAGATCGCACCTCGGCCTGCCCCCATGACTGCCTCTACCCCCCTACTGAGTCCGACATCCACGGAAACTGCCTTGTCGGATCTACTTTCTCGTGTGAGGGGTGGCAGAAGAGTAGCCACGAATGCCGGTTGTTCTGTGGGGCCCGGCCTCTCACCCCGCCCTGCAGCGGCCATGGCGTGTGCTCCTTTGAGCCAGGCGAATATCACAACATGCCTGCAATGGGGGCACAGTGCACGTGTGATGAGGGGTACATGGGAGCTGCTGGCACTTGTGTCCCTCGAGGTAACATGAGAGCGGGCTAATGCTCTTGCTAGCTGCTAAACTGTTTCGTTTCCCTTATTTTCCGGACCATCAGCTCTTCTTCGCTGCATTCCGCTGTGTTTCAAGGCTGCTTGCTGGGAAGCCTGCTTGCTGTTTGCTGGGAACTTCGAAGTTTCCTTCTACAGATATCGTGCTGACCTGCCCTGTCGGCACCAATCCCCTCTCGTTACAACACACTCCGTAAACCAGCAGGTTCTGCATTTGTGTGGGCGGCACTGTCAGCTCTCCAGGCGCCTCGAAATCTGCTGCTGCTGCTGGTGCTGCTTCCTCTGGCGGTGCTGCTGCTGCTGGCCTTCTCACTGCCACAGTTTTTACGACGTTTTAAGAACAAACCCCATGCAGCTCGTTATTTTTTTTCAAAGAAAGCCGTTGCTGCCCGGCGAGCTGCTCTATGTGTAGAGGTCACTTCCTAGGCAGACGGCTAGCAAGCAGACAAGAAGTGACCACGGCCATCCCATTCAGTCAAACTTTGCTCCTGGTTCCCATTTACATTGCGTTTCCCGCTCTTTTTGAGGCGTTTTATTGGTCTAGTGCAAGGTGCAGAACATACAGATGGTCTGGCCATCCCTGAGTGAAATGGCAAAAACTTGTTCTGCGGTTTTTAATGTGATTGGTTCTCATCTCAGACTGCAACCCAACCCAATGGCATAAAAAAATCCGCCAGCGTTATGGGTACCTCTGATAACAGCATCGGCATCAGCATCGGCATCGGCATCAGCGTCGGCATCGGCATCAACATCGGCATCAAGATGAGCACCAGCGTCAGCATCACCAGCAGTAGCACCCCAATTGCCCCCCTTCCCATCACCATTCCCATCGCCACTTCCATCACCATTCCCATCACCATTCCCATCGCCATTCCCATCGCCACTCCCATAGCCACTCACATCACCATTTCCATCACCATTCCCATCACCATTCCCATCACCATTCCCATCACCATCGCCTTCCTCCGGCTCAACACCCGACGCAGCAGCAAAGCCCGGTCCACTTCCACCCACTCATCCATCCACCCCCCTCCTCTACAATCCCATCAGAGCCCCCACCTACATCCACACCCACACCATCAACCTACACACACACGAGCTCCCCTCCCGCACCCGCACCCGATTCCCGTGCCCATCCCCACGCCCGTCCTCATTCCCGCACTCATGCCGATGTCCAGGATCCTGTCGTCATTCACGACGTCCTCTAGGTGCCAGAAGAAGTGAGGCACGTGAGTGTGTTCCAGCACCACACACAACGACTCAAATATGCACTGCCGGTATCTGCACGCCCCCCCCAGCCGCTCCTGTGCCCTTGCAAACGCAGCACCGCGAGCTGATGGATGGGTGGATGGGTGAGTGTGAAGGGGAACAGTGGAGGGAATAAGAAATAATCGAAGGCACGAGGATCAGTGAATACAAGGCGAGGGAATATCAAGAGACAATGAGGACTTATTATCGATTCCAGGGGTTTCGGGTGGGTAGAGAAGCTTTGAGGGAGGTGAGCTGAGAATACCTACCGTACTTGCATGTGGCCTGGCCAAGCCAAAGACAGGCTTACAATAAGCACTCATATTGAGAACAACAGCGATGCCATCATCACCCTGGGTCCGCTCCAATGAGGCATCTCGTCGTGGTTCAATGAGGCATCTCGTCGGGCTCCAATGAGGCATCTCGTCGTGCTCCAATGAGGCATCTCGTCGTGCTCCAGTGAGGCATCCCGTCGTGCTCCAGTGAGGCATCTCGTCATGCTCCGATGATTTAATACACTCGAAACTAGTTGAATTGGCCAGAATCATCGACGCCACTCAAAACTACCTCGCAGCCACACCTGGCCCTTTCCCTCGGTGCTCCAAGCACGGTCCCTCTCCCCTCATTGCATCTATGACCCGCCACGCTGCCCCGACATGCAACTCTCTATCCAGCGCAGCAAAACTGCCTCGCTGGCAGTCTGCCCGAGTGCGACGATGAGCGGCCGCAGCGGAGTGCCAGCGAGTGCCTGTCATTCTGTGGGGCCAGCTTCGACCCCCCAACCCCGCCCTGCAGCGGCCATGGCGTATCCTCCTTGGAGCCCGTCCGCCTGTGATGTAGGCGGCCCGCCCTCATTCTGCTACCCTACTTTATGGAGAGCACGGTGATAAATGGGAGGCGCGGTGCACGTATGATGAGGCGTTCACGAATACTCCCACCCACACCCTCACCCTCACCCACACCCACACCCACACCCACACCCACACCCACACCCACAACCACACCCACACCCACACCCACACCCTCACCCACATCCATACCCACACCCATACGCACACCAACACCGACACCCACACCCACACCCTCACCCACACCCACACCCACACCCTCACCCACACCCATACCCACACCCATACGCACACCGACACCCACACCCACACCCACACCCTCACCCACACCCACACCCACATCCACACCCACACCCTCACCCTCACCCACACGCACACCCTCACCCATACAGCACCACCACTTCCCGCACTCATGCTGCAGTAATCCATAGTCCCATATAAAAAAGGGGGCATGGAGTGAAACATGTGTGTGCGCTCCAGCACGACCCTCGACTCAAACATCTCTTGCCAGTACCCAGACAACCCCCCAGGTCCCCTCCCTTCCCGTGGAAACCTTAGTACCAATCCCCTTAGCATGTGGGCGGCCGAGTGGGTGAAAGGAAGAATTGGAGGGAGATGGAAAATAATAGAGGCACAATGGTTAGCGCAAGTAAGACTAAGGGGGAAATTGTCAAGAGGCAAGAGTACGTATTTTCCCACGACATGTTTGTATTTTAAAGAAGACAGATGCATTGGATGAGACTATCTTCGACAAAGAGTTCTCCAAAGTTTCCTACAACTCGTAAATCCTTCTACTGTCTCATATCGCGTGCTGTTGCTGGCCTTCATGCTGCCACTGTTTCTGAGGCGCTTAAAAAACAGACGCTCTGCATGCTATTTCTTCTCAAAGAGAGCCCTTGCTGCCCGGCAAGCTGCTTTGCATGTAGAGGTCAATTGATGGTGTGCAAGTCACACGGCTTCCAAGGGTTCACCACCCGGCATATTCGACCCCTGGGCAGGGGTGATTTCATCCGACAATGTGTTTTATGTAATGTGTTTCCTATTATGCCTATTTTTGGGCCTGGTATTTTGACAAGGCGGACTGCCCTTAGAAAGTATGAACTAGACATCGAGAGGAACTGTATTCGCCTGCCTCATAGTACCCACATACTTGATCAAGACTGGATTTTTTCAGAGCTGAGATGATAGGGTTGAGCCTTGGCAATTTTTTAGCGTGGGTACGATTTTTTAGGGTGGGTATGACAGAGCCTTGGCTTGTTTTTTTCGATGTTCTCCTCGGCTGGGACGAGGAGGGGTTGAGTGGTGGTCGAACCACGCGACACGGTGTGACAATATGTGTAAAATTATATTTGATATATATATATAATGGTAGGCTTGGTAGGTGTTACTGAATTCTATTGTAGAGGGTACAACCCCCCCCTTCTTGTATCCCTCTCTCTTCTATTCCAACTCTCTTCTCTCTCGATGTTTTTCTCCTTCCTAAACCTCACGCCATTCCATGGCTACTCTTCCTAGCTAGCTTCTTTGCCATGGGTTCAGAGCAAGTCCGGCTGCTCGGGCCTGCTCATCACGCTTTCGCACATTCCGCTCCTCGCTCCTGTCCTTTTCACGCCGCCACCACGGCCATGTCGTGCTGCCGTGACGGCACCGTTGTGCTGCCGTGACGACGTGCTGCCAGCGCGCGGACGGCACAGACGGCAGCAGCCAGCGTCCCGTTTTAGCGCTGGCCAGCACGCCCGCATGCAGCCACCGCGCTACACGGGGCGGCACGCTCCCGGGCTCCGCTGCTGAAGCCCCGCCCCCTTCCCCTGCGTCCCCTCTTCCTCGCCACAGCCGACGGCTGACTCGCGCCAGCCGTCCCACCGTCGCGGAGCCTGGCCACGCCGCCGAGTGCTGCGAGCTCCGCCACCGCCGGCAACTGTCGTCGAAGCCGCCGCCGCCGCAGCTGGTGCTGCTGGCCACACCGCCGCCGCCACCGCTGTCGATGCTGCCGCCGTCGTCGCCGTTGCAGCCGCTGCCCTCGCTGTCAACGTCGCCCCGCCTCACGCGCCGTGGGGTTGACCATGCTGGAGTAGTCGTCGCTGCTGCTGAGTATGGGGGTGCTAGGGGGTGTGTGGCTTAGTGTACTGTGTGTGTGGTGGGCTTTCAGCTACCAAGCCTAGGGGGTGTGTAAAATTTTATATTTGATAGATATATATGTCAAACATGTGTATTTGTCATGTTTGTATAGACTCTATAGGGTAGCCTCTTAGAGGGTACAACACTTAGGTATATCTGTGTGTACTCTCACTCTATCGATTATTCACTTCACTAATTCTGATATGGTATCACGCGTAGGTTAGGATCCCCCCCCACCTACCGCTTCCGCTCGCCCTCCTAGCCCCATCGTGCCCCTAGCCCAGTCGCGACCCCCCCTAGCCCCGTCGCGCCCCTTCCTGGGCCCCGTAGTGCCCCTCCTGGGCCCCGTCGCGCCCTTCCTGGCCCCGTCGCGCCCCTCCCAGGCCTCGTCGCGCCCCTCCTGGGCTCCGTAGCGCCCCTCCTGGGCCCCGTCGCGCCCCTCCTGGGCCCCGTAGCGCCCCTCCTGGGCCCCGTCGCGCCCTTCCTGGGCCTTGTAGCGCCCCTCCTGGGCCCCGTCGCGCCCCTCCCAGGCCCTGTCGCGCCCCTCCTGGGCTCCGTAGCGCCCCTCCTGGGCCCCGTCGCGCCCCTCCTAGGCCCCGTAGCGCCCCTCCTGAGCCTCGTCGCGCCCCTCCTGGGCTCCGTAGCGCCCCTCCTGAGCCCCGTCGCGCCCTTCCTGGGCCCTGTAGCGCCCCTCCTGGGCCCCGTCGCGCCCCTCCCAGGCCATGTCGCGCCCCTCCTGGGCTCCGTAGCGCTCCTCCTGGGCCTCGTCGCGCCCCTCCTGGGGTCCGTAGCGCCCCTCCTGGGCCCCGTCGCGCCCCTCCTGGGCCCTTGTAGCGCCCCTCCTGGGCCCCCCGTCGTGCCCCTCCTGGGCCCCGTAGCGCCCCTCCTGGGCCGCGTCGAGCCCCCTCCTGGGCCCCGTAACGCCTTCAGGCCCCGTCGCACCCGCACGGCCCCGTCGCACCAGCCCGGCCCCGTCACGCCCGCCCGGCCCCGCCGCACCGGCCCGGCCCCGTCGCCCCCTGCCCGGCCCCGTCGCAGCCGCCCGGCCCCGTCGCGCCCGTCCGGCCCCGTCGCGCCCGCCCAGCCCCGGTGCGCCCCTCCTGGGCCACCGTCCTGCTCGCCCGGCCCCGTCGCACCGGCCCGGCCCCGTCGAACCGCCCGGCCCCATCGCACCAGCCCGGCCCCGACGCACCCGCCCGGCCCCGTCGCACCAGCCCGGCCCCGTCGCGCCCGCCCGGCCCCGTCGCACCCGCCCGGCCCCGTTGCACCGGCCCGGCCCCTGCGCTCGTCCCTGCCCCGGCCCCGGTCCTCCTCACTGGTACGGTTCTCCCCCCCCCCCCCCCCCCCGCCCTGCACCGTACTGCCCCGCACTGCACCGCCGCGCACCACCCTGTACTACCTGGCACCGCGCTGCACCGCCCTAAACCGCACTGCACCGCACTTTACCGCACGGCACCGCACTCCACCTTGCTGGACTGCCCTGCACCGCACTGCACTGTTCCTGATGGCGGCGGAGCTTCGCTTCGACGCTGAAGGCCAGCCTCTGGAGTTCGAGGCGTGGCTTGCCGACCTCCGTCGCCAACTCACTGGCCAGCGGCAGGATGGTGAACCGCTTTCCGCACACCTTGACGGTACGCTCCCCTGCCCAGACCCCCCTGCTATTCTGCCCGCTGACTCCACACCCACTGAGCGCGAGTCCACTGCTGCCACTGCCCGTGCGCGCTCTGTCTGGCTTTCTCGCGATGCTGTCGCCCAGCTTGCCATTAGCAACGCCCTTCCCCGTCCGAGCGCCCGCGCTTTAGGTCTCTCACTACTGCTCAGGCATACTTAGATGCTGTCATCCAGCGCTATTCCACCCCTCCAGCTGCCTCGGTGGGTCGCCTGATCCTCCCGATGCTCTTTCCTGACCTTGCATCTTTCCCCACTGTCTCTGACCTCGCTGCCCACCTGCGCTCGATAGATGAGACCTGGCGCGCAGCCTGCACTGATGCACAGCTTAGAGCACACCAGCCGCCTATTACCTCTACCCTCTACATGCTTGCCACCCGCCTCCCTGACCTCCTTGCTGTCGCCCGCGACCGCTTCCTTAGTGTTCACCCCGCAGACCTCACCCTCACTGACTTTGTAGACACCCTGACTGTGATAGAGACCCGTCACCGCTCCATCGCCCAGGCGAGCGGTGTCGTGCTGGTCCCTATCTTTCAGGGTTGTGCCCCCGCCCAGTGTACCTTCTCCGACGGCTCTGCCCCAGTGGCTGAGACTGCTGCTGCAGCGCAGTTTCGTTCGGGGAAGGGCCGCCGCCCCAAGGTTGGGCACGGCGGCGGCGGCGGCGGGGGTGCGGGAGGGGGTAGTGGTGGGGTCGGGTCGTCTGGTGCTGGAGCGGACGAGGGGGCCCTGCCCAGTCCAGCAGAGCCGCCGCCCCTGCAGTTGCAGCAGCCGCAGCAGCCGCCGCAGTCGCAGCCTTCGCAGCAGCCGCAGCAGCCGTCGCAGACGCGGCAAACGAGTGTCCTCCCGCCCGGGTGGCCCGGCGCTGGCGGTGGCCGGGCGCGTGGTGGTGTGCCGAGTGGTGGCTCTGGCGGCGGGCGTTGTCAGTACCAAATCCAGACCGGTCCTTGCTGCGGCTTCGTTTGCGGTAAGATCGGTCACTCCACTCCCCGCTGTTTTCGTTGCCTGGACGACATCTTTCGTCAGCGCTTCGGCCCGTCGCCAGACCTCCCGAACTGGCACAGTTTGCTTAGTCGTAAGATTCAGATTTTTGATATGGACATGGATGCCATTGTTTCTGCTCTGCATGTGATGTATGCTGATGACTCTAGTGTGCTTCCTGCCTATTACTCACTGTTGCCTAGTGTAGGTGTGCCTAGCTTAGCCTCCCCTGCTGCGTCAGGCGTAGGATCCCCTGCTTTGTGTAGTCTTGGTGCTTCCGCCGTCGTTCCGTCACCAGACGCCTCTGCTTCGCTTTCCTTCACCTTGGACTCTGGCGCTTCTCGGTGTTTCTTCCGCGACTCCACCACCCTGACGCCGCTTCCTGTTCCTGCTGTCGTTTCTCTTGCTGACCCCTCCGGCGGTCCGGTAGTCGCCCGCAGTTCCACCACCCTTCCCTGTCCGGCGGTTCCTTCGGGCACTCTCACAGGTCTGCATATCCCCTCGTTCTCCAGGAACCTAGTTGGTGTCGGCTGCCTGCAGGACCTTGGCGTCACCACTACGTTCCCTGGTCACGAGCGGTATGCTATCTGTACCGAGGCCGCCACTGGTGCCCCCCTGTCCACGTTCCCCCGGGACCCGGTGTCCGGCCTGTTCACTCTGGACACCGTGACCCCCCCGGCTGGAGCGCTCACCCAGGTTGCTGCTGCCTGCTCCTGTCGGTCCCTCACTCACCCGACCCTCCTTTGGCACCACCGCCTAGGTCACCCTGCACTTCCGCGTCTGCGTCACATGTCCCAGCACGGTCTTGTCCTTGGTCTCCCAGGTTCCCTCCCCGCGTTTCCCTCCTCCCCAGCCCCACCTTGCACGCCTTGTGTCGAGGGTCGGCTTCGCCGTGCCCCTCACTCCTCCTCGTTTCCCCCTACTGCCGCGCCTCTGCAGACCCTGCACCTGGACGTCTGGGGCCCCGCCCCCATCCCTGGGCCGCGTCGAGAGCGCTACTTCCTTCTGCTTGTCGACGACTTCACTTGTTACACCACAGTCTTTCCCCTGGAGCGCAAGGCCGACGTGCCTGGAGCTCTCATCCCCTGGCTTGTCTCTGCGCGTGTCCACCGCGGTCTCCGTGTCTTGCGTCTTCACTCAGACCGTGGTGGCGAGTTTGCCTCAGGTGTCCTTGGTCGCTTTTGTCGTGCGGAGGGCATCACCCAGACGTTCACCCTACCAGACTCCCCACAGCAGAATGGGGTCGCTGAGCGACGCATCGGTTTGGTCATGGAGGTGGCTCGCACCTCCATGATCCATGCCGGTGCACCCCATTTTCTGTGGCCGTTCGCTGTGCGCTACGCTTCTCACCAGCTTAACTTGTGGCCGCACCCTCAGCAGCCGCAGGTTTCGCCGACCCGTCTTTGGACTGGGTCTCCTGGTGACGCATCTGCGTTCCACGTCTGGGGCTGCCTTGCTCATGTCCGTGCCTCCGACACGGACAAGCTCACTGCCCGCACCCTTCCCTGCGTCTTCCTCGGTTTTCCCCTTGACGCGCCTGACTGGCACTTTTACCACCCGCCGTCTCACCGGTTCTTTCATTCTCGTGACGTCACCTTTGATGAGTCTGTCTCCTACTACCGTCGCTTCCCCCACCGTGGTCCCCCGGTTACCCCCCCCCTGTTCCTGGTCACTCCTTCCCCGGTCGTCCCTGCCCCTCCTCCTCCTCCTCCCCGTCCCGCCCCCTCTGGTGTGTCCCACGTCACCCCCCTTCAGTCGGTGGACCCGGTTGAGGAGTCTTCTGACTCTGGTGGCCCTCCTGTTCAGTCCTCGCCGGCCGCCCCTCCCCTGGCGTCCCCTCCCCAGTCCCCCCCTCCACCGCCTCTGCCGCCGCTGCAGCCGTCGTTGTTGCGGCCGCCGCCGCCGCCGCCGCCGCCGTCGCAGCACCCGTTCGTTGACTCTGGGGGTGCTCGTCCCGGTAGCCCTGGGGGTGGTCCCTCTGGGGGTGCTGGTATGGAGAGTGCCGGTGGTAGCCGAGGAGCAGCTTGCGGTCCAGGTGTCGCCGTTGTGCCGCCGCAGCAGCAGTCCCCGCCGGTGTCAGCCCTTCGCCTGCTCGGCCTTCCGTCCCCCGACCCTGCGTCGGTTCCTCCCCGACCGTCTCCTCCTCTTCCTGTCTCCGGCCCTGTCTTCCCTCCGCCGGACTCGTCCCCTGCCCGTCTCCCCCCTCGTTCCCCTCCTGTGTCCCCTCCCCTGTCTCCTGACCCGACTCCTCCGTCGCACGTCTGGTCTCACCATCCCTCCCGTGCTCGTCCTGCCTCGCCTGTCTTGCGCTCCCACCCTATGTTGCTTCGTTCCCACGCGTCTCGTCCTCCCCTTCTGCCGTCGCCTCCTCCGTCCTCCCTTGTTGTTGCACCCCCCCCGCTGTCTGACTACCTTCGTGCCGCTCGTCCCCTTGTTCCTCGGGTCCTTGCCTCTCTCGTTACCGACCCGTCTGTTCCGGCCTCGTGCCTTGACGCTCTTGTCGCTGCTGTCGCTGACTTCGCCTCTATCCGCCGCCTTGACTACGCCTCCGCTCTGGTCTCTGACCCTGCCTGTCCTCCGTCTGTCGGGGGTGCTCCTGCCCTTGGCAATGACGTCCTGGAGGACCGCCAGTTCGAGCTTGCTTTCCTGTCCGAGGCTGCTCCCCATCTCTGTTCCATGCTGCTCCCCATCTCTGTTCCATGCTGCTAGTCCCTGAGGGTGACCCAGACGCTTTCGACATCCTGACCCCTCGCACTTACGCTGAGGCGACTTCGGGACCCTGGGCCTCGTAGTGGATAGCTGCCATGGAGCAGGAGATGGCATCTTGGAGATCCACCGGCACCTTCGTCGATGCAGTTCCCCCACCTGGGGTGAACGTAGTCGATGGCCGCTGGCTCTTCAAGGTGAAGCGCCCTCCTGGAGAGCCGCCTGTCTTCAAGGTGCACTATGTGGCTAGAGGCTTCAGTCAGCGTGAGGGGGTAGACTTCTTCCTGACCTTCGCTCCGACCCCGAAGATGACTACTCTTCGGGTTTTGTTATACCTAGCTGCTCAGCGTGACTACGAGCTCCACTTCCTCGACTTCTCCACTGCCTTCCTTCAGGGCAGCCTACACGAGCAGGTCTACTTGCGTCGTCCTTAGGGCTTTACTGGTACCTTCCCTCCTGGGACCCAGTGGCTCCTGCGGCGCCCCGTCTACGGCCTGCGCCAGGCTCCCCGTGAGTGGCACGACACTCTCCGTGCTACGCTTGCTGACCTGCAGTTCTTTCCGTCTTCCGCAGACCCTTCACTCTTCGTTCGTGCTGGCCAGACTCCGTTCTACATCCTTGTTTACGTCGACGACCTGGTCTTTGCCACAGCAGACAGGGACGCACTGACCTCCGTGAAGGCAGAGCTGCTGAAGAGACATACGTGCACTGACCTTGGAGAACTGCGCCGTTACCTTGGCTTGCAGATCTCCAGGGACAGAGCTGCGCGCACCATCACCCTGACTCAGTCACACTTGGTGCGCCAGGTCCTTCAGAGGTTCGGCCTTCAGTTCTCCTCTGCACAGCCCACCCCTCTGCCTGTAGACCACAGACTCTCCGCTCCAGTGTCTGAGGAGTTGGTAGAGCCCAGCGGCCCCTACGCAGAGCTGGTGGGTTGCCTCATGTACCTGATGACTTGCACTCGCCCTGATCTCGCATACCCTCTCAGCATCCTGGCTCGCTTTGTGGCCACCGGCAGATACCGACCGCAGCACTGGTCTGCCGCTAAGAGGGTTCTGCGTTATCTTGCTAGTACATCGGGCATGGGGTTAGTGCTAGGAGGACGCAGGCCAGTGGTCCTTACTGGACACACAGACGCTTCGTGGGCAGACGACGCTGAGACACTCAGGTCTACCTAGGGCTACTGCTTCAGCCTTGGCTCAGGTGCCGTCGCGTGGAGAGCTACCCGCTCCTCGTCTGTTGCGCAGTCCAGCTGTGAGGCTGAGATCTACGCTGGTGCCATGGCGGCACAGGAGCTCCGCTGGCTGACCTTCTTGCTCACTGACTTAGGTGAGCGGCCTAGCTCTGCCCCGGTCCTGTTCGCTGACAACAGGGCCATGATCCTCCTGTGTCAAGAGCCTCGACTCGAGGGCAGAGCAAAGCACATTCAGCTGCGGTACTTCCTCCTGCGTGAGCTACAGCAGCGACGTCAGGCTCGCGTAGTACACTTGGCCTCAGGTGCCAACACGGCTGATATCTTTACGAATGCGCTTGCGCCTAAAGATCATCAGCGGCACTGTGTACAGCTTGGTCTAGTTCCTGTAGCCTCTCACTTGCTAGGACCTTGACTTTGTACTGTCCTTTATACGTATACTCAGACTGGACTTGTGTCCTCTCCCAGTGGCTGGACTAGTAGTGCCGCCCTGCTCTTGTTCTTGCCTTGTCTGTACTCCTTCTGACTGGTCTCTCAGACCCTTGTCTCAGAGGTTGGACTAGTAGTGCCGCCCTGAGCTGCTTGTTTAGGACATTCCCCTATGCAGTCTAGGGGGTGTATCGAACATGTGTATTTGTCATGTTTGTATAGACTGTATAGGGTAGCCTCTTAGAGGGTACAACACTTAGGTATATCTGTGTGTACTCTCACTCTATCGATTATTCACTTCACTAATTATGATAATATAATGGTAGGCTTGGTAGATGTTATTGGATTCTACTGTAAAGGGTACAACCCCCTTCTTATTGTATCCCTCTCTCTTCTATTCCAACTCTCTTCTCTGCCGATATTTTTCTCCTTCCTAAACCTCACGCCATTCCATGGCTACTCTTCCTAGCTAGCTATTTTGACAGCATGCATGCCAGCGCGATGGAAAGACATGTGCATCGTCGGCCTGGCCGGTAGCGGTTGCTCGGCAGTAACTCGTTACTCGACCCCCGATTGGTTGGTAAACTGTTAAGAACTTAGGATGCTAGGTCCCTAAAGTTAGGACACTAGCTTAGCTAGGATAGGAGCAAGGCCGCCATGGAACGGCGCTAGGAAAAACGGATCTAGGAGTAGGAGGAAAGTCGAGAAGAAAGAGTGATGGATTAGGAAGAGAAGGGAGTACAAGGAGGGGTTTGTACCCCCTACAGAAAGGTTCAGTAGCAACCTACCAAGCCTATATAAAATTATAACTTATATAATTTTAACACACCCCCTAGGCTTGGTAGTGTCAAGCCCACTCACACCCCCACACCCGCACCCAACCCACCCCCTAACCCCGCACACCCTCAGGCTCGTGCTTAGCCGGGTATCTGACCCTCAGGCAAAGCGTTGACACACCCCCGTACACGAGGCAGCCGACGGCGTCTAGGCGGGTCAGCGACAAGCAGCCGCGGAGCTCTGGCTCAAGGCGGCTGGGTCGCCGACGACAGGCGGCGACTGCCGTGGCTGAGGGCTCTCGGCGATGTGGCAACGTCCGGGCAGAAGACAGCAGCTGCGACAGGAGGAAGGGAAGACGCAGGGGAAGGGAGAATGGGGGGGGGGGGGGCGGGGGGGGCGGGGCGAGTCTTCAGCGTCGCGCCATAAATGGCGCGGCGCTTACAGGCGGGACGACGGCGTCCTGGCAGGGGGCGACGGGGCCGGGCAGAGGGCGACGGGGCCAGGCAGGGCGCGACGAGGCCCAGGAGGGGCGCAGCCGCGGCGTCGCGCTGACGTCGTCCCGGTCGCGTGTCGAGACGGCCGCGGCAGGACGGCGCAGCCGGCGAACAGACGACGACGCCAGAGCGTGACGCCGCCGCGGCCGCCATGGCAGCGTCGATGCCGCAGCGGGGCGTCGACGCTGCGACTGCAGAACGACGGCCCGACTCCGCGGCAGCGCGTCGGGCCGGTCGCGGCACGACGCGCCCAGTGGCAGCGCGACGTCGCCACTGCAGCAAAACGCGGCCGCCATGGCCGCTGGAGTGAATGAGGGTGAGGAGTAAATGGCGGAAGCGAGAGGAGGCAGTCCAGCAGGAAGGATCTCCTGCTCTGATACCATGTTAAGAACTTAGGATGCTAGGTCCCTAAAGTTAGGACACTAGCTTAGCTAGGATAGGAGCAAGGCCGCCATGGAACGGCGCTAGGAAAAACGGATCTAGGAGTAGGAGGAAAGTCGAGAAGAAAGAGTGATGGATTAGGAAGAGAAGGGAGTACAAGGAGGGGTTTGTACCCCCTACAGAAAGGTTCAGTAGCAACCTACCAAGCCTATATAAAATTATAACTTATATAATTTTAACATAAACCTCTTGACTTTGTCAAGGACCAATCCTGACTCTAATAGCTGTTCCAGCACACCTACAGTTTCACAAATCTGCTTGTAGTTGTGACTAAGGACCAGCCTCTTCGCAGGTGCTCTGTGACGAGAGGTGTGATTTTGGTCAAGGACCAATCACGCCCCTCAAACGTGCTCCATCCATGATTGTCGGGGTACCGAGAAGACTCTGTTTCAGGCTGGAAATCATGTAAGGCTGATAATTAAGGGTGACCAAAACAAGAACATGCAATATTCCAGGCCTGCTCAAATGAGAACCCCTAAAATCCAGGCCTAGGGAAAATCAAAAGCTGAAAAAAAGCAGGAAGAACCTAAAAAAAACACCATGCTATACAGCATTTCAGGGCATTTTGTCGTGACTTATGAAGCCATGCACATGACACGAGCGGTACTTGTTCCAACATTCAGGTTTCATGCTATAAGGTGATGAAAATAGTGTGTGGGTTTTCATGTACCCGTAACATGGAGTGCTCGCAGCTTTGGAATTTGGTTGTGCGAATTCGCCTGCTTTCGCTAAACCTGTGGAATAGGTTGGCGGTGGGTTCGCAGCTAGGATGGTTCGTGCCAGGGACGGTGGATGTTTCAATTCGAGGGGAACGGACGGACGGACGGAGGAGAAACGAGCTCCGGTAACGCGGTCCGCGGGCTGTCACGTCGCGACATCATCGGTCGCAGGCGTTTTCCCTTGTCACTTTCCCAGCTCCAAGGCCCCCTTCACCCACCCCACCCCACCCCACCCCGCCTCTCTTCGCCCTTCGCCCCAATGAACTACTTTCCGAATCTGTGGATTCTCCGAACCAGGTTCCCCATTGTTGCCTTGCTCCCCTTCCCCCCAGCCCCCCTGGTGAATCTTCACGTACAACGGCTGTTCCGAACCATCACCGCGCGCCTCGACGGCACAACCGTCGCGCGCCATGCCTCACACCAAGTGACCTAGCCGCACGAGGCTCATGTGCGGGGGAAAGGCGGAGGTGGGGGGAATGTGGAGGAAAAGGGGCGAATGTGGGGTGGAGCGCGCGAGCGAGCCTGGCGCACAGGAATTGAAATTTAGGTTCGGGCAGCGGGCTGGGTTGATACAAACCGAAGTGAGGTACAAAATGAAGCAAGGTCTCCCAGACTTCAGAATTCCAATGCGTAGCCAGTTAGCAACCACACACCACACGAGAAATTCTTCAGCCGTTCCTCACATTCCCTCCCGTCCATCATCCACACTTACGTAGTTCTTTGGAGCTCTCAATCTCAACACAACGCAAGGTACCGCAGTCCGTTGCAGAACTTGCTGAGGCACAATCGCAACTAGCTCAGATTGCTCTCAGGAGCACACCTGCACAGGCCTCCTCCTACCATCTCCCAAACAGCCAGCTTCATCCGCGCTACTTGAGCACACTTCTCGTCCGTCCGCGGGCTCGAGTGCCAATTCCACAAGCAGACCAAAGCTCAAGGTGCTCAGCGAACCCGCCATGGCGCCGCATTCATCATCCACAGGCATGTCGATCCCCATACCTACCACCCGTTCCATTCCCGCTCACAGCACTCTCTCCTCCTCCGACCTCCAGAGCCCCTCCTCCTCCGAATCCCTCTCCCTCTCATCCTCCTCCTCCTCCATCCCCCACCTCTCCCCCCGCTCCCCTTCAGCCTCCCTCGCCAAACTCCGCGCGCAAACCGACGACTCTTCCGCCTTCCGCTGCTGCTGCAGCTCCACCTCCGCGGGGACTGCGCCATCCGCGCAAGAACCGCGCCCGTCCGCGCAGAAGCTCCCCCTATCCGAGGGCCTCAACCTCCCGTTCCTCGGCGCGGTCCGGTGGTCGGACCCGCCGCGCTTTCTCCGCGAATTCGTGCGCGACCCGCTCAACGTGATGACCCTCTGCACCGTCTCCCTCGCGAGCGCAATGGTCGGAATCAACTGCGCCATAATCTCCCAAATCCCGCTCCTCCTCGGCATCCTCACGCAGCCGCAGGCGGAGCTCTGGTTCGAGCTGTCCAATCAGGTGCTCTGCGCGATCGGCACGCTGGGGAGCCTCCTAGTCCACCCCTTGCGCTGCTACTACGTGCTCCAGGTCTTCCGCTGGAGCCCGCAAGACGCGGCGAGTCTGCGCGCGATGCTGTCTAAAGCCGGCCCGTTCGTGCGCAAGCCCAAGGAGTGGCAGCACATCGCTTTCGTCGTGTTCCTACTCCAAGTCAACTGCGTCTTCCAATACGCGATCGCGTATTTTATGTGGACTTCCGACATGGTCTCCCGCCCCATGGCGCTCCTCGGCTGCCTCGCGCTCTTCGCACTAGGGTCCGTCATCGCCGCTGGGCTTTATTGTCTCTGGAGCCCCCTCGGGTGGCCCACGGGCGCCAAGCCGCAGCCTACGGGGCGGCGCGGCGCTGCGGCCGGGGAATGCGGCGAGTGGGATGAGGAGGCGGGTCGCGAGAGCGAGGGGCTGCTGTCGCAGCGGTGCGAGGTTTGCGGAGGGGGCAAGGTTTCCGCGGGTTGCGGCGCGGTTGACGGGAAGAGCGGCAAGGGCGGCAAGGGCAAGGACGCGGACGACCTCAACGAGTGGCGTCGTGCCACGTGGCAGCCGGTGGGAGGCGCGCTGCGGCCGCAGTGGCAGGGCGGGCTCCTGGACTGCTGGTCGGACGGGTGGACGGCGGTAGCCGCCACGCTCTGCTGCTTCTGCGTGCACGGGTGGAACGCGGAACGAGCGGGGTTCGGCAACAAGATCGTTCACACGGCCATGTTTATTCTCTTCCTAGTCGGGCCCATGGCTATGTTCGGCCCTGCTTCTGCCATCCTCCCCCCCGGTCACATGCAAAATTTTGTGTTTGCCCTGGGAGTGATTTCTACGGTTCTGGGCCTCACATACGCGGGCTACTGGCGGTGGTACCTGAGGAGAAATTTCCACCTGCCCGCGAGCGACTGGTGCTGCGGGCACGAGGCGGCGACGGACTTCGCGTCGTGGTACCTGCTGCCGTGCTGCGCGCTGTGCCAGGAGGTGCGCACCGTGCGGCGGTACAACTTAAGACTAGAGATCCCGGACGGGCCGGGGAAGGAGGGGGGAAGCGCAGAGGGGGGTGTGCTGGTGATGGGCGCACCGGGGACGCTGTGCATGGAGGCGACGCCGATGACTGTCGCCATGGCGGAGTGACGGGATGGTGATAGGACGGACGAGTTTTGAGGCGCCTCAGAAGGCGATGATCGTGGATATGGCGGATTGAGAGGAAGGTAGAGCAGGGGGGGTGGGGGCTATTGTGGAGAGGGATTAGCTGATTGCGCTGTACAAGGGCTGGTTACGGTGGGCAGTAGGTGTGGTAAGGGTGGTAGGGTTGTGATGGGAGGTTGGGAGGTAGGGCCCAGGTTCTTGGTAGAAGAACCGACTTCAGAGGGTTGGCAGCAGTAGCAGCAGTGCCATCCACCAGCAGCACCAGCAGCAGAAGAAGCAGCAGCAGCAGGATAATCCTTATCATCACAACGACCACCAGCACCACCGCCATCACAAGAAACCATTTCCACCACCATCATCACCCACCATCACAGGCAGTGATGCTGTTAACACAAACGGTGCAGCAGCAGGCTGGTGCGTTTCTGCGAGTCCGTCCTCCCCTCTTGAGTGCAAAAGGGCCTCCTGCACTGTACGTCATCACCAACCTCCGTGTTCGTGGGTGCACGCCATCACGCACTCGTGCAACCACGCCACAGCATGGGCCGGCAGGTCCTAAGGTGCTAAGGTGCTAGCCTTACCAATGTCAGCCTCTGCTCACCTTATTTAGTAACCCAGTTAGCAGCCCCCCCTCCCTTCCCCCCCCCCCCCCCAACACCATTTTCTTACCGTACCATGAACCTAGGCTGTTTAATTGTTAATTGTTTCTTTTTCTATAAATACCTTCCAAATGCGCTTTGAAAGCTTCCATCTGAACTTCTTGCATACCATTGCAGAAAGTGCAGTGATTGTTGGGAAGTGGTTTTCACGGCGTGAAAGCGTATGGGCATATATAGATAAATTATTTGTCATCAACAGCAACAACATAATTAGTTGAATGAGTGGTAGGAGAAATCCTCAACCAACCAATTTCAGGCATAATCACACATAAGAAGTTGCTATAAATTCACTCCAATCGCGCAGGGCTCCATGCAAATAGAAGTAGGTGCCATTGTCTGCACCATGATCTCCTTCCCCTGGCCCCCTGCCCCTCTCTGCTCCCCCCCCTGGTCCGGCAGGTGCGGGAGCATGTGGAGGCTGTAGTGGCGCACGGTACGCACCTCTTGGCACAGCGAGCAGCACGGCAGCACGTACCACGCCGCAAAGTCCGTCGCCGCCTTGTGCCCGCAGCACCACTCCTCCTCCGGCAGCAGGAACGTACGCCGCACCTTCCACCGCCAGTACCCCCCATACGTCACCCCGCCAATCGTTGTAAGAACACCCAAGCCGAACACGATCCACTGCATGGGTACACTGTTGATCGGCCGAGAACCCAGCGTAAAAATCACGATAGGGCCGAAGACAAAGAAGATAAACATGGCCGTGTGAACGATCTTATTGCCGAACCCAGCTCGCTCCACGTTCCTCCCGTGCACGCAGAAGCAGCAGAGCGCGGTGCGTACCGCCGACCCTAGGCCGTCCGCGCAGCAGTCTAGCTGCGATCCCTGCCACTGCGGCCGCGCCAGCTCCCCCATCGGCTGCCACGTGGGCGTTTTCCATTCGCGCGTATTCTGATTCCCCCCCGCGCCCGCGTCGTCCAGTCGCACGTACAGCCCGTGCTTCTGCGCGACCCTATCCATGTCATCGCCCTCGTCGTCATCCGTCGCGCTGTCGCACAGCACCCCGCCGCACTTCCCGCACAAACTTCCCCCCGTCTCTCCCGTCGCGCCACCAGCGACAACCCCGCCGTCTTCCTCGGCGCTCGTCACGGGCACGACACGCCCGCCAGATTTCCCGCCATTCCGTTTCTTCTTCTCAGGCTTAGAGCCAGTAGGCCAGCCGAGGGGGCTCCAGGAGCAGTAGATCCCGGCAGCGATAAGCGAGCCGAGCGCGATGATCACGATGAAACCGAGGAGAACGAGAGGACGGTCGGGTTCCAAGACGAACCACATGAAAAGCGCGATGGCGTATTGGCCGAAGCAATTTAGCTGGAGGAGAATCAGCACCACGCCCAGATGCCACCGCTCGTTGGGCTTCGCGACAAACGGCCCGGCCGCCGAGAGCACCGCGCGAAGGCTGGCGACGTCCTCGCGACTCCATCGCCAGAGTCGCACGAGGTAGTAGCATCGCAGCGGGTGCACGACGAGGCAGCCCAGCGTGCCGACGGCGTTGAGGATCTGGTTGCAAAACTCCTGCCACAGCTTCTCCTCCCACTCGCTCTCCAGCACGCCCATCGCCAGCGCGATGTGCGCCATGGCGGAGAAATTCAGCGAGATAACGACCGCCATGGACGCCACCATCACGAGCGTGACGACATTCAGAGGGTTTTTTACGCCCGCGAGCAGCCAGCGGAGCGGGTCCAGCCACCGCACTGGACCGATCCACGGGAGGTTTAGCCCCTCGGAGAGTTTCAACGGCGGCTTGCACGTGCACAGCTTCCGATCGGGTGGCTTTTCGCCGCCGGTTGCGTCGGAAGTGGGCTTTTTGCCAGGTAGGACCGGCGGGGGCGTCGGGCAGGGGGAGAAGGGGGGGAGGGAGGAGGAAGAGGAGAGGGAGACGGAGGAGCTGGAGGTGCGTACGGGGGAGGGGGAGGAGTCGGGGAGTCTAGGGTGCGCGGGTATTGTGGGGGAGAGGTGGCCAACGGCTATGGCTGGAATGGGAGGGGGAGGAGAATGCGGGTTGGAGCGCATTTGCGCTGCTCGTGGGGTGCCATACGGGCCTTCCGCGTACTCCATGCTGATGTTATCCTCTCCAGTCGGAAAAAGCTTATTGGCAGGAAAAGCGAGCTGACGATACGAAGAGTTATGGAGGCTGCGGTAAACCAGTTACTACGGCTGGTTCTGCTGAAAAAAAAAAGCTAATACTACCCCCCTTGTTCCCTGACGTCTCAGGAGCGCTGCCCTGTTGTCGCTCGCTCCGCTACCAGAGCCTACTGCTGTTGAATGCGAGAAGCATTCGATTCGAACGTCTAGAAGAGGTGGATGAAAGCAGCTGACGATAAGGCAGCTGGAAACACGGGAAGATGGCAGCTAACGAAGAGAAAGGGCATCAAGGATCACGAGTCACGGCTCGATTAGAATTGGCAGTCCCCCTCGGCGTGCAGCTGTTGCTCTCCATGCAAGTCCGACAGCGCGAACTGCGAATGTCGAAGTGCATCACAGACGGTCCAAGCTACTGTACTGTAGTCGAGCAGATGCAGGCGATGCGGTGATGCTTGGATGGAAATTGGAATCCAACAGACAGCGCACATTTGCTGCTCTCATGCGGCAACGACTCTCTGGGGTTAGGCGAGCAGCAGTGCGAATTTGCAAACTTCGCCGTTCCGCATCTCTGCCAGCTGCAATGTTGTTGGTGGTGGGTGGGAGCACCTCCCTGCGCTGTTGCGAATTCCAAATATCAGGTGCGCGAGGAAATTCGCGCGAAAATGTTGCGGCTCGAGGGGGCACCGAAACAGCTGTGATGGTTTTGCCCTGCGCTGTAACAGGTGAGAAATCTTCTCCTTACAAGCTGATTGCACAAGCTGGTTGCAGTGTAGGTATTGTAGTTCAAATTGTGTTTGATTAAGCTATGACAGTTTGACTAGAATTGTTTCCCGAACCAAAATGTATCGATCTTTTTTATCTTCAACTCTTGGAAATATAAGAAATATCAGAACCCATTATAAGGTTGTTTGCTTGGAAATGTTTGCTTGTATAAGGTTGTTACACGTAGTCGCATAGCCACGGAACATTCTGCAAGGGCAGAGTATGCCGCAAAACGATGCCGCTCTTGAACTAGTATATTTGTCCAACCAGCACAGATTTCCCTCATCTGCCATCCCGTTCTGTCACGCAACCTCCTACCTCTTTCTTTTCAGTTGTCCTGCTGCTCCAGTCCAGACTTTCTCTTCTGCTCAGAATCCCGTTCCCTGATCAACCCGTTCTTCTCCGCACGCCTCTCTTTCCGCGGCCATGGGGAGAGATGCCGCGGGCGCGGGGGCAAGCGGGGGGGTTCCGGCGGCGGAGGTGGAGCGCCTGAGCGAGCGCCTGTCGCTGGTGGCGGACCTGCGACTGCCGCATGCGATGGAGAGCCGCGGCGACGCCGTGACTTGCGGCGAGAAGAAGGACCACCTCGCCTCCCTTTTGCAGCGCGATCCGGCGGTGTTCCTAGGTACCAAGAAGACCACTTCGCCAAAGTCGTTTGTGCCAATGTCGTCGTTACCATCCCATCCTCTAGACTGCACTCTAAGTGCCCCACTCGTGCCGGTGCCGCGTCTCCCCTCTCCCCTCTCTTCCTCCTATTTCGCTTCTCGCGTTTCTCCCTCTTCCCGTCTCCTCTCTCGACATCCACCACCTTCCCACCGGCGTTCCTCGTGGGCCGTGTGCTGCGTGCCGTTGCCCGTGTGGTGTGGTGTGGTTTGGTGTGGTGTGGTGTGGTGTGGTGTGGTGCGGTGTGGTATGCAGAGCGGTACGGAGGTTTGCTGCGGGAGGAGGAGCTGGGGGCGTTCGACGGCATGGCGGGGGACTATGAGATCGCATGGCACATGCGGCGAGTGAGTATGTATGACGACGGCATGGCGGGCGCAATAGAGCTGCACTGACACAATGAACACACAACACTGACACACTGAACACACAACTCTGACACACTGAACACACAACACTGACACACTGATTGAACAATGAACACTTGCGCTGCTATGAGCAGCACCAGTGCTACGAGTGCGTGTGGCCCTCTTCCTGCCCTTCGTCCCCTGAACGTCTTCTAAGAGAAAAAGGAGGGAGAAAAACGGAGGAACAACTTCTAAGAATCCGCCTTTTCTCCCCCCCACTTTCCTCCTTTCTCTCCTTCCTCCTCCACTCCCGTCCTCCCCCTGTCTCTCACTTTCGCTCTCCTCCACACTCTCTCCCTCCCCATCCTCCCCCCGCCGCCAGCTGCGTCCGGCTGGCCACCCGTCGTCCCCGCACCCGTCTCACGCCACTGTGGTTAAGAACCGCCGCCTCGCCTTCTTGACGCGCCTTGAGCGGGTACGCTCGTGCGCTCTTCCGTGCCCCCTTTTTCCTGACACGTCGTGAGGGCGTCCTCCTCTGTTTGTTTTTCTGCCTGCCTGCCTGCCTGCCCGCCCGCCCGCCCGCCCGCCCGCTCGCCCGCCCGCCCGCCCCTCCGTCCCTCCGTCCCTCTGCCTGTCTGTCTGTCTGTCTGTCTGTCTGTCTGTCTGTCTGTCTGTCTGTCTGTCTGTCTGTCTGTCTGTCTGTCTGTCTGTCCATCTGTCCATCTGTCTGTCTGTCTGTCTGTCCATCTGTCCATCTGTCTGTCTGTCTGTCTGTCTGTCTGTCCATCTGTCTGTCTGTCTGTCTGTCTGTCTGTCTGTCTGTCTGTCTGTCTGTCTGTCTGTCTGTCTGTCTGTCTGTCTGTCTGTCTGTCTGTCTGTCTGTCTGTCTGTCTGTCTGTCTGTCTGTCTGTCTGTCTGTCTGTCTGTCTGTCTGTCTGTCTGTCTGTCTGTCTGTCTGTCTGTCTGTCTGTCTGTCTGTCTGTCTGTCTGTCTGTCTGTCTGTCTGTCTGTCTGTCTGTCTGTCTGTCTGTCTGTCTGTCTGTCTGTCTGACCCCTTCATCATGCGTCCACCAGGGATGTAAGGTTGTTCCGCGCTTGCCTCGTTCCGCATAGGACGTGCTCTTCTGCTTGTTTGGTTTTTGACCTCTGCTCCTCTCCTTACGACTCCCGCCTCCCCTCCCCAACACCATCATGCTGCTGTTAGGTGCACAGAAGCACTTCTGTGAACACTAGTCCCTTTGGTTATTATGTTTTGAGACGACTCAAAACACACCTTTGTTTTGAGGCGACTCAAAACACATCTCTGTTTTGAGTCGAGTCAAAACACACCTATGTTTTGAGACGACTCAAAACAGACCTATGTTTTGAGACGACTTAAAACCTTCGAACACAATCATGCTGCTGCTAGGCACACAAGCAGTTCTTTAAACACTAGTCCCTTGTAATCATTCGGTTTCATGTTGCCTTCTCCTCTCTCTCCATCCATACTCCTTTCCACCACCAGGAGGGTTTGTTTTTCAGTGAGGAGGCGATGAGGGAGAGAGACCCCCTGCTGCACCAGGACTATATGGGAGGGTTCGGGAGAGCACCCGGAGGGGGGGCTGCAGGGGGGGCAGAGGAAGGGGCAGGTGTTAGGGGTGGAGGGGCAGCAGGGGGAGGAGCGGGGGGAGGAGCGGGGGGAGGAGCGGGGGGAGGAGCGGGACTGGCAGGGACGGGAGGGGGAGTGGTGAAGGCATGTTTGTGGCGCGGCCGGGGGAGAGGCTGTGGGAGATGCTGCTGCGGCAGACAGACGAGATTGCCATACAGCAGGCGCTGGTGAGGGGGAGGAGGGGGCGAGAGGGGGAGGCGAGAGGGCGAGGCAGGGGTGCACAGATGGTGGAGGAAGAGGAGGAAGAAGAGGACGAAGAAGAGGACGAAGAAGAGGAGGAAGAAGAGGAGGACGAGGATATGAACGACGCAGAAAGAGGATTGAGAGACCATGGGGGGAGGGATGCCAGCAGGGGAGAGCACATGGGACATGCAAGAATGGAGTGCGGAGGGCAGGAGGGGGGAGGAGGAAGGATCAGGAATGCAGCACACGTGAGATTGCAACAGGAGCCAGCCGTGCTGTTGTCAAGTCAAATCCCAGCAGAAGGTGCAGGAGGGCACGTGGCATTGGTAGAAGCAGCAGCAGCAGCAGCAGAGGCTGGAGCAGCAGAGGGTGCAGCAGCAGAGGCAGAATCAAGGGCAGGCGCAGGGGGCAGCAAGGGAGAAGGGGATGATGGAAGAGGAAGAGAAGGAGGGGGAGGAGGGGAGGGGGTGGGAAGCGGAGGCAGAAGAGGAGTCGTTGGAGACAGTGGTAGACATGCAGGAGAAGCTAGGGGGCAGGCAGAAGTTCAGGAGGGAAGAGGTGACATGAGAGGAGATGCAGCGGCAGGAAAAAGGAAGGAGGAAGAGGAAGAGGAGCGAGAGGGACAGGGGGGTCAGGAGGGGCAGGAGGGGCAGGAGGGATGGGAAGGGCAGGAGGGGCGGGAGGGGGCACTGGAGGACTTGCGGTGGGCGATGAAGGAGCGGTTCCTGGCAGGGAGGGAGGCAGAGGTGGACTATGGGCGCATCGACGGGGATGAGAGCTTGGACGATGACTGGATGGTGGAGGCGAATCGGGATGCTGAGGAGAGGTACTTTGGGGAGGACTGATGAGGACTGATGAGGAGTGATGATGAGGTGTGCTCGGGGCTGGGCTGGGACATGTGTGTAGAAGAGGCGGATGTGGGGAATGGGCGCTTGGATGATGACTGGGATGAGAGCTTGCAGGATGACTGGATGATAGGATGGTGCAGGCGAATAGGGATGCGGAGGACAGGTACTTCGGGGAGGACTGATGCATGCGGAAAGGGGAGGGAAGGGGAGGGGTTAGGTTGGGTGGAGTGAGGGGTAGCTTTGCTGTATTAGCTTGATATCTGAGTTGTTGCAGTGGCCATAGGCTCAATGCTGCGGTGTAGAGTAGGATGGTACTGGTATACAAAGCCATGGCAGCTAATGTGAATGTAGACTTACACATGAATAGCATGTACGACAGCCAAGTGTAGTCCTTTCATAACACTGCAGAAGCATGACCAGCATACAGTTCAGCACACTGATGAAGCTCTCAGAATTTTAGCCTTGGAGTACATTCGTGCAATGCAACCTAGATAGTAGAGATACATACAAATACAAGCAAACGGCATGAACACCAAGACATGTGCATGCAGAGCAGACATATACCCTACGCACAACCATACGGCCAACGGCTACACGCTAAAGCAGGCAAACACCAACTTGCATGCATTGCTTCGACACGACAAGGACCCTCTCTCCAAACAAATGGCAAGCAAACTTACACGCTATGGCTCCTCCAGTCTCTCGTATGGCACAAAAGAACGTTAAGCCCAGAGCAGCCCAGAGCAACGAGATACAAGCAGGCAGAAAGCAGATCAGGAAAAATGCCACTAGTTACCAGCCGCTGATTGGGCAGGGCAGGCAGGCAGGCAGGCCGGCCGGAAGGAAACCACACAAGGGAGGGAGGATGTAGAGCAGAGCAATCCTTGAGCTCCACAGTATCGCACCAGCAGCAATGGCAGCAGCAGCAGGGCAATTGCTCAGGTCAGGCAGCGGTGGTCTGGTCTGGTCTGGTGGTGGTCAGAAGCGGCAGGAGGTGCCAAAGTGCAGCCTGCGCGTGACGCAGTCGCCGCAGCGGCGCTCTATAAGCTCCTCCAGAATGCCCTCCAGCACGCGCAGGAACACCGCCCACGCCTCCTCACTCAACTGTCCCAAATCCATCCATTCTCCGGGCCCTGCTGTTGCCCCTGCTACCCCTGCTGCTAACCCTCCTGCCACCCCTCGTGCGTCTCCTTCTTCTCCCATCCATGCCCCTGTGCCCCCTCCCGCTCCTCCTGCAATCCCTCCCACCCCCTCCTGCCACCCCTCTTGCTGCTGATCCTGCAGCAGCTGCTGCCGCTGCATCCGCACGCTGCCCTTCCCCGCTGCATTACCTGCCTGTCGCGCCAGCCCCACTGGTCGGCGGTGTAGAGCCCTGGAAGCCAGGTGGGACGGGGGGGCATAGGAGGACGAGGAGGGGGTGCGGGCGGAAGGAGAGCGGGAGGAGAGGCGGGTGGGGCGTGTTGCAAAGCTGCTGCTGCTGCTGCTGCTGCTGCTGGTGCTGGTGGTGGGATCAATGGAGAAGGAGGAGGACGACGACGAGAGCAGCACAGGGGTTGCAGCAAAAGGTGAACTTGTAGCAGAGCAGGAAAGAGGGGCTGATGGCAGGGAGAAGCGACGCACGACTAGCATCTCCTCCCCCTCCTCCGGCTCCTGTCCCTCTCGCCCCTCCCGCTCCTCCTGCTCCTCCTTCCCCTCCACCGCCCCAGCTGATCTTGAACCAGTCAGACCATCGCACTCAGCATCAGAGACCGGCTTGAACCCCTCGCCACCACTCCTGTTGCTGGTGCTGCTGGTGCTGCTGCCGCTGCTGCTGTTCCACGCCCTGAAGCTGCCAGTAAAGCCCGTGCCAGCAGCATCATCTCCGTGCGCAGTGAACGCAGGGAAAGACACAGACAGAGACAGGACCGTCCCCTGCAGCAGCAGCGAGCCTTCATCAGCAACCTGCCCCTGAGCAAGCAGCAGCGAGTCACAGCTGCCAGTAGGCGCAGCCAGAGAGAGGGGCGAGAGGTACGGCGAGAGCTCGAGAGCCGGAAGAGAAGGGAGAGACGGCAGTGCAGGCAGCAGCATGTGCTGGTTGGAGGACGCAGAGGAGGCGAAGCCAGAGCAGAGGGCCGAGCGAACGGGATCATCGGAACACATGGCAGGGAGAGCAGGTAGAGCAGGGCTGCAGGTGGCTCCTGGCGGAAGGAGGATGTCGAGCAGTGGCGCGCTTGTGCAGGGAGACATGCCGACGGACGGGTCCAGGAAGCGCAGGGACGCAGGGCGAGGCAGGGACGAGGTGGCTGCAGCAGCGGCGGCGGTAGCAGCAGCAGCAGCAGTGATGGTGGTTGTGGTGGAGGTGATGATGGATGAGGATTGCAGGAAGGCAGGCTCGTCGTCGTCAAAGTGGAACTGCTCGCCGTGGGGACTCCTCACATCACCATCACCAGCACCGTCCGCTTCGGGATGATCGGGATGATCGGGAAGATCGGGATGATCGTCGAAGGTGTGAGCATGATGCACGTCATTTCCTCCCCAGCCTTCCCGCTCTGCAAGGACCGCCGTGCTTCCCTCCAGAGCCTTCTCCCCGCCTTTGCCAGCAACATCGCTACTGCTCGCATCAGCAGCAGCAGCAGCAGCCTCATCAGCATCGTCATCAGCATCATCATCATCCGCCTCGTCCGCCCATCGCCATCCAGGCTTAGGGGCAAACAGCACCTGCTGCTGCAAGCTGCTGCAGCGACTGAGAGCAGCACCACCAGCTGTAGGTGCCGCGCCTGCTGCAGCCCCTGATGCTGCCTCGTCACACTCACCACCGTCCACAGCCCAACTAGGACACTCCCAATCTCCGTCTCCTCCTTCCTCGCTCCCTTCCTCCTCACTCCCCTCCCCACCACTCTCCTCAGCAATCCCCCCCTCCACTCCATCCTCACCCTCACTCCCACTCCCCACCCTCCACATGCCCTCCTCTTCTCCCCCCTCTTCCCCCTCCCCTTCCCCCTCCCCTTTCCCATACACCCCACGCCCCATCTCCCGGCCCATCCCCCGCGCCACCACCTGCAGCGCCTCCCAGCACGCCAGTTCCAGGTCACTGGGGCGCTCCTCGCGGCCCTGCACCTCGCGCGTCATCAGCGCGCCGATCCCCGCCAGAGTCATCCCCGCTGCAGCAGCGCGCTGCAGGAGCGCCGTCGTGATGGCCAGCACGCGCAGACAGCCCGGGCGGATGGCGGGAAGGTGGGATTGGAGCAGGCGCATGTCGTAGGAGGCGTCTAGGGCGGCAATGTACTCAAGCTCGTCTGGAGAAAACGGGAGAGATGCCTGGGGAGGAGTGGGATGCGGAGGGGGGAGAGGAGGGGCGGGGGGGGGGGAGGGGCCGGATGGGGGAGGGAAGAGGTGGCACAGAGCATGGGAGGGGGGATGAGTTGAAAGATGGTGCAGCGCTAGAGGAGGCCACAACAACAGGGGACCACGGCAGCGGAGGGCTGCAGGAGCGCGGTGGTGATGGCGAGCATGCGCAGACAGAGGTGGGATTGCAGCAAGCGTATGTAGTAAGAGGCGTCTAGGGCGGCTATGTACTCGAGCGAGCTCGTCTGGAGAGAACTGGAGAGATGCCGAAGAGGGGGGGCGTAGACAAAAGGAGAAAGAGCATGGGATGAGTCGGAAGATGGTGCGGCGCTAGAGTCGGAGGGGGAGCAGGGAGCAGGGAGCAGAAGGGAGCAGTCTGCACAGTACAAGGGGGGCGACGGACCATCGGAGAACGAGCAGAGAAGTGCATGCAGCGATAGTGCGGTGGATAAGAGACACCCCCAACCCTCTTCCCCACGCCCCGACCCTTATCCCTCAAACACCACAACCACCCTCACCCCCACCCCCACCCCCTACCCTGTACCTGCGGCCAGTGCAGCCACTCAAAGTACGCCGACTCCAGCGCCTCCGGCAAGCAGAACCCATGGTCAATCGGAATCAACCGCACGGCATCGTCCCCGCGCAGGTGCGCGTGCGAATGCGAGAAGCTCCTCCTCCACCTATCCTCCGTCTCCGCCGCACCGCCGCCGCCGCCGCCGCTGCTGAGCTTCTTGACGAGGATGTTCCCCGAGTGGCGGTCGGTGTTGAGCAGGCGCACGTCCAGGATGCCCATGCGGTGCACGGCGCCCACTGGGAAGCGCGACGTGCCGTGCTCGCTCGCGTCGTAGTCGTGCTCCTCATATCGCTGCAGCGAGCACAGCCGCACCTCCTGCATTGCTGTCGCCTGCTGTTCCTGCGCCTGCGTTTGCGCTTGCACCTGCGCCTGCGCGTGGCGCTGCGGCGCGTTGACATGGAACGCGGGGTGCGCGGCCCACACGAGCGCCGTGCACGGCACGCCCGCGAACCCGCCATGGTCCAGCACGTACGCCGCCACCTCCCGCCCTGCCGCTTCCCCCACGCGGATACTCCGCTTCAACCCTGGCTGCCCCAGCGCGCGCCCCACGTACCCGTTGGGGTTGTTGGGCGCTAGGGGCTCCTCGTCCGTCGGCTTCACTATGGCCAGGTTGGCGCAAGACTCGTCGCGGAAGATGTACGCTCCGCCCAGGCCCCCGCGCGCGGAGACTGGCTGCGCGCCCGCCTCGAGGCCTGCGCGGACGGCGGAGAGGAGGTCCAGGACGGGCGGAGGCGCGGGGGGAGGCACGGGGCAAGGCGCGGGCGCGTTGCTCCTGATCATGCTCTGGGCGCTCTTGGTTGCGGAATAAGGCTCCGCTAGAGTGAGACACACGGCAGGGGCGGCGGGCGCAGCAGCAGCAGCAGCAGCAGGAGGAGGAGGAAGGGCCGAAGCACGAGGAACCGGAGACACAGCCCGGGGATTGGTTCCACCGACGGGTGGCGGAGACAGGTACCGCTGGTCGTGTTGGTGGCTCCCCCGTTCCGCAATCCCTCCGCCACCCGGTGAGCGCCCTTGGCTGCGCCCGCCTGCTGTACTCCCCTCGACAGGGGCGCACGTGACCTCGGGCGGCGGCGCTTTGTGCGACGGAGACGCGGGGCAGGACGCGCGACGAGGGAAATAGGAAGGAGCGGCGGTGGTGGCGGTGGTGGCGGCGGCGAAAGCGGAGAGCCCCCGGTCCGGGTTGTTCGATCCGCCGCCACCGCGGCCGCTGCTGCTGACTCTGCTGAGATTTCTGCTGCTGCTGCTGAAGTCCCGGGTGATCGGAAGACTACTGTCGCTCCGCGTGACTGCCACCGCCATCCTGCTGCCGCCCCGCTGGGCGTCGCTGAAGCTGGCGCTCATGCGCTCACTCTCGCGCCCCCACCGCAGCTCGTTGCCGCTAATACCCGCGGGGCCCGCGCACGAATAGTCATACTCCCCCTCCCCTCCCTCCCTCTCCCCTCTCTCCTCCTCCCTTCCATCCTCCTCCCCTTCCTCCACTTCTGCCACCTCTTCCTCCTCCTCGTCCTCCTCATCCTCCTCATCTGCCCAGCGAAAAAAATCCCACCGACCAGACTTGCTCGACGAGGAAGAAGAGACGGCAGGCGCGCCGCCAGCGCCGGCGGAAGCGGACGCGGAAGCGGAAGAAGCGCAAACTTCAGCAGCTAGTACTCCGCTGGGACCTGAGCATTCCCCCATGCGCGCGGCGGAAGCGCATGCTGCGGGGTGGGAAGAATCTCCCGAGGCCACGACACCGGCGGACGAAGCAGCAGACGAACAGGCGGAGGGCGCGGAAGGCGGGGCAGTCCCAAGGGCATGGGAGAGCGAAGAGCGACGGACCGGCGGTGGTACTGCGGCTGCCGGGAGTGGGGTGGGCGAGGATGACTGGGGGAAGGTGCGCGGTGGCGGTGGCGGAGGGGAGGAATGCGGAGAATGCGCGGAATGCACAGGTGCCAGCATGACCCCACCGCCGAATGCGGGAGAACGGAACGGAGAGCCTCGCATGGTCGATTGTCAGATAAGCCCCCTGGCTGAACGCGGATATAGCAGGCTTGGAGAATCGTCGACGTGCTTAAAAAGGCTCGAGGCTGCTTGAAGCAGTGCAATTGGCGACTCGATAGCAGCTCGCAACTATACGTGAAACGTGGGCGAGACAGCAAGAAACGGCCTAGGAATGCATCAAGCCGTGGAATACCGCCTCCGCGACAACAATTAGCAGCGCACGAGAGATTCGCGGTGCAGAATGGCGGACATCAGGAAACTCCCCTCGACAAATGTGCACGTCATCAACAGGCGCACTGATGTGGTGCCTGGAACGAAAAAGCCGATGTCACATCGCTGCCGCTCACGAGGTAGCGCGAGCCGCCGTTGTTGAACCTGCCTGCAACTTGTGTTGCCCTACAAGCTCGCCACGTCGAGACGCACGCATAAGGCCCTGAGCGCGGTGGCGTTGACGCAAGGCGTGGAGCTCACCACCACGTGACGGCCTGAGAATCATATTGGACCGAAGGAAAGAGAAGTGAGCAGGGCAAGTACCAGGAAATATAGCCGCCAGGGTGCGAGATTTGTCCAAGAAATAGGATGCAGAAGGCAATACGGCTTGAGATTCGACGAAACCCGGCCTTGCACAACGAAGTCGGAACATACTGAGAATTAACACGATAACGGCAACGAGGGGGGGTGGGGGGAGGGAAGGCATGAGGAGGAGAAGGAGCACAATTAGTACCAGCAAGCCACCACGTGTTGGTAGACTCCCAGTTCAATCCATGCCGCTTAGACCGACACCTCGCTCCCGTTACGAGCACTCGAACGTAGCGAAGGCATCAATTCTCGCCAGCCTAACCAGGGCGCCAGTTTACTTTTAATACTGTCAGACACCCTGAACATTGCGGGGCACAGACTGTTGAACTGAAAGGTGCAACAGATCTAGCTACGACAAGCCTGGAAGACCCGCCATGAGGCCTACAGAAACACCGAGGAGCCGGAAATTAGGAGAGGTATGTAGGTGTATAGTTGAGCTCTAGCCTCTCGGCTCGGTGCACTGTCTCGGCCAAGTGGATAAGTGTCAGGACTCACTCAAAAACGGTAGGGTTCCAAGCTTTGCATACAGTAGCCAGTCCCTAGACTTGCGTCATTAGAAGGGATATGGCATTTTCCTGGTGCTGCTAGCGTTGTTGCGGGAGGGGCTAGATGAAGAAATCATGCTAGAAGATGGGATGAGGTTTTTTGTTTCCCGGCCCGATGCTCCTGGCCCGCCGAGTACAGAAGTTTTACAGGTAGATTCTTATTTCTTCTGTCTGTAGTTGATGAAAGAGCATTTCTAGATTGCACGTATATATAATCGCGCAAACAACCACAGTCAATGAAGTTACAGTTCTCAACCCCAGCATTTGGGCTGGCCAAAATTTGGGGAGCGCATCGTGAACCCTTTGCTCATGTGTGCTCTGTGCGTTCGTACTGTACAACTCAGCGCCTGTTTTTGTGTCATGACTCACGGCAAAGCAGACAGACGTGTGCTTTCACCGCATCATCCGCGTCACATGCGCGCTCAAGTGGTCCCTCGAAGGACTCCCCCACCCCCTCCCCCTCCAAAATACAGAAGCGGAAGCGGAAGGAAACCCTCTCGCTAACCGAAGGTTTTTTTTTTCTGACCTATCCGCGCCAACCAGGTAACAGAAGACGACGGCTGATTGGACCTTCGCCAGCAGAAGGTCGCCTAGAGGGGAAGCGCAGGCTCGGAAACGAGGGAGGGTGGGCCAAATTCACTCTGCACATGACAAGCCCCCGCTTTTACTGACGCTGCAAAGTTCGGGTGACTTGGCGTCCCTCGCTGTTGAGTTCCGTTGTCGCGTCGGATTGGCCGATATTCTCCAATCTGCTTCAACTCGCGTTGTAAAGCCCGCCCTCGCTAAAAGTCTAAGGGTCTCCTAGCAGAAGGTCCAGAATGGGGATGTCAAAATGGATGTGCACCGTCGTTGAAATGGGGGATGTCATAAAACCCCTCACAACATGTTCCTCCATCTCACAATGCTGGTTCCAGCAATAGACCAAGCTTAGGCAGAAGGGTTTCAGAACCCAATCTCCCTTACAAATCACCGAACCCACCTCACAGTACATGCATATCCGGTTCAAAATATTAGTTTGCAGCCAATGTAAACCCAAAAATCCAGAGAAGGTTCCCTAGGAAAATTGTTCTACTTTTTTTTGTTGATGGCTTCTTAGGCGAAACTTTCCTTCGCACATTCCAAAGACCATCCATCCCTCCGAATAGCATCCATACCATCCTTCATCCCTCCCCAGTGTTATCCACATCCACGCACCACCATTATCCATCCATCCAACTGTCTCCTTCCACGGGATTCTCACCCAATCCTGGCATCCTCCTTCCTCCTCTCCCTCACTTCTCCGCGCTGCCAGGCTGCTCTTTCTTCCCCTCAGGGCTGCGCACAGGGCTGCGCACAGGGCTGCGGGAAGACGCCCTCTTCCCAACTGGGGACTTGCTGCGGCTGTAGCTTCGGCGTCGCCGAGCCTCCGGACTCCTGCTCTTGCTGCGGCTGCGGCTGTGGCGCTTGCGGGCGGGTGGCGGGCTGCGGCTGCTGCGGCGGCTTCTGCTGGGGGGTGTGCGGGACCTGCTCTTGGTGCGGCGGCGGGGGGGTGAGCGAGAGCGGGAACGGCTGCGGCTGCGGGTAACTCTGCGCGTCTCTCTGCTTTTTCTCCGGGGGCTCCTGCTGCGGCTCCTGCTCCGGCTGCGCCCGCGGCTCCTGCTCCTGCTGCGGCTGCGGGTTCTCCTGCTGGGGTAGCGATCCGTATCGCGATCCCGGTCCCTCTCCTTATCATCATACTTGCTGCCCCCCCCACGGTCCCTGCCCGGCGGCGATCGGCCCCTGTAACCGTCCCTGTCCTGATCCCTGCTGCTGCCATACCCTCCCACGGACCTCCCCCCTCCTCGGCCATAGTCGTCGCTTCCTCCCCTCCCTCCTCCTCCTCCACCTACGCCTCCCCACCTGCCAGCGTCGCCGCGACCGGCACTAGCAGCTATGGTGGCAGCAGCAGCAGCAGCAGACGCGATCGCAGCAGACGCGGCCGCGTCAGACAAACCACCACCACCAACACCACCGCCACCACCACCATAGCCCCCTCCTCCTCCGTAACCCCCCCCGCCACCACCATACCCACCACCGCCGCCATAGCCACCACCACCAGACCTCCCTCCTCCTCCTCCCCCCCACCTGGACATCCCACGGCCCGGCCCAGCACTAGCAGCCATCTGGTGCAACTCAGGGGGCACCACCTGCCCTGCTCCCTCCAGCACCTTAATCAGCTCCTTGGCATACTTCCCATCCTGCGGCCCAAAGAACGTGTACGCAGTCCCAGTCGCCCCCGCCCGCCCCGTCCTCCCAATCCTGTGCACGTAATCCTCCACCCCAGTCGGGAAATCATAGTTGATCACGCACCGAATATCCTTCACGTCGAGCCCTCTAGCAGCAACATCGGTCGCAACCAGGGTCGGCATGGCTCCGGAGCGGAACTGGGCGAGGGTGTGGTCGCGCTCGGGCTGGGACTTGTCCCCGTGGATGGCAGCGGCGCCGAAGCCGCGGTCCAGGGAGCGCGCGAGCTGGTCGCACATGCGCTTGGTGGAGCAGAAGACAATCACCTTGGAGCCCCGGGGGAGGGAGCGCAGGATCTGCTCCAGCCGGCGCTGCTTCTCGTACGGCGCTGGCAGCTCGATGATCTGCGGAGGGGAGGGGGGACGGGGAGGGGGTAGAGGGGACGGACGCAGCAAGAGAGAATGGGAGAGGAGGGGAGGGAGCGGGAGTGGGGTTAGGGTTCGACAGCTCAGGGGATGCGGTGAGAGAGTACCAGAGGATTTCTTTCAGAACGGATTTCTTTTAGAGCGGATTTCTTTTTTGGTTGATGCAGTACTCAAACCGTTCGACAAATCGTAGGTTCAAGGACTCAGGGGATGGCACGAAAAGAAGGCACGTGGTGTCCAAGCCCAGGCACGCAACTCTATCTCTCGCTGCTCATTCATCCTGCTTCTGCTGCCCTGCCGCCACTGCTGCTGCAATATTGCAGCGAGCTCAACAACTTTGGACTCCCCTTGCTCATTAGCGCGGACGCTATTCTTCTTTCTGCAACAGAAACCCCCCCTCGTTCTCTAGCTGACCACACTAACTCGGCCCAGCACGCTTGGATCAGCTGTCTCTGCCACTGACTGCATCCCTGTGCATTCTATATCGCTCCTGCAGCAATATGCCCCCTCCTACAAGCCCAACCAGGGAGATGGGCTCGTTGGCAACGAGCTGGTCGGTGCCTTATGTCTTGACTTAAAAGCACACTCACCCGACCCCAAACCAGCGCACTCACCCCCCTAGAAAACGGCACAGCGCACGGACCACCTGCCCAGCCCACCCAGCCAGACTACCCACCCACTTGGCAGCTCCCATCCCACCCACCTGCGTAATGGACTTGTTGGCGACAGGCTGGTCGGTACCTTTTGATTTGAAATAACAGCCCGCCCACCCAGCCCCCGACACCCCCCCCAGAAAAGAAAGCATTACGCACCTGCGTGATGGACTTGTTGGCAACGAGCTGGTCGGTGCTACCGATCGTGACGTGCACGGGCGACGTGAGCAGGTCCTCGGCGATGCGCCGCACTTCGCGCGGCCACGTGGCCGTGTACATGAGCGTCTGGTGCCGCCCCGGCACGCGCGCCACGATCTTGCGGATCTGCGGCTCAAAGCCCATGTCCAGCATGCGGTCCGCCTCGTCCAGCACCAGGTAGGACACCTGTTTTTTAGGGGGATACGCGGAGCGGTTGAGGAGAGAACATGCGCCTAGGAAGCGGCATGCGGATCTGCAGCTCAGAGCCCATGTCCACCATGCGGTCCGCCTCGTCCAGCACCAGGTAGGACACCTGACAGGGGAGAGAAGGGAGAGGGGGTAAGAGAAGGGGGATGGATGGTGAGTAGACGTGTTAAGGTGCACTCGAATGCTCATTGCTCAAACCCCATGTCCAGCATGCGGTCCGCCTCGTCCAGCACCAGGTAAGAGACCTGACCGGGGAGGGGAGAGGGGAGTAAGAGCGAGGAATGCGTGTTAACATTCCTGCGCTTATGCAACCCGCCTCCGCCTCGCCAGCACCAGGTAGGACACCTGACAGGGAGGGAGTGGGGGCAGGAGAGGAGTATGCGTGTTACCATTCCCTCCCTTGGCTCAAACTCGACGTCTGACATGCGGTCAGCCTCGTCCAGCACCAGGCAGGAGACATGTTCTTGGGGCGAGACGAGAGCGAAGCGCAGGGGGGGTGGGGGGGGAGGAGAAAGGGGATAAACAGACGTGTTGAGGTGCACTGGAATGCGCATTGCTTTAACCCCATGGCCAGCGTGCAATCAGCCTCGTGCAGGACCAGGATAGAGAACGGGAGGGGGAAGGGGGGGAGAGAGGGGGAGGAGGGAGGGGGGGGGGGGGGGGGGGGGTGTTTAAAGGACCTTGCAGAAGGACATGCGTGCATGCGACATGGACTTGGGAAAAGAGGCAAAGAGGTGGCGACGCCACACCACTAATATCAGAAGCAGGCAGAGAGAGAGAGAGAGAGAGAGAGAGAGAGAGAGAGAGAGAGAGAGAGAGAGAGAGAGAGGTGTGTCGGTAAGAGATGTGGAAAACACACACCCATGCACAGACGCACACGCACACATGCACAGACGCACACGCACGTGCAAGCCCACCTGTCAACACCCCCTCCTCCCCACCCTTCCCTCCACAAACACACACATCATGCATGCACACACGCACCTGCCGCAGGCTGATCTGGTTGGCCTCGAGGAAATCGTTGAGCCGGCCCGGCGTGGCGATCACAATGTCCGCGCCGTACTGCAGCTCGCGCAGCTGCGGGTTCTTCGGCGCGCCGCCGTACACACACTGGAAGGAGTGGAGGTGGTGGTGTGTGGGGGGGGGGGGGAGGGAGACAGGGAGGGAAGGAGTGCGGGCAAAGGAAACGGGCAAGGGCGGGAAGGGATGAGAGCCGAGAACGGTGGACAGACGAGACAGGGGAAGGGGGAAGGAAAGGGGGGGGGGGGGGAGGGGGGGTACATTGGACAGAGGAAGAAGGCGGAAGGAAGGAGAAGTTGGACAGGAGGGAGGCAACAGGCGATGGAATGAAAGTGGGAGGGAAGGGAGGAAGGGAGGAAGGAGAGAGGATGGATGAAGCACTCGTCTGGCGTGGCGTGGCAGAGAGAGTAGGACACCAC
The DNA here is from genome assembly GCA_027943415.1 of Closterium sp. NIES-67. Taxonomy (NCBI): domain Eukaryota; kingdom Viridiplantae; phylum Streptophyta; class Zygnematophyceae; order Desmidiales; family Closteriaceae; genus Closterium; species Closterium sp. NIES-67. The sequence goes on from BQMB01001818.1 coordinate 142,911, forward strand.
CATGCGTCCCTCTGAGCCAGACCAGAAATTTGAGCGCACGCCCCTGCATGCATCCCTTTTGCAACCTTCTCCTTCTCTTCTCTCCTCCTCCTAGGAGCCAATCCACTCACCTGCCTCACTCGTTCCTTCCTCTCCCCACCCCCTTCCTTCCTCTCCCACCCCCTTCCTTCCTCTCCCACCCCCTTCCTTCCTCTCCCCACCCCCTTCCTTCCTCTCCCACCCCCTTCCTTCCTCTCCCACCCCCTTCCTTCCTCTCCCCACCCCCTTCCTTCCTCTCCCCACCCCCCCCGGTCCTTCCTTCCTTCCGTCTGTCCTTCCACCTAGCAGCCTTTTTCCATGCTCATTCCATAAATTCCTCTCCGAACGCAATTTCATGTCCACGACTCCTCGGGTCTGCATCTGCAAGCAACTATGTGCCTTTAACACCACATCCCATCCGCCACCCTCCACCCTCCACCACCCCCTCCCATCTCCCCAAATACCCGTCTTCCCTGCGGGCCCCCCCTCCCCCCAACCGCATCTCCCCTTCTTCCCCTCCCCCCCCCCCCCCCACCACCGAATCGCCCCCTTACTTGGCCCACGGCTCACCGTGCTGCTAATGCGGGACGAGCGCCCAAACTTGACGGCCTCGGCGTGAATCTGCGTGGCGAGCTCGCGCGTGGGCGCCAACACCAGCACCGTGGGGCCCTGCCGGCTGTTGTTGCGCCGCTGCTGCAGGTGCACGAACCCCGGGAGCAGGTACCCGATCGTCTTCCCCGAGCCTGTCTTAGCCACGGCCACCACGTCCGAGCCTGAGAGCGCGATGGGCCACGACTGCGCTTGGATGGGCGTGGGCGTGGGGAAACCCGCCGCCTTGAGCTGAGGGGTTGGCGGAAGGGGGAGGCGGGAGGGGGGGGGAGAGGTGCGGCGGAAGGGGGAATGGCGGGGGGAGGGGGGAGGAGGGGGGAGATGATGGGGGGAGAATGTCAAGGGAGGAGAGAATTTGCAGCGGAGAGGGGGGGATGAGGACGGGTAAGAGAAGGGGGGAATGGGGAGAGTTTGGACGGGTGGGGGGGGAAATGAAGTGCAGAGTTTGGGAGGCTGAGGGAAAGGCAGGATTCAAGGCAGGAGATGCGGCAGGGAAAGAGCAAGGCACGGAGCCGCGAGCAAGGCACGGAGCCGCGAGCAAGGCACGGAGCCGCGAGCAAGGCACGGAGCCGCGAGCAAGGCAGGGAGCCGCGAGCAAGGCACGGAGCCGCGAGCAAGGCAGGGAGCCGCGAGCAAGGCACGGAGCCGCGAGCAAGGCACGGAGCAGCGAGCAAGGCACGGAGCAGCGAGCAAGGCAGTGAGCAGCGAGCAAGGCACGGAGCAGCGAGCAAGGCACGGAGCAGCGAGCAAGGCAGGGAGCAACGCAGGGGGCAGTACCTCGCGGTAGATGTCGGAGGGGAAGTTAGCAGACTCGAAGGTCAAGAACGGCGGTAGGCTCGAGCCCTGCACGCACGCACGGGCGAGCGGGGGCCCGCGCGCATACACGCACGCAGGCGCGTGAGCGGACACAGTTGCACATGCACGGCACAGGGTTCAGGCAAACACAGGCAGCACACGAACCACCACACACGCCGGGACACACGCCGCACACACGCCGCACACACACACACACACACACACACACACACACACACACACACACACACACACACACACACACACGAAGCAATACTCAAGAACTAACCGGAACGACGACAATAAAGCTCAAGTCCACGAGACTTAGGTCAAGATTACAGTGGAGGTAGAGAGGAGTGAGCGCGCACGCGAGAGGACGAGCAGAAGAGTGCGTCAGGGACAGAGGGAGGGGGGTAGGCCGGGAGAACGAGAGAAAGAGAACGGGGCAGCACGCGAAATAAAGGAGAATACAATGTTCGTAGGAGCGTGAGGGGGGGAGGGAACGACAGAAGGCGCGGGTATGCAGACAGACAGACGGACACAAGCAATCAGACACCGGCAGACAGGACAGACAGAGGACAGACAGAGGACAGACAGAGGACAGACAGCGGACAGACAGCGGACAGACGGGAAAGATACTTACCACGACGGTGATCTCGTGCTTTCGCTTGTAAGCCGCGACGTCATCGGAGGAGGCAGCCGCGCCATTGACGTGCTGCGACGCGAGAGGCGAGAGAGGCGAGGCACACGGGGAAGAGAGGGCAGGGAAAGGGAGGAAGCGGTGGCAAAGGGGAAGAAGGACGGATTTTGAGTCGACTCAAAAATCACCTACGGCTATCGTTGACGTGCTGCTGCGAGAGGTAGGGCTCAAGGGGAAAAGCGCAGGGACAGGGAGCGACGGTGACGGTGGCAAAGGGGAGATATGGAAAGGCGGAAAGGAGAGAAACGACGGGGGAAAGACGAGATAGCGTAGCCGATTCGGGAGGTAGGTTTGAGCCGAAACACCAACAACTAGGTGGAGGAGATCCGCAATTCTCGACACTTCTTCCTGCCCCTCTAACCCAAGCACACCCTACGCAACCAGGCCAAACCCAAGCGGACCACGCGCACGAAACGAAACCAACCCACCTGGACACCACCACCAATCGCTGCTGCTGCCACCTTCTGCGGTCCCCCATCGCCACCCGCCGCCGCGTGCCCCCCATTCTGTTGCGCGCTCTTCGCGCTCCCTCCGTTCACCGCCGCCCCTCCCCCGCCCACGCCCGCCGGAGCAGGCCCGCCCGGGCGCTCATACTGCGTCTGGTTGGTGTCGGGGTTCCAGTAGTAGAGGTAGCCCGTGGAGCCGTCAACCAGCCCCCGCCACGGGGCGGGAAGCGTCGGATCCGGGGGGGCGTAGCGCGGGTTGGGGTCAGCTCCCATGGCGACGACCTGGAGGAGTGACAGGCGGGGGGACAGGCGGGGGGTAAGGCGGGGGGACAGGCGGGGGGACAGACGGGAGGACAGCCGGGGGGCAGCCGGGGGGCAACCGGGGGAACAGCCGGGAAGGTTCCATGTCACTTTTTAGGCGCCTCAGAGGGGGTCCGAGGGTGCGTAGCGCGGGGTCCGACAAAACATCAGACGGAAAATAAGAGCCGCGGGACGAGGATGACAAAAAAAAAACAGTTTTATCGGCGGCAGGATCAACCCAATTGACGGGTGAGACTATGCGGCACAGCCAAAGGTATTGGGCTCGCACTCGCTCGGCACCCCTCAGATGGATCGACCCGCGCGGTGCGATATTGTGGGTCAGAGAGGTACTGGGCTTACACTCGCACGCGATAGCGGACAATCGGGGTCACGGCAAGCTGTATAAGGAGAGGTATTGACATCGCGCTCATTAAGACAATAGAAGTAAGAGACTTCTCTTGTCTGGTGTACAACACGTACACTGGAACAGCGCGGAAGGAAAGGCAAGTCTATTGAGCTTAGAACAAGTTGCAAGGGTGCCACTGAAGAGGTGTTCGCTTGATCGCAACGTCAACATGATCAATCGGACGTTCGATCGTCCTTAACGATTCAGATGGCCAGCTTAAATTGCGAGATGGCGAATGCGGGACTGGCGAGCCATGGCATACAATACCCTAGAGTATTCCCTCAAGCGTCCAGAATGCCCGATTACGTACCTCGGAGAAGTAACGCCGTGAGCGGTCACGCGCTGCGATCGAGCCGATTTAAGAAGGCCCAATTAAGCGAGGAGGGTTAGGTTTCCGATCCGCGATCACGTCGCGGTTCTCGTATCCTACTTTATCCTGTCGTGTCGTGCTGGCTCTGCTGCACGGACAGCGACGGATAAACCAAGATCAGCCGATCTAGCAGACCCAGATCCGGCAACCTCTGGCAGCCGAACCTCTAAGCTCGGGTCAACCTCGCAAAAGCCTAGAAGAAGGGAAAGAGGCCTAGTCCGAAGAACAGGCTGGAGAATAGAGGTTGTTCCACCCTACCCAGTCTGCCACAGCAACTAGCCAGGTATGGCAGTTGAAAGGGGAATGGGGAGACTAGACGAGGAAAAGGAAGGAAAGAGGTGGACGTGGCTGAGGTGGGGAGGAATGGGTGGGGATGTGCGGCTGGGCATTTGCCCTGGGAGTTGGGTCTGGCACGATTGACAGAAGAAAACCAGAAAGTATCAAGGTTTTTGCGGAGGAATGGGCACATGACTAAGGCCCAGCACTGGGCTCACTTCACTGCCCGTTGCCCACTTCAGCGGTCAGGTGACGAGTAGATAGGCTGTGGGCAGCAGCCTGTTTTTCTTTCGGCCTTGGAAAGGCAAAAAACTGGGCAGTGTGGCGCCGACATGTGGAGTGAGCGGCGGTGAGAATGCCGAGGAACCAAGACTTGGCTTTGCGGGCAGGGTTGTTGCAACTTTTTGTTGATCACTGCGAACAAACCTTCGAGAATCTCCCAAGAATCATAACACAACCAAATGCATGCCTACATGTGGAACAAAGTCATGCATATACAAGGCACATATATATATACGTTAGGACTTCTTCAATCTTGGGCTAATAGTGATGGTCCATCACTTATGAAAGAATTCGAAAGGTGGTGCAGGAGACTAAGTATAGAATCTGCAGACACAAGTACTTGGAATAGAAAGTAATACTGGAAGTACCTCCAGTAATAGCCAGTATTAATAAGTTGTAACACCAGAGACAGTGTTACAGCCTTACGATACTTCAAGACTTAACCAAGGATCTTTGCTGGAATGTGTTAAATTATATATTGTGTTATATAATTTGTAGGCTTGGTAGGTTATCAAACTCTACTATAGAGGATACAATCCCCTCCTTGTATCCCTCTCTCTTTCTAGTTCACCCTCTTTTCTCCCGTCAAACGTTACTCTCCTAGATCCTAGCTCCTAAACCCTCACGCCATTTCATGGCCGCCCTTCCTTCCTAGCTAGTCTTTTAATATGGTATCAGAGTCGGTTCCCTTCCCGGGCCTGCTCCCCACGCTTCCACCGTGCACTCATTTTCTCCCTCGCACGCTGCCATGGCGGCCACGTCGTGCTGCTGTGGCAGCGTCGTCTTGCCGCTGGCCGCGTCGTGCCGCGGCCGTCTCGACGCGCTGCCGTCGCATCGCGTCGTCATGGCGTCGACGTCCAGCCGTGACGGCACCGTCGTCGTCGGACCGCGGCCGTCTAGACGTGCTGCCGTGGCGTCGCGCCATCGTGGCATCGACGTCTAGCCGTAGCGGCCATGTCTAGGTATCGTGGCGGCTTCGTCGAGCCGCCATGCGCCCGTGCCGCCGTTCCGCCGTCCCGCCAGTAAGCGCCGCACCATCTATGGCGCGTCGCTGAAGACTCGCCCCCTCTCCCCCCCCCCCGCCTTCCTTCCCCTGACTCGTGGGGGACCCCATCGCCGCGGAGGTTGGCCATGCCGCCGAGAGGGCGGGAGCCGCTGTAGTCGCATTTGACGCACAAGCCGCCGGAGCCGCTCCTGTCGCCGCTGGCCTGTTGCCGCCGCACGCTGCCGTCACTACCGCCGCTGTCGTCATTGCCATTTCACGGGCCATGGGGGTTGGCCCCGCCGGAGTAGTCGTGGCTGATGCTTGGAATGGGGGTGCTAGGTTAGGGGTTGTGGGTGTGTGTGGGCTTGCCACTACCAAGCCTAGGGAGTGTATTAAATTATATATTGTGTTATATAATTTGTAGGCTTGGTATGTTATCGAACTCTATTGTAGAGGGTACAATCCCCTCCTTGTATCCCTCTCTCTTTCTAGTTCACCCTCTTTTCTCTCATCAAACTTTACTCTCCTAGCTCCTAGCTCCTAAACGCTCACGCCATTTCATGACCGCCCTTCCTTCCTAGCTAGTCTTTTAACAGCATGGTATACTAGTAAGACAGCGGAAGTCTTAGAACTTGTAAAGTGTTGACCAGAATTTACTGAAGAACAAGTTGATAATTAAAGTTGTACAAGCTACTTTTATATCTTCTATAAGTACCTATTCGGTGATGTACCTGTTCGGGCTATTTGCGCTATGCACTCTAACCGCAACTGAAAAGAGCCCGACAGTTCGCGTGACTGAAATGTCAAACATGTGTAATTGTCATGTTTGTATAGACTGTATAGGGTCATCTCTTAGAGGGTACAAGACTTAGGTATATCTGTGTGTACTCTCACTCTATCAACTAACACTTCTCTGATTTTGTTATGGTATCACGCGTAGGTTAGGATCCCCCCCCACCTACCGCTTCCGCTCGCCCCTCCTAGCCCCGTCGTGCCCCTAGCCCCGTCGCGACCCCCCTAGCCCCGTCGCGCACCTTCCTGGGCCCCGTCGCGCCCCTTCCTGGGCCCTGTAGCGCCCCTCCTGAGCCCCGTCGCGCCCCTCCCAGGCCCCGTCACGCCCCTCCTGGGCCCCGTCGCGCCCCTCCTAGGCCCCGTAGCGCCCCTCCTGGGCCCCGTCGCGCCCTTCCTAGGCCCTGTAGCGCCCCTCCCAGGCCCCGTCGCGCCCCTCCTAGGCCCCGTAGCGCCCCTCCTGGGCCCCGTAGCGCCCCTCCTAGGCCCCGTCGCGCCCTTCCTGGGCCCTGTAGCGCCCCTCCTGGGCTCAGTCGCGCCCCTCCCAGGCCCCGTCGCGCCCCTCCTGGACCTCGTAGCGCCCCTCCTGGGCCCAGTAGCGCCCCTCCTGGGTTCCGTCGCGCCCCTCCTGGGCCCCGTAGTGCCCCCCCTGGGCCTCGTCGCGCCCCTCCCAGGCCCCGTCGCGCCCCTCCTGGGCCCCATAGCGCCCCTCCTGGGCCCTGTCGCGCCCCTCTTGGGCCCCGTAGCGCCCCTCCTTGGTTCCGTCGCGCCCCTCCTGGGCCCCGTAGTGCGCCCCCTGGGCTTCGTCGCGCCCCTCCTGGGCCTCGTAACGCCCCTCCTGGGCCCCGGAGCGCCCCTCCTGGGCCGCGTAGAGCCCCCCCCCCCTCCTGGGCCCCGTCACGCCTTCCGGCCCCGTCGCACCCGCCCGGCCCCGTCGCACCAGCCCGGCCCCGTCGCGCCCGCCCGGCCCCGTCGCACCCGCCTGGCCCCGTCGCCCCCTGCCCGGCCCCGTCACAGCCGCCCGGCCCCGTCGCACCCGTCCGGCCCTGTCGCACCGGCCCGGCCCCGACGCACCTGCCCGGCCCCGTCGCACCGGCCCGGCCCCGTCGCACCCGCCCGACCCCGTCGCACCTGCCCGGCCCCGTCGCACCGGCCCGGCCCAGACGCACCTGCCCGGCCCCGTCGCACCGCCCCGGCCCCGTCGCACCCGCCCGGCCCCGTCGCACCAGCCCGGCCCCGTCGCGCCCGCCCGGCCCCGTCGCACCAGCCCGACCCCGACGCACCCGCCCGGCCCCGTCGCCCCGGCCCGGCCCCGTCGCACCCGCCCGGCCCCGTTGCACCGGCCCGGCCCCTGCGCTCGTCCCTGCCCCGGCCCCGGTCCTCCTCACTGGTACGGTTCCCCCCCCCCCCCCGCCCTGCACTGCCCTGCACAGTACTGCCCCGCACTGCACCGCCCCTCACCACCCTGTACTGCCTGGCACCGCACTGCACCGCACAGTACCGTACGGCACCGCACTCCACCTTGCTGCACTGCCCTACACCGCACTGCGCTGTTCCTGATGGCGGCGGAGCTTCGCTTCGACGCTGAAGGCTAGCCTCTGGAGTTCGAGGCGTGGCTTGCCGACCTCCGCCGCCAACTCACTGGCCAGCGGCAGGATGGCGAACCGCTTTCCGCACACCTTGACGGTACGCTCCCCTGCCCAGACCCCCCTGCTATTTTGCCCGCTGACTCCACCCCCACCGAGCGCGAGTCTACTGCTGCCACTGCCCGTGCGCGCTCTGTCTGGCTTTCTCGCGATGCTGTCGCCCAGCTTGCCATTAGCAATGCCCTTCCCCCGTCCGAGCGCCCTCGCTTTAGGTCCCTCACCACTGCTCAGGCATACTTAGATGCTGTTATCCAGCGCTATTCCACTCCTCCGGCTGCCTCGGTGGGTCGCCTGATCCTCCCGATGCTCTTTCCTGACCTTGCATCCTTCCCTACTGTCTCTGACCTTGCTGCCCACCTGCGCTCGATAGATGAGACCTGGCGCGCTGCCTGCACTGACGCACAGCTTAGAGCCCACCAACCGCCCATTACCTCTACCCTCTACCTGCTTGCCACCCGCCTCCCTGACCGCCTTGCTGTCGCACGCGACCGCTTCCTTAGCATACACCCCGCCGACCTCACCCTCACTGACTTTGTAGACACCCTGACTGTGATAGAGACCCGTCACCGCTCCATCGCCCAGGCGAGCGGTGCCGTGCCGGTCCCTATCTTTCAGGGTTGTGCCCCCGCTCAGTGTACCTTCTCTGACGGCTCTGCCGCAGTGGCTGAGACTGCTGCTTCAGCGCAGTTTCGTTCGGGGAAGGGCCGCCGCCCCAAGGTTGGGCGCGGCGGAGGCGGAGGCGGGGGTGCGGGAGGGGGTAGTGGTGGGGTCGGGTCATCTGGTGCTGGAGCGGACGAGGGGACCCTGCCCAGTCCAGCTGAGCCGCCGCCCCTACAGTTGCAGCAGCCGCAGCCTTCGCAGCAGCCGCAGCCTTCGCAGTAGCCGCAGCAGCCGTCGCAGACACGGCAGACGAGTGTCCTCCCGCCCGGGTGGCCCGGCGCTGGCGGTGGCCGGGCGCGTGGTGGTGTGTCGAGTGGTGGCTCTGGCGGCGGACGTTGTCAGTACCAGATCCAGACCGGTCCTCGCCGCGGCTTCGTTTGCGGTAAGATCGGTCACTCCACTCCCCGCTGCTTTCGTCGCCTGGACGACCTATTTCGTCAGCGCTTCGGCCCGTCGCCAGACCTCCCGGACTGGCACAGCATGCTTAGACGTAGTATTCCGATTTTTGACTTGGACATGGATGCCATTGTTGCTGCTCTGCATGTGATGTATGCTGATGACTCTAGTGTGCTTCCAGCTTATTACTCACTGTTGCCTAGCGTAGGTGTGTCTAGCGTAGCCTCCCCTGCTGCGTCAGGCGTAGGATCCTCTGCTTTGTGTAGTCTTGGTGCTACCACCGTCGTTCCGACGCCAGACACCTCTGCTTCGCTTTCCTTCACCTTGGACTCTGGCGCTTCTCGGTGTTTCTTCCGCGACTCCACCACCCTGACGCCGCTTCCTGTTCCTGTTGCCGTCTCTCTTGCTGACCCCTCTGGTGGTCCGGTAGTCGCCCGCAGTTCCACCACCCTTCCCTGTCCGGCGGTTCCTTCGGGCTCCCTCACAGGTCTGCATATCCCCTCGTTCTCCAGGAACCTAGTTGGTGTCGGCTGCCTCTAGGACCTTGGCGTCACCACTACGTTCCCTGACCACGAGCGGTATGCTATCTGTACCGAGGCCGCCACTGGTGCCCCCCTGTCCACGTTCCCCCGGGACCCGGTGTCCGGCCTGTTCACTCTGGACACAATGACCCCCCCGGCTGGGGCCCCCCCTCAGGTGGCTGCGTCTACCCAGGTTGTTGCTGCCTGCTCCTGTCGGTCTTACTCACCCGACTCTCCTTTGGCACCACCGCCTAGGCCACCCTGCGTTCCCGCGTCTGCGTCACATGTCCCAGCACGGTCTTGTCCTTGGTCTCCCCGGTTCTCTCCCCGCGTTTCCCTCCTCCCCCGCCCCCTCTTGCACGCCTTGTGTCGAGGGTCGGCTTCGCCGTGCCCCTCACTCCTCCTCGTTTCCCCCTACCGCCGCGCCGCTGCAGACCCTGCACCTGGACGTCTGGGGCCCCTCCCCCGTCCCTGGGCCGCGTCGAGAGCGCTACTTCCTTGTGCTCGTCGACGACTTCACTCGTTACACCACAGTCTTTCCCCTGGAGCGCAAGGCCGACGTGCCTGGCGCTCTCATCCCCTGGCTTGTCTCTGCGCGTGTCCACCGCGGTCTCCCTGTCTTGCGTCTTCACTCAGACCGTGGTGGCGAGTTTGCCTCATGTGTCCTTGGTCGCTTTTGTCGTGCGGAGGGCATCACCCAGACGTTCACCCTACCGGACTCCCCACAGCAGAATGGGGTCGCTGAGCGACGCATCGGTTTGGTCATGGAGGTGGCTCGCACCTCCATGATCCATGCCGGTGCACCCCATTTTCTGTGGCCGTTCGCTGTGCGCTACGCTTCTCACCAGCTTAACTTGTGGCCGCACCCTCAGCAGCCGCAGGTTTCGCCGACCCGTCTTTGGACAAGGTCTCCTGGTGACGCGTCTGCGTTCCACGTCTGGGGCTGCCTTGCTCACGTTCGTGCCTCCGGCACGGACAAGCTCACTGCCCGCACCCTTCCCTGCGTCTTCCTCGATTTTCCTCTGGACGCGTCCGACTGGCACTTTTACCACCCGCCGTCTCACCGCTTCTTTCACTCTCGCGACGTCACCTTTGACGAGTCCGTTTCCTACTACCGTCGCTTCCCCCACTGTGGTCCCCAGGTTACCCCCCCCCTGTTCCTGGTCACTCCTTCCCCGGTAGTCCCTGCCCCTCCTCCTCCTCCTCCCCATCCCGCCCCCTCTGGTGTATCCCACGTCACCCCCCTTCCGTCGGCGGCCCCGGTTGAGGAGTCCTCTTACTCTGGTGGCCCTCCTGTGCAGTCCTCGCCGGCTGCTCCTCCCCCGGTGTCCCCTCCCCAGTCCCCTCCTCCACCGCCTCTGCCGCCGCTGCAGCCGTCGTTGTCGCAGCCGCCGCCGCCGCCGCCGTCGCGGCCCCCGTTCGCTGACTCTGTGGGTGCTCGTCCCGGTCGCCCTTGGGGTGGCCCCTCTGGGGGTGCTGGTGTGGAGAGTGCCGGTGGTAGCCGAGAAGCAGCTTGCGGTCCAGCTGTCGCCGTTGCGCCGCCGCAGCAGCAGTCCCCGCCGGTGTCAGCCCTTCGCCTGCTCGGCCTTCCGTCACCCGACCCTGCGTCTGTTCCTCCCCGGCCGTCTCCTCCTCTTCCTGTCTACGGCCCTGTTTTCCCTCCACCGGACTCGTTCCCGGCCTGTCTCCCCCCTCGTTCCCCTCCTGTGTCACCTCCCCTGTCTCCTGACCCGACTCCTCCGTCGCACGTCTGGTCTCACCGTCCCTCCCGTGCTCGTCCTGCCTCGCCTGTCTTGCGCTCCCACCCTATGTTGCTTCGTTCCCACGCGTCTCGTCCTCCCCTTCTGCCGTCGCCTCCTCCGTCCTCCCTTGTTGTCGCACCCCCCCCGCTGTCTGACTACCTTCGTGTCGCTCGTCCCCTTGTGCCTCGGGTCCTTGCCTCTCTCGTTACCGACCCGTCTGTTCCGGTCTCGTGCCTTGACGCTCTTGTCGCTGCTGTCGCTGACTTCGCCTCTACCCGCCGCCTTGACTACGCCACAGCTCTGGTCTCTGACCCTGCCTGTCCTCCGTCTGTCGGGGGTGCTCCTTCTCGTGGCAGTGACGTCCTGGAGGACCGCCAGTTCGAGCTTGCTTTCCTCTCCGAGGCTGCTCCCCATCTCTGTTCCATGCTGTTAGTCCCTAAGGGTGACCCAGACGCTTTCGACATCCCGACCCCTCGCACTTACGCTGAGGCGACTTCGGGACCCTAGGCCTCACAGTGGATAGCTGCCATGGAGCAGGAGATGGCATCTTGGAGATCCACCGGCACCTTTGTCGACGCAGTTCCCCCACCTGGGGTGAACGTAGTCGATGCCCGCTGGCTCTTCAAGGTGAAGCGCCCTCCTGGAGGGCCGCCGGTCTTCAAGGCGCGCTATGTGGCTAGAGGCTTCAGTCAGCGCGAGGGGGTGGACTTCTTCCAGACCTTCGCTCCGACCCCGAAGATGACTACTCTTCGGGTTCTGCTACACATAGCTGCTCAGCGTGACTACGAGCTTCACTCCCTCGACTTCTCCACAGCCTTTCTTCAGGGTAGCCTACACGAGCAGGTCTACTTGCGTCGCCCTCAGGGCTTTACTAGGACCCAGTGGCTCCTGCGGCGCCCCGTCTACGGCCTGCGCCAGGCTCCCCGTGAGTGGCACGACACTCTCCGTGCTACGCTTGCCGATCTGCAGTTCTTTCTGTCTTCCGCAGACCCCTCACTCTTCGTTCGTTCTGGCCAGACTCCGTTCTACATCCTTGTTTACGTCGACGACCTGGTCTTTGCCACAGCAGACAGGGACGCACTGGCCTCCGTGAAGGCAGAGCTGCTGAAGAGACACACGTGCACTGACCTTGGAGAACTGCGCCACTACCTTGGCTTGCAGATCTCCAGGGACAGAGCATCGCGCACCATCACCCTGACTCAGTCACACTTGGTGCGCCAGGTCCTTCAGAGGTTCAGCCTTCAGTTCTCCTCTACACAGCCCACCCCTCTGCCTGTAGACCACAGACTCTCCGCTCCAGTACCTGAGGAGTTGGTAGAGCCCAGCGGCCCCTACGCAGAGCTGGTGGGTTGCCTCATGTACCTGATGACTTGCACTCGCCCAGATCTCGCATACCCTCTCAGCATCCTGGCGTGCTTTGTGGCCACAGGCAGACACCGACCGCAGCACTGGTCTGCCGCTAAGAGGGTTCTGCGTTATCTTGCTAGTACATCGGGCATGGGGTTAGTGCTAGGAGGACGCAGGCCAGTGGTCCTTACTGGACACACAGACGCTTCGTGGGCAGACGACGCCGAGACACTCAGGTCTACCCAGGGCTACTGCTTCAGCCTTGGCTCAGGTGCCGTCTCGTGGAGAGCTACCCGCTCCTCGTCTGTTGCGCAGTCCAGCTGTGAGGCTGAGATCTACGCTGGTGCCATGGCGGCACAGGAGCTCCGCTGGCTGACCTTCTTGCTCACAGACTTAGGTGAGCGGCCTAGCTCTGCCCCGGTCCTGTTCGCTGACAACAGGGCCATGATCCTCCTGTGCCAGGAGCCTCGACTTGAGGGCAGAGCGAAGCACATTCAGCTGCGGTACTTTCTCCTGCGTGAGCTACAGCAGTGACGTCAGGCTCGCGTAGTACACTTGGCCTCAGGTGCCAACACGGCTGATATCTTTGCGTAGGCGCTTGCGCCTAAAGATCATCAGCGGCACTGTGTACAGCTTGGTCTAGTTCCTGTAGCCTCTCACTTTCTAGGACCTTGACTTTGTACTGTCCTTTATATGTATACTCAGACTGGACTTGTGTCCTCTCCCAGTGGCTGGACTAGTAGTGCCGCCCTGCTCTTGTTCTTGCCTTGTCTGTACTCCTTCTGACTGGTCTCTCAGACCCTTGTCTCAGAAGTTGGACTAGTAGTGCCGCCCTGAGCTGCTTGTTTAGGACATTCCCCTATGCAGTCTAGGGGGTGTGTCAAACATGTGTAATTGTCATGTTTGTATAGACTGTATAGGGTCATCTCTTAGAGGGTACAAGACTTAGGTATGTCTGTGTGTACTCTCACTCTATCAACTAACACTTCTCTGATTTTGTTATGAAACGCCTTGCTGACGTAACCATCCAGAAGAGCACTATTTGCTGACGTCATTCTACGGATGCTATCTACAATGTAACTCGACAATATCTATCGGAACTACTTTCAGAAATGCTTAAGTACGATTTTACCACAACAACTTATACCTGGAGAGGGAATTATTAAGGACTCATAACGTACAATCATGTTGCTTGAGGTTCACTTCTATAGGGCCATCATAATTCATATGCTTCTGGGCATAAACAAGATGATATGGCATGAAAGTATCATTCATTTCTTGGCATTTGTCAAAGAAATCATTGTTATATCTAGTATGGTGCATCCCCTTCCTCCCTCTCATAGACTTGAGCAGCAAACTGACATGACAATTCACTCAACTTCCATTGGGTTTTTGCATGAGTCTAGCTACATAATTTTGGTGAAGGCAAGATGACTTACATGCTAAGTATCAAATGACCACTCGGTTGCTTGAAGAACGCGGACACTTGTAGCCTTTTGAACCGTTGCACACTCCTTTTGAAATTCCATTTTGTGGCACATGCGCCATTCTGCAACTGCATAGCGCGAGTATGAAGTTTCTGGAAAGTTCCTCCCTGGCGAATTGGTGTGCGTCGACCCATCCACGTGGCAAAATTTCAAACCCCACACTTCCACTGCACCACCAGAACATTCGCGATCGCGAAATTGGCTCGGCCTTTTCGCCTTTTCGAACATTTCGCTTCGGCATACAGCATGTTTCCAGTGATGGATGGCTTTCCATGACGGTGTACCCTATCTCGAATCTGTCCAGTGATCGACCCCCTGTGATCGGGCAGGGGGGAAATCTTTATTGGCTTGATCGAACTTCCTCTAGAAGGTTCTTTCCGTTCTCGAGCCAAGAACTTTTCCCACCGCGTCGCACGAAATCTTCGCGAACTCTCGCAAAGTCTCGTCACCCACAGGCTTACAGTCCCAACCAACGAAAAACCCGACTGGCTAAAACCCGAGCATTCTTTCAAAGGCATAAAACTTGGCTGAACACACTCATCTCCCAGCGCAGGAAACTTTAGCCTTGCCCCGAATCTCCCCGAGCCTCTCACCTCACCATACCTTCGGGCAGTTCACAGCGTACTGTCGGACCCGAACCAGGCATCCCCAACCACTGAACGCCTCTGATTGGCTCCCGTCGACAGCCTCGGTTGGTCGCCGGAGACATTTGCGCTGCTTCCCCCATACGACCGCACCAGTGGCGCATAGCGACGCTGACGTAAAGGGGAACTTTTCGTGTTTATTCCGTCAGCAGTCTGTCGATCTCCTCCTCACGACGAGTCACGACCAGACGACGTAACTCCTTCCCTCACCACCTGGGATTTTTCTTTCCAGATCTAACTCCCACGGATCCGGCGACTGAGGCTAATCACAGCGGCTTCAGCTGTTCTTAGGCTGGCAGGTAGCTTGCCGTTTTCTGCACGCCGAGGATCTGGTGTCTCCGTCGTCTGACCTTTTCGAGCTCGCCGCTGCGGGTTCTGACTTCTATTCAGTCTAAAAAGAGGGAGGCGGGAAGATGTTTCGGCAACCGTCGAAGAAGAGCAACAACACGCGGTACTATGAGGTTCTCGGCGTGCCGCAAGGCGCTTCGGCGGATGAGCTCAAGAAGGCTTACCGCAAGGCGGCGATTAAGAACCATCCCGACAAAGGCGGTGATCCAGAGAAGGTAAGCGCATCTTAAATCCCTCCAACTCTTCACTCCTGTTCCCTCTCTCTTTACCCTCCCTCTCTCTCCCCCCTCCAACTATCTCTCGTTCTCTCGACCCCCCACTCCCCCTCGCTCCCGCCCTTTCCCCTCTATCTCTGTTCTCTTGCTCACGTATCGCTGAAACCTTCCTCCCATTCGACCACACAAGCCCATAAACTCTGTTTCGTCGTCGACCCAAATCGAATATTCGCTCAAATATTGGAAGAACCGAGTGCAGTATACCGTAATTAATCGTCGTCCTTTCCTTCAAGTTCTATGGTTCCCAGTCCGTTGACTGCCTGACGAGAGTGCTTCTGTCTCGCGCCGATCACATGCTGCTGCTGCTCGCTCTCGTTCTCCCACCTCTTTCTCGGATCACAAACATGCAAGCGTTTTTCTCTCGGCCTCTCTCGCCCTTCCTCACCCCCAATTCCCTCGCCCTCCTCTTCCCAATCTCGGCACCGATTAACCTCCAAATCCCGCAGTTTAAGGAGCTGGCGCAAGCGTACGAGGTCCTGAGCGATCCCGAGAAGCGCGAGATCTACGACCAGTACGGCGAGGACGCTCTCAAGGAAGGGGCCGGCGGGCCAATGCACGATCCCTTCGACATCTTCTCCTCCTTCTTCGGCTCCGGCGGCCATCCCTTCGGTGGCGGCAGTTTCGGTGCGCGACTCCGCAGCGACGCCCGCTTTCTTTTTGCGTTTTGCCTTTTCTCCTCCTTAATTCCTGGGTTTCGCGGCTTCACGCTTCGCTCTCCTGCGTCGTCCGACCTTCTCCGTCCTCGTCCCCCGGGATCTACCAGTTGTAGGGAGACCAGTTGTAGGCATATGCCTTCTTGCCGATGTCCCTGATGTTGCTGCTGTCGCTGATGTCGCTGATATCGCTGCTATCGCTGATTTCGCTGATGTCGCTCATATCGCTGTTGTTGCTGATGTTGCCGATCCGTGTTTCCCCTGGTCTGGCAGGTTCCGGGCGGGGCAGCAGGAGGCAGCGGCGGGGCGAGGACGTGGTGCACCCGCTCAAGGTCACCCTGGAGGACGTGTACAACGGCACCACCAAGAAGCTCTCGCTCTCGCGCAATGTGCTCTGCCCCAAGTGCAAAGGGTGAGTGCGGGTGGTGATTCCTGGTAGGGCTAGGGTTCGGGTTCGGGGTATGGCTGGATGGTGCTTGAACTGGTTTGTTTTGAGCCGTTGCCGTTTAGTTTCTATGCGTAGAACTTCACGCGCGACTTTTCGGATCACGCTTGTGATGGATCGCGCTTAATTAACACTAAAAGTGTAGTCGAGGCTCGGTGAAGCATCCAAGTCTGCTTGCCTTTCTTCAGCCTCCTGCTTATCTATCCCCCTCTCGTGTTCCGCACTTGCCCATGTCTCGTGTCTATCCAGCAAGGGCTCCAAGTCCGGCGCGTCGAGCCAGTGCGCCAGCTGCCAGGGCTCGGGCATGAAGATTTCCATCCGGCAGCTGGGGCCCAGCATGATCCAACAAATGCAGCATGTGTGCCCCGAGTGCCGGGGATCAGGTATGCCCTGCTCTTGCCCCATGGGGACCTGTTTTGGGCTTGTTAGATCAGAGCTGGTCGAGGCACCGAATTAGGGAAATTGCTCTCATTGTACCATTGCTTTTGTGTTGGGTTGGTGTTGAGCCAGTGCTGTGCAGTATGTATCATGCAGTGCTTCAGGCGGGATGCAAAGAAATACTGACACGCGTACGTGTCCTTGGGTAGTCTAGTCTCGTCTGACTGGTTTTTGGTGCTGTACCTCCAGGTGAGGTGATTTCCGAGAAGGACAAGTGCGGGCAGTGCAAGGGGCAGAAGGTGGCGCAGGAGAAGAAGCTGCTGGACGTGCATGTGGAGAAGGGCATGCAGCACAACCAGAAGATTACCTTTGCTGGAGAGGCTGATGAAGCGGTGAGCCCTTTGCACAAAGATAGCAGTGCGTTTCCTCCATTCTTTCAAACGAGCGCTTCCCTGCTCTTTTTCTCGTCTGGCTTGATTCGTTAAATGAAGTCCACTTGTCGTTCATTTGTCTTCGCTTTGTACTGTGTACTGACACCTTATCCTTGTCTGGTTTTATCTGTATGTCTTTCTTCCGTGCAGCCGGACACTGTTACCGGGGACATTGTGTTTGTGCTGCAGCAGAAGGAGCACCCCTTTTTCAAGCGCAAGGGAGATGACCTGTTCATTGACCACACCCTCACTCTCACGGAGGCTCTCTGCGGTTTCCAGTTCCCCCTCACACACCTTGACGGCCGTCAGCTGCTTATCAAGTCAGCTCCAGGCGAAATCATCAAGCCAAGTACGTTCCATGGCTCTATCTTGCTTGTATGTCATGAAACGTTTGCTGTCTGTCCAGTCTTTGATTTGTGTCAGGGCGCAAATTTTTTTTTATGCGGGTGGCAAGAGATTTGAATCATTGTCTTGATAATCTCCCCTCACCCCATTTGAACATTCCCTGCAGAGGAATTCAAGGCCATCAACGACGAGGGTATGCCGCAGCACACACGCCCCTTCATGAAGGGCCGCCTCTACATCCAGTTCAATGTAGAGTTCCCTGATTCCCTTACACCGGAGCAGTGCGCCCAGCTGGAGACGATTCTGCCACCTCGACCTGCACCTGCAATGTCGGCCATGGAGCTTGACAACTGCGAGGAGACCACAATGCATGATGTGAACATGGAGGAGGAGATGCGGAGGAAGGCACAGGCGGCTCAGGAGGCGTATGAGGAGGAGGATGATGCAGGGCCAAGAGTGCAGTGTGCTCAGCAGTAGCAGATTTTGGGGGACGGGTATTCAACATGTGATATGTGGCGGAGGCTGATAGGCTCCGAAAGCAGCTGTTGAAGTACAGGATGAGATACCAGCATGCTGAGCTCAGCTAAGGTGCTTAGGCAACGGAGTTCTTTTTTCGTTAACCAGTCAAGCCACCATAGGCGTCGCTTGCATTCTTGGAGTGGACCTTAGTGCCCTGCTGGCCTGCTGCTTCAGAGTAGGGAGTACCCGCTGTGTGAATTGTGCTGAATTCACGAGTTTTCTTAACAGTAAAGTGGTTGATACATCTGACATCGTAGTAAAGCATTGCCCACGGAATAAAGGGAAATTAGTTATGGGGTGGAATGAGCTAAAACAGGAGGGATGATTTCAAACGTCTGCTTAGAGAAAAGCTTGTCTGAATTTTGTAAATCAAGCAGAATATTACACATCCAAGTACCGAAGCATTGACACGTCAATCCCGTACTAGTATGCAGCATTGACGAGAGAGTAGTTTCCCTCAGTTACCTCAAGGAATCTGACGTGAATGGCGTTTAACTTCTGAGTCCGTATGATCCATGGTCTGACCAAGGCTTTCCAGATGCTTCAGAGATTCGCTACATGTGCCGCACACCTGCACTTACACCATGTGCTGTTATCACACGTTTTAGCACAGAGTTGAACTATGGTTTGCCTTTCAGGTGCTTGCCTGGGTCAGGAGAGAAGGCATTCGCCGAGCTTCAGCCAAAAGGAGTTCCATGTCCTCAAGAAGACCACGTTCAAGCGTAAGAAAGGCCTGTCAGTTTACACAGGCAGTTTCAGACGCCATTCCTGAAATAAGCATGTTCCCCCCAGGCAGTTGCAACATACCACTCTGCTCGCTCGCATCTTCATTTCAGCTTGTTGCAGGATCTGCGAGGCAACCATGGTCATGGCAAGTGGCACAACCTTCAAACACAACATGAACCAAAAAAAGGCTTACCGCTTCCAGCCTTAGGAGCCTCTGTTCGGCCGCCTTGCTGCCCTTATAGAAGCACTTCCGTTGGACAAGGATGCTATGACGATAACGGTTTAGGTCGTGAGTATACGCATGAGCTTCCAGGAGCTTGAGTTTCCCCTGTAAGTCAACATTCCCTTGATCAATCAAAAGAGACAGCTGTTGCTTCTTAAACTTGTCTGAAGGCCTTACCGGAAGCGCACCAAAAGATTCCTTCCAAGTTCGCAGAGGTACGAGAGCTGCATGAAACAGATCGGAACCCTGGAACAGACATGTTTGAGCATGGTCCTGTGGACATCAGAAACCAACTAGCAACTTTCACTTACCAGCTGCAACCTCAAAGTCTCTATGGCGGACGAAAGAGAAGGGTCGGTAAAGAAAAGCGTCGAGGAACCCTTCGTATCCATATCCGATTCACTAGGTGCAGACGCCTCATGTAGGGAGGACATAGACTGCCCGTGATTCTCGTTTTCTGTAACCTTCAAGACAACAGTGGGTCCTGGCTTCTCTGGAAGCTCAACGGCGGTCCCTGAGAGGGATGCTTCAAAGACGCCTGGAACATGAACACCATTAGAGCCTTTCTCTCCAGAAGGAGACTCAGGCGGGCTGCTTTACTTTACCGTCTAGTGACTTCGAGAGTCTTGAAATTGATGCCTCCAGCGAGCTCACTGTCGGGAAGAAGCCAGCTAGGCTCGAATAGACAGACGACACACTCTCCAGGTTCGTCTTGTGGAAACATTTTGTTCTTGAGGGGAATATCGCATCCATCACCTGCGCATTTGCAATGGTGAGCGAAAAGACTTGCTCGCAACAGCGGCAAATTCCGTGAGTTTTAGGCATACCCTTTCCCGCAGTGTCCTCCCATCACCGGAAAATACGGTCCGCATGATTCCGCTGCAAGCCTGAGCGTTTCGCTGAACGAGCAAATGGAGGAATGACCAGCCACCAGTGTGTTGGTCCACTTTCTCGGTTCTTACTTGCTGGGATTTGTCACCTCGGGAGCACCTGCTCAGCAATTGCAATTCCTAGGGCTGGTTTGGAGTAGCGTGGGATAAACATCATATGAGGCAAATGTTTCACAAGTGTAGCGAAAAGCGCAATCGCGTCTGCTGTATATGCAGCATTTTGTGCAATGACATCTCTCTATATAGGGGATTCTGTCAGCATTTTGGGGGCCTGTCTGCGTCGATTTGGACTTCAGCGCTTTTTGTGCTCACGTAACTGATGATCAAATCTTCTCTCACATCGAGTTGGGTTATGTTCTGCGATGGAGTTCTTTAGAGACATCTCTGATGCGACACGTGATCTGAATCTACCGGAGTCTCCGCAGCCGTTCGCTGGATCGACGCTTGTTATGGTATGTGTCAGCTAGTCTGAATCAGTGTGGGCCAGCAGATGATTCCTGGTTGTGATGCAAAGCCGGAAACGCGTGGTTGATTGCGAGGCCAGAAACTTCTCGTCGATTCTGGAAATCAACCTGTCGCAGCTTCTTTCCAGGAGGGATTCATCTATTTAACCGAGTTGTCTCTAGTCATGAGCCTCACCTTTTTTCTTTCGTTCAACTTCTGGATGCGTCGAGATAGTGCTGGGGAGCTGGACGGTGTCAGCCACCACTCGATTGGGGTCGATTAATTATCCTCCTTTATGTCGGATGACGTGCTGGTCGTCGATGACGGTTCACAATACCACTTACTGTCTGGTTCAATTCGCACTCTCTTCGCACTTTCTCTTCCCTTCGTCAGCACTTGCGTTCGTTTCTCTTCTGTCCCATTTCTCCAGCCTTCAGTGTCTGTGGGGAACGTGGGTCAGCTTACAGTGGACTTGCTCCTTGAAACGCTGCTACAGAAGCAGCAGCAGCAGCAGCAACAACAGGGCCAGGGAGGCTATAGCATCGCGCGGGCTGGGTGGTTGGAGGAGCCCAATGTGCTGCCATGTGCAGGAAACGACCCATACAGTGTGGGAGGCAAAGGAGGAGGAGGAAAGGGACAGAGTGCATCGGGCAGCTTGACAACAGCCATGGAAGGTCCGTGTGCCAAGCCACCTTGTAGCCCCTTTGTGCTGTAGCGTCAGGCTATTGTGGTTGTCCTGTGCTGACTCTTGAATTTACATAAATTTGACCATCTGGTTCCCTCCAGGACACACGCGCTCTTGCACACGCACACAGCTGAAGCACCGGACGTAGTTAATTCTCTCATGGAATTGTCCATTTTGTGCTGCTCATGCTCGTCTCACTCCCACGTATGTGCTGCTCATGCTCGTCTCCCCTCTTCTTGTGTGCTGTTCATGCTCGTGTCCGTGCATTACGGTGCTTCTCAGTTTATCACGCAGTGCCAAAATCAGATTCAGCATCCTCGTCATCCGCTGATGCCATCACTGTCATCCAACAAAGAGCACCAGTGGCACTGGTAAAGCCCACCAGCTTTATATACGCTGGACATTTTCTTTTTTGTCCCTCCCTTCCGCCCCCCTCAGCACACACACATTGGTACTTCCACCTCCCTCCTGTATCACCTCCCGAGTGAATCTTCTCTGCACGAATTGTCCCTTGTCGTCTCATTTCCTTTCACGTCCATCAGTCTCCTCATTCATGTGTTCCCACGAACCCTCAGGGCAAGATGGAGGAATTCTCGTGCAACCTAGCCACCTGGGCTGCATCACAAGCATTTTCCCGCGTGGTGGTTCTCTCTGGAGCCGATGCACAGAGGAGGCAGCCTTCGCAGATTGACGGGTTAGTTGATGCACGTCCACCATCAAGACCATGTCCGTCTCTGTCAGCTTTCTTCTCCACATCATTGCATGGTTTCTGCCTCTCCTCCCATCGTCTTCCACCTCCTCAACATCTTCCCTCTTTCTCTGTTCTCCACGTCTTTTATGTCTGCCTGTGTTCATGCTTTTCCAAGTTGAGCTGTTCGTTCCACTCCTTGTGCAGTGAGTCCAACTTTTGACATTCTTCCCCGCACCCCCTACAGGGACCAGTTCCGTTTCCTGCTCATCGATCCAGCTCTACCTCTGCCCTCCTCTTCTCCCTCATCCTCCTTGCCTGAGCCAACTCCTTCGGGATCTGCATCTTTCAACACATCTCTTCTTCACTCCCTTGGCTGGCGCCCGTTAGAGAGCTGCGATCCCTTTGGTGGCCTACCCTCCGCTTCCTCCGTGCCTGCTCCACTTGCTGGTGGCCCTGGGTCGAGCACAGGGGAGAGAGGGAATGAAGGCCACATGGAGCACGAGCAAGTAGAGGCAGCTATGACAGGGGAAGAGGGAGAAGAGGACCCAGGGCCTTTGAGGGGTGGTGAGTGGGGCCCCGAACAAGGATTGAAGTGGAAAGCTGCGTTTCTGCGCATCTGCATAGCACTGAAGGTAAGACGAGTAGGTGATGTGTGAATCTCGTCGTTGGTGTTGCGTTTTTCCCTGTGACATCTGTGGTGTTTGCATGTGTCTCATCCTTCCCTCGCTGTGCACTGCTTGTGAGACATTGGCAACACCTATTTTAACCTGAGATTCCCCGCTTCCGTTCTCCTGTATGTGACTTGCATGCTCGTTTTGCACATCTTGTCTCCCCCTCAACTGCCACAGGATGTGAACATCCCCTCTATTGCACTCCTTGTGTTTTGCTCCGAGGGAGACAACGTGCCAGATGCTTTCCACCTAGCTGAGCGCCTCACTCCACTTCTGCCAACATCCCTACTCGGAGCTTCTGATCCGTCGATCACAGAGCTTTCTGAAAACATGGATGGTATGTGCTTGTTGTGACTCCGCCCTTCTGCTTCCTCCCATGCATTTTTTTCTATCCCAACTTTATCTGCTTCCAGTTTCATCTAACAAATGGGGGATTGTAAGTAGTTTCCCTTGTCCTCCTGATACGTGTCCAAGCCATGGGCGAATATGTGGCAGGGAGGCAGTGGGCCATGGCCTGCTCGGTTGGTTCTTTTGTTGGTTCCCATTTTGACCAAGCCTCATTCCCGTTTATCTGCTCCGCACCCAACCTGTTGCAGGTATGCGCGTTGATGGGCAAAGTGGACCCACTACCCATTGGTGTGTCCCCCCTTCTTGGGGGCACCTGTTTGGACCACCTCCAGATGATGCACTGTACTGCTAGCTGCAAAATCCATGCCATTTTGGACGTCTCTTTCAACAGCTCACGTAGCCGTTGTAAAATCTGAATCATGTAGCTTATTTTCCTATGATAGTCGTTGAAGAGTTTATCATTGACAGCCCTCCAAATCACTCATACTAGAACTCCAAAACTAAAATAATAAAAAATCATTGTTGGCAGCTGGGAAGCATGCTCATGTCTCTCTCCTTGGCTTCTTGCATATTTTCACGAGTCAACCACAAATGAGGCATGGTCCACATCAGCAACCTGGTCAGCGACGCTCGGAACAAAATATGGCTCCAGCTCAGCTTCATCCCAAGTCAGCCCTCTTGACGGCCACGATCTTTCTTCCGAGCCAATTACTAACGGCGTGAACAACAGCGATTGGTCGCCCCCACCTTACCTCCGCCTCCCGCTGAAACTGCTCGTCGCAGACTCGCCAGATCCCGGCCGAACCAGCGAACCACGAAAACGCGGCATCCGTGCCAGCGCCACGCAAGCCCCGACTGACGTAAAATCTTACTCACATCACATGCCACGGCAGCACAGCAGCATGCCCCCACAATCAGGCGGACCACCACGAGCCGCTCTCTTCCCCTCCTCCCCTTCAATCGACCCTCGACCCTCATTTCTTCACTCGGACACTCACAGACCAGTCTCACCAGACCAGATCCTCATTTCACATTTCCTGTTATCACAGGAAGGGAGATTCCTTCAGACCTGAGACTAGCTTGACCAGGTTCACGAGCACCTTAACATTCCACATTCCGTGAGCTGACTGCTAGTCGCCGGATTCTCCGTTCGTCTACTGTCCGCATTACCCCCCTGCTACTGCAGCTTGTGCCTGCTATCTCTCCTTTCACCATGACAACCGTCGCTGCACGCACCGCTGCCTGCCCAGCTCCCGCGGCAACCCCCATTTCCCACAGCCGCCAAAGCCGGCCCGCCGCGCGCTGCTCTCTCCGGTTTCCCGGCGCCAAGAGCGGCGCTGAGCATTCCCTCAGCGCTCAGCTAGCGGCGCCGCTGCGCCAGCAGTCGTGCGCGCAGGCACGGGCTGCCGCGTCAAGGGGTGCGGTGACGGTTGTGGCGATGGCTGACTCGGCCAAGAAAGTACCGATTCTGGTGAGGGACAGTCGCGTTTCTGCCTGCGAATGCGAAGGCGCAAGTCTGCTGGGTCTTGAGTTCCCTCGCTCGTGGTCGCTGATGTGCAACACTTCACAACACTTCACAACACTTCACCGCTGGTAGCTGATGCTTCACTGCTTGCTCGTGCGCGAGGATCGGGGAAATCCAATCCCACGTTCTCTTTTCCCTCTTCCCCCCCCCCCCGCCCCCTCCCCCCCCCCCGCGCAGATCAACGGCGCGCCGGGCAAGATGGGGCGCGCGGTGGCGCAGGCCGCCATCTCCGCGGGCGTTCCGATCGTGCCGTTCGGACTCACGGGGCCGGGGCTGCCCAAGGAGCGGCTGACGTACAACGATGACGCGTCGCTGTACGTCGACGTGTTCCCCGCCGACGAGCGCGACGCCGTGCTGGCGGAGGCGCGGAAGGAGCACCCGGATCTGATCGTCGTGGACTACACGCTGCCCGCAGCTGTTAACAGTGAGCGTCTTGGGATGGATGGTGTGCGGTGGAGCGGGGGATGTGGAAATGGGGGGATGGGGAAATGGGGGGCAGGGTAAACGGGGAGCGGGGATAAGGGAAGAATGGGAAAGGGGGAGCGAGCGGAGAAAGAAGGCGGACAGCATTGCACGTAGCAGGGGGGGCGTGGGAGAATCTTGTACGTCGTAACCGTCAGTGGGCATGGCATCCTCGTCCACCAGCCTCTCGTCGATGGAAGGGACAGAATGCAACAACGGATATCTTCCCGTTCCACCTTCACTCCGTATATCCCCCCCCCACTTCCCCTCTCTCTTCCCCCCTCTCCCCCCCCTCCCTCCCCTTCTCCCCCCTTCCCCCTCTCCCAGGCAACGCGGAGTGGTACATCAAGAACAGGGTCCCCTTCGTGATGGGCACGACGGGCGGTGACCGCGCGAAGCTGGCGGCGGACGTGGAGGCGAGCAAGCTGTGGGCGGTGATCGCGCCGCAGATGGGCAAGCAGGTCGTCGCCTTCCTCGCCGCGCTCGAGTCGCTCGCGGAGCAGTGCCCCGGCGCATATGCCGGATACAAGCTCACGGTGAGGCTGAGGATTTGCTTCGTACAAGTTCGCTGTTTTGCTGGCCGAACACACGCTCCGTCCCTCCCGTTCCACCTTTCCCATCCTCCTTTCCCCCATCATCCGTAGCTCTGGTCTCCCACATGGTCATCCATATTCCCCTGGCGCAATGCCGCCAGCCCCGTCCCCGTCCGTCCCCGTCCGTCTCCGTCCGTCCCCGTCCGTCTCCGTCCGTCCTCGTCCGTCCACGTCCGTCCACGTCAACCTGCCTGCATCATAATCTGTCCGTTCCCGTCCTCCCTCCCACCCGTGCGTGTGCTCGCCCCACCCTCTCTCCAGGTGGTGGAGTCGCACCAGTCTACTAAGGTGGACACGTCAGGCACGGCCAAGGAGGCCGTCCGGTGCTTCCAGAAGCTCGGAGTCGACTATGACGTCAGCAAGGTGAGTCCCCCAACTCGCGCCCAGCTCTAAAGCACTGAGACACACGCCCATGCTCACACCCAGACAGAGATACGCACACACACCCACCTCCCAGAGCCGGACCCGGAGCAAGCCCACACACATACACACGCCGTCCGCGAAGAAAAATCCTCTCCGCCTGGCTTCCGCGTGATTGCATGTTCGTGCCTCTTCCCTCCCCTCCCCTCCCCCCTTCACCTCCCCCTTTCTTCCCCTCCCCATGCGCTGCCCGCACCTTTTGGCTGTCCGCAGATCGAGATGGTGCGCGACCCGTCGGAGCAGATGGCGCGCATGGGCGTGCCGGAGAACTACCTCAACGGCCACGCCTTCCACACCTACCACCTCGACTCGCCCGACAACACGTGAGCTGGGGGGAGGGGAGGGGAGGGAGGGGCAACGAGAGAGACAAGTGGAAGGGATGGGGGGAGAGAGAGTTGGGTGGGGGTGGGGAAGAGAGTGAGGGAAGAGCAGGCATTGGCTTTTGTAAGCAGGGAGTAAGAATATAGCTCTTTGCGTTTTTGTTTATATTCTGGCCCTCGTCACCCCCCTCGTCTTCTTCCGCTCCCCCATTCCTCCCAGCTTGTGGCCTCCACCATTTGTCGTCCCTGCAGATGTGCACCTCATTGCACACAACGATCCTTCGTTTTGCATGCCTCAAGAAGCCCTTCCTCTCTCCCCGCCCCTTTCT
Source organism: Closterium sp. NIES-67 (assembly GCA_027943415.1). NCBI lineage: Eukaryota > Viridiplantae > Streptophyta > Zygnematophyceae > Desmidiales > Closteriaceae > Closterium > Closterium sp. NIES-67. The sequence continues at coordinate 169,051 of BQMB01001818.1, forward strand.
CTCTGTGCGTGCTTGTGTGGGCAAATGCCCCGTGCACCCCTCCCTCGCAGTGTGTCGTTTGAGTTCCAGCACAACGTGTGCGGTCGCAGCATCTATGCCGATGGAGCCATTGATGCCGTGCTCTTCCTCGCACAAAAGGTCATGCTCCCCAACCACCCCTGCTAACATTCATCATCCACCATGGCATCTTGTCTGCAATATGCCCCATAGCTCGTGCCATCCACCATGCCATATCACATAATATTTCTCCCCTTGATTGTGCTTACTTGCTATATGCTAACATTTTCTGCATTTTGCATGGATTTAATGGGATTTGCTGTACAGATCAAGGAGGGAGATACCAGCAAGACTCTGTTCAACATGATCGACGTGCTCAAGGCTGGCAACATGCGTTGAAACGTTTCAACCTCTTACGGTTTTCACATGATAGGCTACACTCTTACGGATTTTTTCCACTGTTGTGAATGTTTGTTCCGAATTTATAATAAAAGGATCACATGGTTCAGCTGGGCTGTAATGTTGTGGTTTCTATTTGTGAAAATGAATCAGAGGTCCTTGTTTTTTCAACTCGGAATGACCTATGACGAGCACAGGTACAACTTGTAAGAGCAGTGCGGCAAGCTGTCTTCCTCCCCCATGCACGCTGAATCTGATGGTGGATGCTTCTTGTGTGGCGCAGTCCGGCTTGTAGATGACCTTTCAGCGACCCAGCATGCATACGTGGCACTCGCTTTCTCTGGACCTCCCACGCATTGCCATGGCGCCTCGATGTCCGCGTCGCGATCTCCAAATCTTTGAAGCAACTTGGCGGCATGGGTGGAATGTGAGCCCAAAGCCAAACCCGCTTGGCACTCGCTTACTCAGGGCCTCCAGGACCTTATCTCAGCGTCCCAGCGCCTCCGTCTATTCTCTCCATGGGGCCATCACCTATTTTCATAAAACCGGTGCTTTGGTCTTCGCTCGTTTCCGTTTATCCGCAGTACGGCACGGAATCCTCCACCCTATTCCTCGGACACAAGTGTTCCTCGCTCCTCGAGCTTTCCTGCTGCTGCCTCTGCCTGTTACCTTTGTCCTGCCGTCGCTTTCCGCTGGCGTTCAGAGCGCCGGGATTTCTCCCCAGTCCCCAGACCGGTGCGGGATTACCGGATGAAGATTGACCCGGAAGCCGGTCTCACGCCCGCCCTTCACCGCAAGGGGGACCCCCGAGATCGTACCCGCAGCCGCAACGAGGAGGAAGAAGGAAGCACCGCCACCACCGGCGCGCCACGTGTTACTACGGAAGTATCAGCAGCAGCGCCAGCCGTGAATCTGCCCGAATCCGAGTCGTTTGCACCGGACATAGTCCCGGGCACTCCGGAACTCACGGCGAGGGAGTCCCGCCCCGGGGGAAATCGCGGGGGAGACCCGTCGCCGTTATCACCTCCGTCCAGCGTTAACGTTAGCGGCAGCGGCAGCCGTCGGATCCTTGCGAGTGAGTTCATCCCGGAAGGAGAAGGCGGAGGCGAAGCTCCAACGGCCTTGGCGCCTACGGTCGCTGCGTCCATCGCGGCGTCAATCGCTGCCTCGAACTCCCCTTCCGCGTCTGCCGCGTCTGCTACGTCTTCTGTGCCAGCTGTGCCAGCTGTGCCTGCTGCGTCTGCACTTGCGTCTGTGCCGCGCCCAGTGGAATCCAGCCTCGGAGATAGCCCCTGGGAGGACGTCTTACAGCCCTCATCTGACGCCGCCGCCGCCGCCGCCGCCGCCGCTGCTGCTTCTGCCCCTACCAGCGGATCTGCCGCTACCAGCGGGGTTGGCGGAGACAAGCAGTCCGAGGAGGAGTCGTTCAAGCAAGCCGTGCTCGCAGGCAGAGGCGCAGGCACCCGAGTGGCGGATACTCCAGCCAGCCCCCCAAGCAGCCCCCCTGCCGCAGCCCAATCCGAGGTGGACAGCCGCAAGAGGAGCCTGTCGTTCGGCCTGAGCCACATCCGATCCGCGGCTGCTGCTGCAGCGGGGTCAATTCTCACTCCCAGAGGCACCTCTAAGGCGAGCAGCAAGGAAGGAGCGGCGGCGCCACAGCCCAGCAGTGATTCGCTTGGATCTTCCCCACCGGGACCAGCAGGCCGGGTGGAAGGCCCGGGATTTGCACAGGGGCGGGGCGCAGCAGCAGCAGGCACCATAGGGGGGGGAGAGTGCCCGGAGTTTGAGTGGGAGGAGGGAAGCGAGGGAGGGGAGGAAGAAGGGGATGGTCGCATGATTGGGATGCAAGGTGAGTCGCCTCAGCTGAAAACGCCTTCACCGTCCCCGCTACATGATCGAGTGTTGCTGCAGCCACAGCAGCAGCAGCCGTCCTCTGCTGCGGGGTCTGGTACTCCTCCCCGCCCCATGGCTCGGCGGTCTGAGATGCTAGTGGACATGCCTGTGCCGCCTGTCATACCAGAGCTGGAGCCCGTGCCCTTCCGCAGGTACTTTGAGGCGCCTCAAGACACTCCGCCACCGCAGCAGCAGCAGCAGTTGCCCGCACCAGCTGCCGCCGAATCTGCTGCATCAGCACCGTCGCGCCCCGAGCCCCGGCGTTACGAGATGCTTGTGGACATGCCTGTGCCGCCTGTTGTATCGTCCCTAGAGCCCACTGTTTCGGAGATAAGGCACTACGCTGGCAGTGGCCTCACGTGGAGCGGACCCCCAGGGAAGGCGGACCAGGGAGGAGGGGCGGGGCAGCAGCAGCAGCAGCAGCAGCAGCAGCAGCAGAAGGGGGGGTTGCAGCAACGGCGAAAGTCTCAAGAGGAAGAGGAGGACGAGGATTCCTTTGTGCCAGTGGAAGCCCCGTACGCGCATGGCGTGTGGGCTAGCGGGTGTGCGGCTGAGAAGCTGTTTGGCGACGAGGTGCCTCTGCACCACGAGCATGTGTGCACCAAACCCAGCACGCACGACGACCATGCTGCGTTCACCAGACCAGCAGCGCACGAGCATGTGCCCAGCCCCCCATGCATGGGTGCGCATGGTGACAATGGGAAGCCGAGGGCTGGTGGCGAGGGCGGTGGCGGAGGAGGAGGAGGAGGAGGAGGGGGAGGGGGGCAAGGGAGAGGGGTAGCTTCGCCCTCTACTGGTCCCAGCACCCCCTCAAGCGCCTACTATTCTGCAGCATCTGACAGCCGTGCAAGCGCCTACCGCACTCCGACTCCCGAAAGCCCCTTCAGCGCCTTCCGCTTTGCTGCTATGGTGACGGGCAGCAGGGAGGGCAACTGGCGCAGGGAGAGCAGTGGAAGCAGCAGCTCTTCTTACTTGGCCGGAGCTAGCAGCAGCGGTGGTGGTGGCAGCGGCGGCGGCACGGGCAGTGGTGGTGGTGGGAGTGGGTATGGGGCCGTGGGCAGCCGCGATGGTCGTGGTGGTGCTGCCGCTGATGTGGAGGTGGAGCGTGGCAGCAGGGCGAGGCAGCAGAGAGCCGCCTGTGACTCGGCCAGTGACTCTCGCACTGATTCCCCCTGGCTGATGGGGTGCAGGCTGCATCTCTCCAGAAAGATTGGCTCAGGTGACTTTGGAGACACGTGGCAGGGCGTGGTGCGTGGACACGTGAGGATCGGGACAAACGTCGGTGGCGGTAGCGACGACAATGGTGCTGACTTCAGCAGGAGCAGCGGCGGCCCCAGCAGGGGCGGCACCAGCAGCGGCAGCAGCAGCAGCGGCGGCATGGGGCTGACAAGCGCGGGGAGTGAGGGGAGCATGGAGGGGGCGGGGTCACGGTCCCCGTACGAGCACCCTGTGGCTGTGAAAGTCCTTCACACCATTCCTCACCATGCTGCTACCGCGCCTGCTGCTGCTGCTGCATCACTATCTTCTGGTATCACCCCTGCTACTACATCGTCCCCTGGGTCTGCGGCATCTGCGACTGCTCCGTCTGCCTCGCCTGCAGCGGCAGCAGCAGCGGGCAGCATGGACCGGCTTGAGCGGCTGGTGATGGCGCTGAGAGGCTGCGAGGAGGTGCTCGGTGGCCGCGTGCACCTGGCTGGGTGCATGGATAAGGTAAGGGCGTGATCGTGTGAGTGCACCAGGTAAGAATGTGGGGAACTAAGGTATGCTGTGCTGATGCAGTAGTACATGAAGAGGGCCATGGAGAGAGGGGGGGGGGTTTTAAGGGTGGTTGGGAAGCTCAGTCCAGTGCATGTGCTTGGATGGGGGGAAGGGTTTGCTGACACTGCCACGTTCGTTTCTGCCTCGGCTTTCCGCCTAAGTGATTCTCCCTTCCCTTCCCTGTGTGGTACCTACGCGACTTGCGTGGATCGTGAATCAGGTGGCAGTGGTCTCACCGCTCTTCGACAAGTCCATCGCTGACATGATGCAGAAGCTGCCAGGGAACCGCCTGCCGTTTCACCTATTCCTCAGGTGCGTCTTGGTGCTTCGCAGCGGCGAGGCCGCGAGGATGTCTGCTGCAAGGTTGAGGTCTGATTATTTCCGGTTGAACCTTAAATTTGTGCGAAAAGGTGAAATTGAAGCCACTCGCTTTGCTTTTAACCCTCCAAAGTTTCTGAATCTGCCTTTTCCTCTGCGTGCTTGTCTTCCTCTGTCCAGGTACGGTGCATCTGTGTGCGGGGCGGTGCAGCAGCTGCACGAGCAGGGCGTGCTGGCTCTGAATCTGCGCCCCTCCAACTTCCTCCTGCACTCCCACAACGATGACTCCGTCTTCCTCGCTCCGCCTGGCCTCCCATGGGCGCTTGCAGGTGAGAGAGCATTGCGATGGGTGGTGGGTTTTAGAGATGATGGGGGTTCACCTAATGCACATCTGCAGATGCAGACACAGCGCACATGGGTGTGCACAGCTCCATGCATCTTAATTCATGTACTCAGCTCACGCGTGGCTTTTGTCGACTCTCCTTCCCGTCTGACTCGGTGCAGAAATGCATGCGGACCCCTTCTCCCCGATTCCGGAAGTAGCCGCAGCATCAACTGCAGGCGCCTCTACTCCGTCTAGCCCCCTTGGAACAAACTCCCAGCTGCAACACCTGCAGCAGCAGCAGCAGCAGCAGCAGCATGTGGAGGGTTCTTCTACGGTGTGGGCGGGAGTTTCCGCGTACATGGCGCCAGAGCAGTGGGCGGCTGCAGTGAACGGACCGCTGGTGGAGGGTACAGATGCATGGGGCTTTGCGTGTGCTGCCCTGCATATGATCTCAGGTGGGAAAGGGCGTAGATGGATGTCTGATGCTCTTGATCCCCGCCATGCTTGCTAAAAGCTATGATGCACTCCGCAAATCTCCTTGCCTCACTTCTCATCGCCCCTTGTTCCTATCCCTGCCCCCCCCTCCTCTTCCTCCGTCGCCTCTCCCTCCCGCCAGGCATTCCCCCTTGCCACGGCATGTCAATGGAGGAGATGCACCCCCTTCCTCGCCTCTGTACTCATTCTCCCTAATCCCTGTCCCCCCCGCCTCGCTTTCTCCGTCACATCAGGCATCCCCCTTTGCCACGGCATGTCAATGGAGGAGATGCATGACGCCATCACGTGCCACGCGCCGCACAACCGCCACCACTGCCACCATCACCGGCGCATGGCAGAGCACTGCAAGCGCTTCCCCTCCGCCTCCACCCCCTCCTCCTCCTCCTCCTCGTCCCCCTCGTCTCCCGCGTCCGTGCCGCCGTGTGTGTCACCGCTGCACCTGGCGGCGCTGCAGCAGCTGCCGCTGGAGCTGGAGGCGGTGCTGCTGCGCTGCTTCCACAGTGATCCACTCAAGCGCCCCTCCTTCCGCACACTCCTGCGCGCGTTCACCCGGTGAGGGGCATGGTTTGGTTGCTGGGTAGTTCCCCCGGTGGGTGGTTCCCCGGGGTTAGACTGGCCTTCAGTGTGTCCTGTGGGGGTATAGTGGCGTGCAACGGTGTGTGTCACCGGTGCACTTGGTGGCGCTGCAGCAGCTGCCGTTGGAGCTGGAGGCGGTGCTGCTGTGCTGCTTCCACAGCGACCCCTTCAGGCGCCCGTCTTTCCGCACGCTTCTGCGCGCATTCACCCGGTGGGTGGTTTGGCTTGGTTGCTGGGTCGTTGGTAGGTAGGGTTTGGTTTCAGGGGTGCTCCCGGTGGGTGGCTCCCCGGGTTTGAACGGGCATTTAGTGTGTCGTGTGGAGTGTATTGTGGCGTGCAGTACCCAATGACGCCGTTACACTCCTACGTGCGCCGTTCCCCCACCCCCCCTCGTGCCCCCTGTTCCCCTTCCCCCCCCCCTCGTCTCCTCTGTCCCCTATTCCCCTTCCCCTCCCCTGTTCCCCAGTCCGACGAGTCAGTACCTGCCTGGGGACTGGGTGCGTGTGCCCGCATCCCCGTCCGCCCCTCCGCACAAGCTGCACCAGCAGCAGCAGAGGGTGGGGGTGGTGGCGGCAGTGCGAGCAGGGGAAGCGGTGGTGGCAGTGCAGCTGTGCGACAAGCGCCCGGGCGATCTGGTTGCATATCCGTCCAAGAGCGTTCTGGGGATTGTGGAGGTGAGTTCATTCACAGGGTTAGAGGGTAGAGGGTAGAGGGTAGAGGGAAGGGTGGGTCCGGAATGGGGGGAAGCAGTGCGGGCAGGGGAGGTGGTGGTGGCAGTGCAGCTGTGTGACATGCGCCCGGGTGACCTGGTGGCATACCCGTGCAAGGGTGTCTTGGGCGTTGTGGAGGTGTGTGGGGGGTAGGGGTAGGGCAGGGAGTGTTGATGCTGCTGGGCAGTAGTCATGCTGCCGGTTTCACCTGGGAAGACGGGTTAAATGGGGGGAAAGGGAATTAACATTCGGTGTTGCTGTTTTCACATGATTTGCGTGCGTGTGTGTGTGTGCGTGTGTGTGTGTGTGTGTGCGTGTGTGTGTGTGTGTGTGCAGCAGCCTTTCCAATGTGGTGATCGGGTGCGCGTGAAAAGAGGAGTGGGAAATCCTCGCTTTGGCTGGCGCGGGAACAGCAGAAGCAGGTAAGCTGAAAGGGGAGATGATGTGTGTGGCTTGTATGTTTAATGGGGTCATTGGCCCATCGTTTCTGTTCAACCCTTCTTCCCATGTCTCGCCGCTTTCCTCCCCCCTTCCCCTTTTCATATGATGGTGGTATGACGGTAGTGACGGAATGCGACCAGTTGGTGGCATGCACGGTGTCGCACGGGGCTCATTTATTTTTCCCCTCTTTTCCCTGTTTCCCCTTTCCCCTCCCCCCCGTTGCAGCGAGGGAGTGGTGACAGTGGTGGACAGTAGGGACGGCATGCTAGGTGTGCGAGTCAACGACTCTCCTGCCCTCTGGCGTGTGGACCCTGCCGAAGTCGAGCCGGTGACTCATGGCATTGCAGTCGGTGACTGGGTCGAGATCCTCTCCCCGGAGGCGGCTGCCCTCGTTGCAACAACCCGTCCCAGCGCTGCTGCATACGGTGTCCTCACAGGAACTGGTAGCAGGGGGGGCAATGCGACCAGTTTCCAGCAGCAGCAGCAGTGGAATGTGGCCTTTCCTCTGGGGATTGTGAAGCGGGTGGCTGGGGATGCAGTGGAAGTGGCAGTGGCGGGTTGGGAGGGGGTGATAGGGGGGTTGGAGCCGCAGAGGGGGGAGGTGAGGCGAGTGGAGGGGTACCGTGTGGGGCAGATGGTGCAGCTGAGGGAGGGGGCAGTGCCGCTGTATGGATGGGCACATGCGTGGTCCCTGCCAAATGACGACTTCGGTGATAATGGTGGACGTGGTGGTGTGGCCAAGAGGAATGGCCGCAAGCGTGTGCATGCTGCTCGGTAAGGACTCTTTTAGTGCAAATGACTTGATATTTTTTTGCTCGGTAATAGCATATTTCCTTGCTGTTTCTCCTCTTTACACATTCTCCCTCCCACTCCGTCTCTCCCCCCTCCAACAGCATTGCAACAGTGCACCCGAACGGGTTTCTGACTGTGCATCTGCCTGGTAGTTTGTGGCACTCATCCCGCCACTGGCTGGTGCATCCCGAGCATGTGCAGGCAGTGGGGCTGCGCTCCTGCAAGGGCTTGCAGAACAAGTGGGAGGTGAGACTGGTTATACTTCCAGGAAACGTTTTGCGCAGTAGCTTGTTTAGGGTAAATGCAAGGGTCTCTTTTTCTTTTTCCTGATTTGTCTCTCATATCCTCTCCTGTTTCTCTGTTTTCCTGTGTGTGCATTGTGTTGTCGTTATTGCCCATTCCCCCAGTTGTTGGGAGCAGTGCACTGGTCGCTGCAGCCGCTCTCCTTCGCCTCCTCTCTCTTCGTTGCCTACCTGGCTTCCCGCTCCCTCTCCCTTCCCTTCATGCCTGCGCTCCTGCAACCCCCTCACAACGACTCTGAGGATGCCACAGACCCGTCCAATGGCAATGCGCCACCTGGTCAGGGTGGTATGGCGTCCCCAAGGTATGCTACCAGGGGAGGGCCTCCATCGCCCTTGCAGCTGCTTGGCTGGGGAGTGAGGAAGGAGAGGGAGAGCAATGAGAGGGAGAAGCAGCAGGATGGAAGTGGAGAAGGGTTGAGCAGCAGGTCTGACCATGGCAGTCGCAGCAGCGCCTCTTATCCTGTTCCAGGGGGGAGTAGTAAGGCAGGGAGTAGCAGGGCTGGTGGTGGTGACAGCAAGGCAGGGAGCAGCAAGGCAGGTTCTGCCCGTGGGGGGACATTCAGTGCAGCGAGTGGTGGTGGTGGAGAGAACAGTGGCAAGCCTGGTCATGCTTCTATTGGGAATATTAACGTGCCTTACGGGGAGAGTAATGGTGGATGGAACCCGTTTGCGCCTAAGCCTGAGCCTACTTGGTTGCCGTCACCGCTGGCAAGGATGCTTCCAGAGGCTGTTGGAGGACGGCGTAAGCGTGAGGGTTAGTGCAGAATGCAGTAGTTGATTTGATGCTGTACACAAATGTAGTTAGTAGCAGTCATTTGTACTTGTACAGAGTTGTACTTGTTCTTGTATTCAGTGATTTTGTTGCAAATGTTTGTGCTGTCTGTACTTCATTGGTTGGTAAAAGGTAGACCAAAGAAATGTTATAAAACGGAAAACGAAGCAAGCTCATGTGCTTGGCAAGCTGAATGTTGTCTTCATTGTCTGAAAGCTAACTAAACTATGAAGTAGGGAAGTCGGCCATGAAATGGCGGGAGGGGTTTAGGTAGGAGGGAAAAATGTCGAGAGAGATGTTAGAAAGAGAGAATGACTAGAATAGAAAGATACAGGGCAATATAGACTAGTGTGTTGTACCCTCTAAGGCACAAACTTGTATAGTCTACAATAACAACATAAGTTATGTTTGACACACCCCTTAGACTATATAGGGGCAGTTTCACAAGTCCAGCCACTGAGAGAGGCCACAAGGCCAGTCAGGGTAAAATATATATAAAGGGCAGTACAAAGTCAAGGCCCTAGCAAGTGAGAGACTAGAGGAACGAGGCATAGTTGTAAACAGTGCCGCTGATGATCTTTAGGCGCAAGCGCCTTCGTAAAGATATCAGCTGTGTTGGCACCGGAGGCCAAGTGTACTACGCGAGCCTGGCGACACTGCTGTAGCTCACGCACGAGGAAGTACCGCAGCTGGATGTGCTTCGTGCTGCCCTCGAGTCGAGGCTCCTGACACAAGAGGATCATGGCCCTGTTGTCAGCGTACAGGACCGGGGCAGAGCTAGGCTGCTCACCTAAGTCAGTGAGCAAGAAGGTTAGCCAGCGGAGCTCCTGTGCCGCCATGGCACCGGCGTAGATCTCGGCCTCACAGCTGGACTGGGCAACAGACGAGGAGCGGGTAGCTCTCCACGAGACGGCACCTGAACCAAGGCCAAAGCAGTAGCCCTGCGAGGACCTGAGGATCTCGGCGTTGTCTGCCCAAGAAGCGTCTGTGTGACCAGTAAGGACCACTGGCCTGCGTCCTCCTAGCACTAACCCCATGCCGGATGTACTTGCAAGATAACGCAAAACCCTCTTAGCGGCAGACCAGTGCTGGGGTCGGTGTCTGCCAGTGGCCACAAAGCGAGCCAGGATGCTAAGAGGGTATGCGAGATATGGGCGAGTACAAGTCATCAGGTACATGAGGCAACCCACCAGCTCTGCGTAAGGACCACTGGGCTCTACTGACTCCTCAGGAACTGGAGCGGAGAGCCTGTGGTCTAGAGGCAGAGGAGTGGGCTGTGCGGAGGAGAACTGAAGGCCGAACCTCTGAAGGACCTGGCGCACCAAGTGTGACTACTCATGATACCATGTTAGAAAGAGAGAATGACTAGAATAGGAAGATACAGGGCAATATAGACTAGTGTATTGTACCCTCTAAGGCACAAACCTGTATAGTCTACAATAATAACATAAGTTATGTTTGACAAGAGAAGTGTTCAATAATATTTTATATGATTGTAGGTTGGTAGTTATGCTACTAACTGCATCCTACTGTAGAGGGAAGAACCCCCTTCTTGTACCTCATTCTTTTCTAGTCGAGATCACCGTCTCTCTCGACATTTTTCCCTCCTACCTAAACCCCTCCCGCCATTTCATGGCGGGCTTCCCTACTTCCTAGTTTAGTTAGCTTTCAGACATGGTATCAGAGCAGGCCACCCGTCCCGGGCCTGCTCACTACGCTTCCGCTACGTTCCCGTCGTTTCTTCGCCGCCGTTGCAGCTTTCCGCCTGCCTGCCGCCACGGCATCTTTTCCGTGATGATGCGGCGGCCTTTTAGTGCTGCCGTCTCAGCTTCGACGAGCAGCCGCAGCACCGACGCCATGCTGTGGCGGCGTCGTAATGGTGTCGCGGCAGCGTCGTCGGGCTGCAGCCGCCGCATAACACGTGCGCAGCTGGTGGACTTGCAGCCCGCCCGCACGCCAGTAAGCGTCGCGCCAGCAATGGCGCCGCTCTGAAGACCTGAAGCCCCGCCCCCTCCACCTTCCCTTCGTCCCCTCCTCTTCGCCACAGCCTTCTGACTCCCACCGGTCGTCCCCCTGTCGCGGAGCTCGGACACACCGCCGAAAGGGCGGGGGCCGCTGCCGTCGCCGCAGTCATAAGTCGAAGTCGCCGCCGACGTCGCCGTCGCTGCAGGCCTGTTGCCGCCGCACACCGCCGTCGCCGCCGCTGTCGCCGCTGTCGTGGCTGCCGCCATCACCATATCCAGAGCCTTGGGGTTGGCTCTGCTGGAGTAGACGTGGCTGCTGGGAATGGGGGTGCTAGATTCGGGGGTGTGGGGGTGTATGGGTCTTCCTACTACCAAGCCTAGGGGGTGTGTTCAACTATATTTTATATAATTCTAGGCTTGGTAGTTATGCTACTAACTGCATCCTACTGTAGAGGGGACAACCCCCTTCTGGTACCTCATTCTGTTATAGTCAATATCACCTTCTCTCTCGACATTTTTCCCTCCTACCTAAACCCCTCCCGCCATTTCATGGCGGGCTTCGCTACTTCCTAGTTTAGTTAGGTTTCAGACAAGAAGAAGGGGTTGTCGACATGGATCAATGCTTTGCTCGGATGAGCTCAGCAAGAATTCGGATGGAAGGGGTGTCTTGACAGGGTTGCAGTCGAGGAGACCAAACCTTGAGAGAACCTTCTTAGTGTACCTTTGCTGTGAGATGAAGAGAGACTTGGATGGGCGATCTTTGAGGATGTTCATACCAAGGTAGTGGGAGGGCTCACCCACGTCCTTCATGATGAAGTCTTGGGTGAGCATACATTTGATGCGTGTGAGGAGACTCAGTGATGCTGACACAAGGAGGATGTCATCCACATAGACTAGGAGCCACAAGGACTCCCCTTCACTTGTGTGTAGCAGGTACAGTGCATGGTCGAACTGTGACTTAGTGAAACCTTGGGACAGGAGTGCAACCTCAAGTGTGTGAAACCAGACTCGTGGTGCTTGCTTAAGCCCATAGAGGGACTTTAACAATTTACATACCTTGTTGGTACCATCGGAGTAACCCTTAGGCTGCTCCATGTAAATCTCTTCATCAAACTTACCATACAAGAAGGCATTCTTCACATCCATTTGATGGATATGGCCATCACCAAAAGGCACCTGACTGTAGTGTACTTTGGTTTATCATGTTATTATGATTATATCACCGACCAGGCTCGGGATGTACTGGCGCGCTATATCTAGCGCAATCCTGCCGTTATCCCTTAAAGCCAATAGCCTCGCGTGGCTATACACATGGTGATTCTATTTCTAGAAGGGTCTATTCCCTTTGGATAGGATTAACCCGGTTACCTGATGTACTCTGGAAGTATAAAAACACCTTGTACTCATGGATAGTGCAAGATTGAGCAAACCTCATTCGATAATGTGACACTTGGCAATCAGAGCCAAGGTTTCAGCTCAACGCTTAGCCGCTGGGCCCCCAGGAGTACGTCGAGGATGGAGTCGAAACTTCAATTCCTGTACGTACAATGCACTTTTATTTGAGTTTCGACTAACCTCGTGAAGTTGCACCTTGGGACCCTATCGAAGGCGAGATGCCTCGCCAACCGTTCGATGGACTGCATCGACGGAGCCGATTTTTTCGCGGGGGCAAACGGCCTTGACCTCGCGAATGCGTCACTACTGGCGGAACACTCCCTGCGACATTCGGAGAAGGTTGCAGTTCGCCACAACACTTGGAGTTGCGCGGAAATCTGCGGAGCTTCGACCGATGACATCCGTCCGATGGGGATTCGACGCTTCAGATCGACCGAGGCGAAAACGAAATCTTCTGAGCGAGTTCGAGTTTCAGCGCAAATGGGAACGGAACCTCGCAAGCCGCGAAATTCTTCGGAGCGTCCGATCGTTCGACATTCGACATCGACGACCGATAATTGCTGCAGCAAACGACTTCATCTAGCACCGAAATTTGCTGAACGTGACTCAGAATTAACTTCAGATCGCTTGGATTTTGGACCGTCGGATCGTCTTCTACTTTAACGGACGAGATGGAGCGCGAGTTCTGCTAGAAGGGAGAATGACGCAGAGAACAAAATATCAGCCACCTTCGACACCGTTTTCTTCATCTGGACAGCCAACTTCGGAATCCTCCATTTGGTCACGCATTTGGGGCGCGAAATCATCTGCAGAGTCAGAAACCTGCCGAAGAATGACCTACTTGGTAATAGCTGCAAGCAGAAAACTGACAGGAGAACGTGGATCGTTGGATCGGTGCGGAATCAACGGCACGAATGCAGCGGAGACTACACTACGGAAAAGCATCATCATGGAGACAACATTCGTGATCAGCGACTGCACAATCGACGCATCTTCTAACTAGTGTCGATGAGGATCAACTTATTTTGACGAAGTTCTATTGGTTAAAAATGGATCGACATCGACACCGTGAGATCTTCACCCAGGAAAAAAAAAAAAAAAAAAAAGGAGATGGGTGAAGACATTTTCTCTATCAATGAGACACTTCATGTCATAAATTTGATCGACAACCTATGGGATTGCAGAGAAGTAGCCGTTTTCTCTTGCAATGCTCCCAAGTTCAAGTTGCTGCGAAGGAGCAGATTTCGCACGCAACGACGACGCAGTGAACCCGTCTCGTCAAGGCCAACGAGACACTATTTCGTAACAGGAGCTGACCGATTCGTCTTCATCAAGAATCTTAGCCATCCGAAGTGATTGATTGGAGCAGTCTCAACATCAACCTTACGAGGCGACACACCGATCATGCGTCGCGATTCCAGTTGTTAATGTTATGTGGAAACATTTTCCATGCATGTCACAATGCTTGACAGATTGAGGAGTAATTAATATCGAATCCGGCAAATATTCGTTCACTAGCGACCCTACGGCACATGCATTGGAGGCGATTCTACCAGAAGCCGAAGCGTTACAAGCATCAGCGTAACTTCGACGATGCAGGAGAACGCCAACCAACACGAGGTGTCAACAAATGAGAGAGATGCGGACTACTACAACACAATCACGCGCTCTACCGACCGTACATTGGAGGCACGGATGAGCATACCAGGAATTGCTACTCGTGGATACATTGAGGGGAGAAGCAAATTCTTCTTCATACCCTTAAATGAAACAATCACCGGCAGCAATGGAGCAACACATGTGTACTAATGTGCACGTGTTCCTGGTAGTTACACCTATTACACTCATCAGGAACACTCTACTGGGAAGAGGGAGTTGATGGATTCTCCTTCAACCAGTACGATTTGAGAGAATTCTCTGCAGCAGCTGCCGCTGTCGCAACCGCCACCGCCGCAGCAGCAGAAGACTCGACACAACAGTCATATCCAAATCCTGATGGATGATTCTCCGCTCAATGGAGATAATGCTGGATTATATTCCAGTGGATCGTAAAGTCCTGATCAGGCACAACATTGATTTCCAGCTAGTGGGAAGAAGATACCACTATGCGAGGGAACAACATGGCAATGCCATATACCCTCAAGAGCAGAAGATATTTGCTTGTATGAGGATGGGAGGACTACGGTACTCTACCGGTATACAAGTCCTCATGGCCTATGGCTTTCCTTAAAGTCATAAAACTTGCGTCGCAACCAATCCATCACCAGCACCAACTCCACGGAAGCAGATATGCGTGGAATGGAGCGCCGACGCCACTCCGGATAGTGGACTCCGTGTATCTCCAACAACACCCCTGTTTGCCGAAATGGAGCAGACTTCAACATCGATGCTGAGTAGCTGAGACTTCTTCGACATCAATGCTACTTCAAGGACAGTAACATAATGAGACAACACAAGATCGCATCAGAAGACCTATTCCAATATGTGCGCCCAGACACCGATGCCTACCGATGGCCTCCGTGCTAAACTGGAACTGCATAAGGTCATACTGGATTGGCTGTCACCAATGCCCATTTGGAAGTGGGAAAGGATTGCTTGGGATTACCCATAACATTCCCAGATGTCCTAACCCATCACAGTGGGATATCTATGCAGCAGAGATTCCTTGCTTGAGCAACCACCGAGGGAAACTACTTTGGCGCCGATTCTGGAAGTTACCAGCTCCGCGTTTATGGTACCAACCCCTCGCACGGTTTTGAACACAAGGGATATGCTGAGCAGCATGGGATCAGCGCATGCTCTGTTGTACTCAAGGCAGTGGACTAGCAGACCGCGTGGTGGACAGAGTTACTACTAGTGATTCTGCTCTCCAATCCCGCAGCACTCCGATGCCGAGAGTGTACAACGTGCGACAACACTACGGCATGGACCAGCATTCGACAGAAGCTGCATGTATCTGATACAACGCTGCTACCGAAGCAGGACTATGTCACGACTGCAACACCACCAACACTTAGTCATCTTCATACGTGGACGGGATGCGAGTAACACCAGGATGTGCTACCCGAGACTCAACGCATGCTACAATGTGCCAGCTAGAGGACAGCACCCACCAAAAGGACAATACATCTACTCTTCCGCTACAACATCTCGATCACAATCAACGCCATCCGCGTACCACCTACAGACGCAACCCGCTCACACCACAACAACCGACAAATCCATTTCATCACTGTTGTCCATCAGCTCTAACACCAGACACGCCACTTGGACATCCAACAGCAGCAGAAGCACCTGGCTACTCATCACCACAGTTATCCACACCATAATCTCGACATCAGCCATCTTCCATCCAAGCTTCAACCTTGCTGCTGCGGGTCTATCCTCGTTGAAGCAAAGGTCACTTCAGTCACCTTCTGCTTCCGCTACCAGCCACTTGGAAGACCCATAACACATTCCATACCAGCTTCTAAAACCCTATCAAGACCAAACATGCTCTACACCGAATGCCAACCACCGTCGCCGCCCGTGTTCATCCACGCCATGGGACAACTACGTGCTCGGACACCGACGTCGTTAGAATGGCACACTGGAGCTTCTTCTTTGTTAGAAGGGTTGTGATACTTTTGAGGCTGCGTCTCTGAATTCGACATGGGTAACGCCCGTCGTCCTCTTCGCGACTACCTTGTCAAGCAGGGTGTTACTTCTGTTAGAAACAGAAATGTTGAGTTTATTGATCAAGCAAAGGCATTACATAGGAAGAGAGAGATGAGCTAGGAAGGGAAGGTTGGAAGGGAAGGGGGGGTTAGGACCAATCACAAGGGAGGGAGGATCCGTCCAAATGTGGTTGACCACAAGTGGGAGGTGGTTCAAGTATGGTGGACCACAAGTGGCTTAGGCAACCCACTTGTGGTGCCCCCATAATTGTGGTCCTTGTGTTTGGGGCTCCAACCACAATTGGGTTGGATTGACACCCCAACACAGGTGTACACCCAACTAGGGATGTAAACACAATAAACACAACTAGCATAGCATGGTATATTCTAACAACTTCTACCACCCAGCTTTGAGGGGGGGAAGTATGAGAGTACGACCCCGTTACACTATTTTCCCTTTTCCATATTTCCTTTCTATTTCATTCATTTGGTCTTTATAACATCTCATTTGGTTTCCTATTCCTCATTTTCCATTATCCTTTGGTTTATCCTGTTATTAAAATTATATCACCGACTAGGCTCGGGATGTACTGGCGCGCTATATCTAGCGTAATCCGGCCGTAATCCCTTAAAGCCAATAGCCTCGCGTGGCTATACGCATGGTGATTCTATTTCTAGAAGGGTCTATTCCCTTTGGATAGGATAAGCCTGGTAACTTGATGTATTCTGGAAGTATAAAAGCACCTTGTACTGATTGATAGTGGAAGATTGAGCAAACCTTTCCTCGGGACATTCGATCCTGTGACACCAACAGACTCGCCTGCACCCACCTGCCTGGACTGCACCAAGAGCAAGCTCAGGCAGCAGCCGCACCCTTCCTCCCCATCCGTCGCAGCTGCTCTGCTGGACCTAGTGCACATGGATGTCTGGGGCCCAGCTCCTGTCGCATCCCGAGGCGGTCATCGGTACTTTCTTACACTAGTCGATGACCACTCGCGGTATGTTTCTGTGCACCTCCTGCATACCAAGGCGGAGGCACCTGATGTCATCATGGCGTGGGTGCCAGGCTCAAGTCACGTTTGGCACTCCTCTGAAGTGCCTCCATTCTGATGGTGGGGGAGAATTTCGCAATGGCGAACTCGATAACTTCTGTGCGGCCCAAGGGATTCGGCAAACCTTCACGCTCCCCGAAAGCCCGCAGCTGAACGGCATTGCAGAGAGCCGCAACCACACCTTGGTTCAGATCGCTCGCTGCCTCCTCAGTCACGCCAACGCACCACGGTCACTCTAGGGGATATGCCCTCTTCCATGCGGCACTCCTCTACAATCTTTATCCGCATCCCCACCGGCCAGCCACCACACCTACCGCTCTCTGGCTTGGGGTCACGCCTTCCGCCCGCTCTCTACGCGTCTGGGGGTGTACCGCGTATGTATTGCTAAGCCCCCACACGCGCAGGAAGCAAGGTGGCAAGCTTGGTCCCAAAACCCAGACCTGCATGTACCTGGGGCACAACTCCAACTCCCCAGACTACTTATTCCTCAACCCAATCACCAGACAGCTGATTCGCAGCCGTGATGTCATCTTCGATGAGACACGCCATTCCACTCTGCGACCACGGGCGAGCCTCCTCCACCTCCCCCGACGCTTGTTTGGGCAGACTTCGATGCCCCATCTCCGGCCGCTGCCCCTTCTCCGGGGCCTTCTCCGTCCGGCGTGTCTCACCCGGCCTCCCCAGTATCCTCCGCAGCGGCACCTCCTCCTGCTCCGCCTTCCCCGCGCGTCGAGCCCGGCTCACCAGTCTCCTATCGGAGGCGCCCAGTCCCTCCGGTCCCACCGCAGCCGCCTTCGTCTCCGGTCTCTAGTCGCACTCGTTCCAAGGGATCGGCTCCGCCTCTCGCTTGGGGACCAGCCGCCTTCTCCATCCGGTGTTCGGTCACCCCGCCTCCTCCTGCCGGGGGTGATGTCCCCTCCATCCGTATTCCCCCCCGTGCACTTCTGGAGGACAGGCATGAGGAGCTGTTTGACCTTCACGCGGTCTGCCAATTTCTCTCTCACATCTTCCCGGACATTACTGACTGCCCTTCCCTCAACTTCACCGAGAACGCGACCATTCCGACTCCTCGCACAAAAGAGGAAGCTCTCTCGGGGCCTTATAAGAAGGAGTGGAAGGCAGCAATGGATGTGGAGAACGAGGCGTTCATTCGCAACAACAGCTTTGACGATGTTGTTCCCCCTTCCGGTGTCAACATCGTCGGTGGAAAATGGATCTTCCGAGTCAAACAACTCCCAGGCGAAGCTCCACTGTTCAAGGCACGATACGTGGCGAAGGGTTTCATCCAGAAGGAGTATCTCGACTTCTACGAAACCTTCTCGCCCACGGCCAAGCTCCCGACTGTGCGCGCTCTTCTTGATATAGCCGCTCGCGGCAACTTCGAGATCAAGTCCATGGACGCCTCCTCCGCCTTTCTCCAAGGCCAGCTCAAGGAGGATGTTCACATGGAACGCCCACCGGGGTTTCCTGGCACTTACCCTGCCAACACAGTGTGGAAGCTGAAGCGCCTAGTGTATGGCCTCAAGCAGGCTCCTCGTGAGTGGCACAACAAGGTGAAGGAAGTCCTCCTCGCACTTGACTTCCATCCCTCTGCCTCAGATTCCAGTCTCTTCGTTCGTCACTCCTCCGAGCCCTTCTACATCCTCGTCTACGTCGACGACTTCATTCTAGCCGCCAGAGATCCAGCCGACATGGCAGCTGTCCAGTCTGCTCTCAGCTCCGCCCTTCTCATGAAGGATCTTGGTGACCTCAAGAACTACCTGGGGATGGAGATCACTCGTGACCGCCAGGCTTGCACGATCACGCTCTCCCAGGAGTCCTACATCGACAACCTTCTCAAGCGGTTCGACATGGACTCCAGTAACTCTGTCTCCACTCCACTCCCACTACAGCATCAGCTCACGGCCCCTCCAGTTCCTTCTCCTAACGCCTGCAAGGACCCGTACCCTGAGCTAGTCGGTTCACTCATGTATGCCATGATGTGCACTCGACCAGACATGGCTTACCCGGTTAGTGTCCTCTCTCGGTACGTCTCCCCCGGACGCTACACTGCCTCGCATTGGTCTGCTGCCAAGAGGGTCCTCCGCTATCTACAAGCCACCAAGTCTCACATCCTCACTCTTGGTGGTACCTCGACGATGGGGATTCCGGAGATCCCAATGGGGATTCCCTCCAATTCCCCCTTCATCCATTCACTCTCACCTTGCCATGTACTTATAGAGCCTTGGGCTCCTTTCCTAAAGAATCATTTCAACTCTATTTCTTACACTGCGTGTACTGTGCTACACTCCAGAATTGTCGATTGCAATTTTTTTTTCCCGAGCAAGGAAACCCGAATTTATCGGGTCGAAACTTTTCAGTAGGTCGGTGTGGAACGGCTGCCACGTGGCTTTACCGTGGATGAAGGTGCTGTTACCGCCGATCCACTTGAGTGCCGGTCCTCGCATGAGTGTCGCCGCGAGTCGTACGCATTGATCATCCCAATCTGGCGAGCTGCATCCGACGGCTGCAAAGTACATCTCCATGCCAGCGATCCATCTGCAGACGTCGGAATTTCGATCGCTCGGATCGAACGGCTCAGCTGGGCGCGGTTTTGCAGCCTCGAGAAATTGCTGCGATTGCTGCGTCGTCGCCGTTGTCGTTTCGTGTTGCGCGCGGCGAGTCGAGTTACTCGTTCGAACTCTTGTCGCTAAGCTTCGCGGTCGGCTCGCATCAAGATTGAGGATGTGAGACTTGGTGGCTTGTAGATAGCGGAGGACCCTCTTGGCTGCAGACCAATGCGAGGCAGTGTAGCGTCCGGGGGAGACGTACCGAGAGAGGACACTAACCGGGTAAGCCATGTCTGGTCGAGTGCACATCATGGCATACATGAGTGAACCGACTAGCTCAGGGTACGGGTCCTTGCACGCGTCAGGAGAAGGAATTGCAGGGGCCGTGAGCTGATGCTGTGGTGGGAGTGGAGTGGAGACAGAGTTACTGGAGTCCATGTCGAACCGCTTGAGAAGGTTGTCGATGTAGGACTCCTGGGAGAGCGTGATCGTGCAAGCCTGGCGGTCACGAGTGATCTCCATCCCCAGGTAGTTCTTGAGGTCACCAAGATCCTTCATGAGAAGGGCGGAGCTGAGAGCAGACTGGACAGCTGCCATGTCGGCTGGATCTCTGGCGGCTAGAATGAAGTCGTCGACGTAGACGAGGATGTAGAAGGGCTCGGAGGAGTGACGAACGAAGAGACTGGAATCTGAGGCAGAGGGATGGAAGTCAAGTGCGAGGAGGACTTCCTTCACCTTGTTGTGCCACTCACGAGGAGCCTGCTTGAGGCCATACACTAGGCGCTTCAGCTTCCACACTGTGTTGGCAGGGTAAGTGCCAGGAAACCCCGGTGGGCGTTCCATGTGAACATCCTCCTTGAGCTGGCCTTGGAGAAAGGCGGAGGAGGCGTCCATGGACTTGATCTCGAAGTTGCCGCGAGCGGCTATATCAAGAAGAGCGCGCACAGTCGGGAGCTTGGCCGTGGGCGAGAAGGTTTCGTAGAAGTCGAGATACTCCTTCTGGATGAAACCCTTCGCCACGTATCGTGCCTTGAACAGTGGAGCTTCGCCTGGGAGTTGTTTGACTCGGAAGATCCATTTTTCGCCGACGATGTTGACACCGGAAGGGGGAACAACATCGTCAAAGCTGTTGTTGCAAATGAGAGGCGGAGCCGGTCCCTTGGAACGAGTGCGACTAGAGACCGGAGACGAAGGCGGCTGCGGTGGGACCGGAGGGAATGGGCGCCTCCGATAGGAGACTGGTGAGCCGGGCTCGGACGCGCGGGGAAGGCGGAGCAGGAGGAGGTGCCCGCTGCGGAGGATACTGGGGAGGCCGGTGAGGACACGCCGGACGGAGAAGGCCCCGGAGAAGGGCAGCGGCCGGAGGTGGGGCATCGAAGTCTGCCCAAACAAGCGTCGGGGGAGGTGGAGGAGGCTCGCCCGTGGTCGCAGAGTGGAAATGGGCGTGTCTCATCGAAGATGATATCACGGCTGCGAATCAGCTGTCTGGTGATTGGGTTGAGGAATAAGTAGTCTGGGGAGTTGGAGTTGTGCCCCAGGTACATGCAGGTCTGGGTTTTGGGACCAAGCTTGCCACCTTGCTTCCTGCGCGTGTGGGGGCTTAGCCAATACATACGCGGTACACCCCCAGACGCGTAGAGAGCGGGCGGAAGGCGTGACCCCCAAGCCAGAGAGCGGTAGGTGTGGTGGCTGGCCGGTGGGATGCGGATAAAGATTGTAGAGGAGTGCCGCATGGAAGAGGGCATATCCCCTAGAGTGACCGTGGTGCGTTGGCGTGACTGAGGAGGCAGCGAGCGATCTGAACCAAGGTGTGGTTGCGGGCTCTCTGCAATGCCGTTCAGCTGCGGGCTTTCGGGGGAAGCGTGAAGGTTTGCCGAATCCCTTGGGGCCGCACAGAAGTTATCGAGTTTGCCATTGCGAAATTCTCCCCCGCCATCAGAATGGAGGCACTGAGAGGGATTGCCGAACGTGACTTGAGCCTGGCGCACCCACGCCATGATGACATCAGGTGGCCTCCGCCTTGGTATGCAGGAGGTGCACAGAAACATACCGCGAGTGGTCATCGACTAGTGTAAGAAAGTACCGATGACCGCCTCGGGATGCGACAGGAGCTGGGGCCCCAGACATCCATGTGCACTAGGTCCAGGGGAGCAGCTGCGACGGATGGTGAGGAAGGGTGCGGCTGCTGCCTGAGCTTGCTCTTGGTGCAGTCCAGGCAGGTGGGTGCAGGCGAGTCTGTTGGTGGAGGAAGCGCCGACGGGAGGCCAAGAAGAAGTTTCGTGGAAGCGATGTCGGCAAGTGTACGGAAGTTGGGGTGACCCAAGCGATTGTGCTAGAGGATGGTTGGGTTGGCGAAGCTGCGACACGAACACGGAGTGGTGCTGGCAGCTTGCGCTTGGGAGAGGGCGGCGAGAGGTGCAGGTGAACGCAGCATGTAGAGCTTGCTGCTGTTGAGTGTGAAGCGTGCTAGGAGCTTGTTGGGACTTAGGGTCGAAGAGGTCACCGACTGTGCTGGGGAAGATCGTGGTGACGCCTGCCCGTTGGAGCTCGTGTTGGGCCACGAGATTGTGGCGTAGTGTGGAAACACACATGCAAGTCACACTGTTCGAAGGAAAAGCTGGGCACGGAACTGTGGGAGGAGCCCTTGGCGTGTGTTGTGAAACTGGAGTCTGCTCCAAGTAGATGGATTGGTGTCTCGTATGGCTTGAAGGAGTGTTCTTCCTTGAGAACCGTGTGAGTGGCCCGACTGTCGAGGGTGAACTCTATTGTAGCTGAGGTGCTTTGTGAGCCGGGACCACTGCGAAATTGTCTCATTAATCATGGCAGTGCCAGGGAACAACATGTGGAGGCGCACATCAGCAGCGGGAGCTGCAGCAGCCTGCACGGATTCCTCCGCTTCGACTTGATTGACCTTGCGAGGAGCACGATTGACCATCCAGCTTGGCGGCTTGGAGGCGGTCCCATTGACGGCATACCAATCGTCATCCTTTTTCTTGAAGTAGGAGGTAAGTGCGTGGTTCGTGCCGCCACACACCTGGCCGGCACGAGGGCCGCGCTTGATGACATAGGGACACGGGGGGAAGCGGTTGCGCTGGAATGGCGCCGAAGCGGCATAGGCTTGGAGGCACGGGAGCGCGGATTGCATTGGCCTTAGCTTGAGCGCTGTTGTCCTTTTCGGCAGAAAGGAGCGCGGATGAGACCTTGGCAAATGTGAGGTCTGCAGGAGCAAGGCCCAAGAGCATCTTGCGTGTAACTTCGTATGCCGGAGTGAGGCCGACTAGGAGAGCGGCTGCAGGGGCTTGCTCGGGGAAGACAATCCCCAAATGTTTGAGTTCACCATGAATGGACTGCCACCTTGGTGACATAGTCCGCCATGCCTGGCGAGTCCTCGAGCCGCACTTGGAACATGCTGGGGATGAGTATAGCAACTCCCACAGCAGTCTTGTTCAGGAAGCGATCCTCCGAGGTAGAGCCAAATGGCGTTGGCAGACGGGTAGTTGTGGTAGGTTTCAACGAGTTCGGGAGGAGTGGTGCCCATGAAGACACTAATGACCGCACCATCCGGCCTTCTCCCAATTCTTGTACTTCAGCAGTGCAGCAGCATAAACTGCTTCGGCGGCGGCATTACCTGGATCGGCGGACCTCTCGGGTTTAGGAGGCTCTTTGCCGTCACCGATGTTGAGAAGGACGTCGGTGAGCTCGAGCCCCTTCACCTCGCGACTGAGGAGGTGCTTGTCGACACCATAGCGCCAAGCCTTGTAATTGGAGCATGTACCGTCCGGCTCGAGACGAAGGAGCGGGATCGGGTTGGCGAGTGAAGTGGTTGAGTAAGCCATTGTCGGTGTGCAGCGCGGCACTTCTGGAAATTGGTCAACGAGAATTGCTGAAAATCACTCTGACGGCTTCATCAAAATGCCGCTAAGTAGGAAATGGCGTCGGCGAAAATTCCTTAAAACGCCGACTTGAAACTGAATCTGAGCCTATGTCTAACCCGGACCCACACACCCCCCACACACCCCCAGGCCCTGTCCCGCAGCTACACAGCTCCGCAACCAGCTCCGCAACCAGCTCCGCAACCAGCTCCGCAACCAGCTCCTTTCCGCTTCAACCTGTGTACCTGCTCTTGCTTGACGCGAGACGTTCGTGGAGGCGATTTCGCGGAGGGGAGTTCGCCTATTCTGGCGGGGTCGGAGGGGAAACTCGAGAACGAGTTTTAAGAGATGGTCGAAATTGAGATTCGACCAACGAGAACCGAGGAGGAAATCGACGACGAGAAGCGTGAACGCTTCAGAGATGAGAAATTCAACGAGGTCGAGCGCGAAGGCGGTCGACGATGAGAGGCGCGACTGCAGAGTGGAGCACGTCGAAAATTCCGACGACTCGAGACGATTGTCGCGACGATGAAGTGCGCGTAGCGCGGGCACGTTAAGATTAGGACCTGGATCTGCGTGTGCGGATAGGTCGCTCTGATACCATGTAAGAAATAGAGTTGAAAATGATTGATTAGGTAAGGAGCCCAAGGCTCTATAAGTACATGGCAAGGTGAGAGAGAATGGATGAAGGGGGAATTGGAGGGAATCCCCATTGGGATCTCCGGAATCTCCAATTGGGTAATTGGAGATTGGGGGGATCACAATTGGGTGAGGTTGGGATTTGTGGAGTACACCCCAGCCCACTAGAACATTCATAACCTAAACTAGGATATAAAAGTACAAATACAAAAGTGGTATTTGCAGTCTATTTCTAACAACCTGGTCTCCGCAACCTCAGCTCACCACCATCGGCAGTGTTACATGGGATGAAAGCTTCATCGGCAAGTTCATTCAAGGGTATCGGCGTGACCCTTTCTATCTCAATCTTGCTGGTAACGATTCATCTGCCTACTATGAATTCCCTTTCTGGTATAAGGCTTATTCCCAAGTCATCTGCGTTCCAGCCGACGTCAATTTGTGTTACCTCCTGCTACGCGAGCATCATGAACAGAATGCACACTTTGGAGTGGACAAAATGCTTGCAGCCATCTCAGCAAATTTCTTCTGACCCAAGCTCTCTCATGACGTCCGCTCCTACGTACGCAGCTGTCATACTTGTCAGTGCAACAAAGCTCACAACGCAGCACCCTATGGCTTGCTACACCCTTGGAGATACCTCAACTTCCCTGGTCTCATGTCACACTCGACTTTATCACCGATCTCCCTCGCAACTCCTCCAATCAGAACGACATCCTTACTGTAGTCGACAAGCTCAGCAAGATGGCTCACTTCCTTCCTACTTCTACTAATGCAACTGCTGAAGCTGTAGCGGATCTCTTCTTCAAGGAAGTGGTTCGTCTTCATGGCATTCCTTGCGCCCTAATCAGTGACCGTGACTGGCGATTTGTTGGCAGATTCTGGCAGTCCCTCTTTCAATGATTGGGCAGCAAGATTCGTCTCTCTACTGCTTATCATCCTCAGTCCGATGGGCAGACAGAGAGAATGAATCGAACCCTTGAAGATGCCCTTCGTGCATGTGTGAATGCATGGCAGAATGACTGGGACATACACCTGCATCGAATTCTCCTACAACAGCACAGTGAATCTTGCCACCGGCCAAACTCCTTTCTTCCTCGCCACAGGACAGCAACCTCGCACACCAGCCTCCCTTGTCCGCACTCCTGACACTCAAGCAGCAGCTTCCTTCCTTTCCACTCGCGAGATGGTTATTGCAGCAGCTCGAGCATCCTTGCTAAAAGCACAAGCACGTATGATCCGGTATGCTGATCAACATCGTTGCAACATCAAGTTTCATGAAGGTGACCAAGTTCTTCTCTCAACTGCAAATCTGCCCTTACTTAAATCTGGTCTTACCCGTAAACTTGCTCCTCGTTTCATTGGCCCTTTCCCCATCACTCAAGTCCTCTCTCTGTTACCTATCGCTTGAAACTACCTCCAACACATCAACATCCATCCGGTTTTCCATGTACAGCTACTCTGTCCTTATCATCTCCCACCAGCCCATTTTCCTCTCACTCCTCAACCTCAACGTCCTCCAATGTTCACCCCAAGCCCTGACCTTTTTTAAGTTGAAAAAAATACTCTCTCATGAAACCTCTACTCATGGTACTTTCTTCCTTCTTAAGTGGCATGGTCATGATTCCTCTCACAACCTCTGGATTCCTGAGACTAGCCTCCAGCATGCTCAACGTGCCCTTGCCAACTAATTTGCAGCTGCCAAGCACCGAGGACGGTGCTTGCTGGGGAGGGGAGTAGTGTAACAAGACGGAGGCGAAATCGTCACTCCCGATTTCGCCAACTAAACTCAATTTGATTATGAGGTTGAAACCCAACTTCGGAACACACCCTTGGGCAATTCGAATGCTGAACCCAACCTCGAATTGTTCAACCAGTCAATCTGAGTTTCCAACCTTGGGAACAACTACAGAGAGCACGCAAGCCAGCCAATCAGCGCAGCAGAATAATCGACAGCTCACCTAGCGGAAAGCAACTACAGCTATGGTTCCTACCAACACAGCTATATCTCATCATTTCTATGAATGTCATCAGCAACAGCGGTACAAGGAAAACTCGTTTAGGCTGCAATAGTTAATTCCTAGACTATGCATGCTACTTTCTGGAATTCAGCAAGGCTAAGTGTGTATGCATGTAATCATTACCTATGCTTTGCTGTTCTTAGCTTAGCAAAGGTGAGATGCGACTTGGGCGACCTTCTCGAGGCGCCTCAGTCATTTTCCTTGTATAGTGGTGTGTTTCTTGACTGGAAGCCATCATATGATCTCTAGTAAAGCTACCTTGCTACTTTCACCTTTCAACTCTTCCAAGAATACCTCCTAACTCTACTATCTACTCCAAACAGCCTAGTGGCTGTTTCAGTGGCACGGAAATTCTGTCCGAGCTTGCCACGTGGCTGGAGGACTACGCTTGCATAATCTTGCCTCATCCACACCCGCCACGTGGCGAGAACGGGGGGGGGGAGGGGGGGGGGGGTTCGTCGATCGTGATGAGGCTGAGACAATCTCACCCCAACATCCACACTCCTTCCAAGGCAAAACCCATTTCACAGAGCCCACTGCGGGGGTGCATAAAGGCCAGCCAATCGGTGTTGTGCATTCAAATGTTGTCACAGCACAAGGAGCTTTGCTCGCAAGGGGTTTATGGGAACCCGCAGTCAATGGCACACCCAAACTCAGGCGTGCCGTTGATGAATGCCCATGCATATCAGCAGGTCTTTGTTAAGGCGGACATCGTCCTGGCCGACCCACGAGTGGTTACCACTCCCTATGGGAGCGGGACGAGTACGACATGGATGGGGAAATCTATGCGTCACTGCAGCAGTTCATCCAGCCCGCTACTTGCCATTGGTGGGGAAAACGCTCACAGGCAGAGGTGGAGTGAACGGGCGCGGCATGTCACGGCACTAAGCATCGGGGGAAGGGACACACGTCTGAGAACGCCACGCAAAGGCAGCGTGCTCTGGCTCAGAGCCAATACGAGGAGTTCGTTCCCGAAGGTAATGGTGGCCTCTCGCTCCGTTTTTTTTAACATGCCGCCAGAGAGCGCCGGTGGCCCATCCAGAGGTGGTGGTCGTGGCGGATTGGTGCGTGTGAGGGGTTCTGTGGCTGATTACCCTTCGCCTAATGTTCCTACCTGCATCTCCGCCCCATATCCCAGGTTACATGCCTCGCATGAGGTCTGGTCTGTTGGGACGTCTCCACCGACGCCGCTGCTGGAACAAGCCAGGATAACGAGCCAGCAACGGACTACGCCGGCGGTCGAGGCCTATCATGTCCCATCGAAGCCAGCGACGATGA